>BRZM01000058.1:467840-817613 GCA_033238685.1 Lates japonicus
TTTTTGCTGTATTACACTGCTTCTGCCTGCCAGAGGCACCGCTCAGTCGGTCATTGCTGTGCCTGGAGGCTTTCTCTTTGGGGACTGGCCAGAATATCATGAGAAACCATATTCATAATCTTCTCAAGATTTGCTAGGCGTTGTTGGTAATATGACCCTTTCACTTCAATAATAATGTAATAGATCTCAATGACAATGAAAGCTACGTGCTGAATTTAAATTTAGAATGAAATTGACTTGCAGATGACAAACTTAGAGTGCAAGTGCAGCCATGAAACAGGTAACAGGCAAGAAGAATTGACGCTGATTGGTTCAAATATCTGTCAGTCACACCCATCTGAATCAGACTCAACCCAGGAGAGAGCTGGAAGAGAAGACACAACAGAGTGAAAATACAAAAGCAAGAACAGCAGAACGCCAACCCTTAGCTAGGCTTAGCAACTCAGGAGAGGAAGAGGGAAAATGGCGAGAAGAAGATAGAGGTAAAATCGAGATTAGCAGGTTTGTGGGAGTTTCTAAACAGATCTTTCTGACCGAGACTTCATCGGATCGAGACTTACAAAATAGAGGAGAGGGAAAATGAGGTGAACGAGGAGAATATGTGTGACATCATATGACAAGCAGCTGTGAAAAAGAGCCCAAAACCCCAGCAAAAAAAAAAAAAAAAGGAGAAGTGACTGTGTGGAGAACACATAGGCCCAAAACTCCCCTGGCAGATGCCAGAGAGGAAACACAGATGAAGGAGAAGGGTGAATAGTTTCCGACCTCCCTGTTACCGCTGGAATCCACAGATACAGTGAGAGACAAAAGAGGAGGGAAAGCTTGATGGCTGATAGAGAAAGAGAAAGGGAGGAAGAGGCAGAGGGATTGTTTAAAAGCCCTCGCCTGCCTGCTTCAATTTTAGAAACACTATGATGAACAGTAAGTCTTCATACCAGACCAACAGATCGTAGATGCAAACTACACTGCAGCATGCATTAATAAACATGGGTCTGACAGTGTGTCTTTTTTGTGAGTTTTGCCATCAGCCTCCCATCTGTGCAGTGCTATGCACTGATAGCATTAGGGGAGAATGACAGAAAAAGGTTCAAACTGGAGAGTGAAAATCTAGAGAGAATCTGGAATGACAGGAGTAAGAGTAATAATGAAGACTGAACTCGTTCCATGAAACACTGTTACTTTTAGTGTTCCAGCGAGGAGAGGTAACTCAGACTGACAGCTGGTTAACCCTAACTACTTGCTCGGACCTTTCCTCCTCTGGACCTCCACCACATAAATGGACTATTTTCTTGCAGTCTGTTATCAGCCTGCCAGTTTGACTGCTTGCTACAAAGCTATCCTCCCCGCCAACCCCCTCTTCCACAGTGTCACCTCCCTTCTCTCTGCTCAGCATATTTTTGCCTCCTCATCGTCTGCCTCCCCTCGCCTTACCTCATAGCCTCGGTCATCCTACCAGTCTCTATCTCAAAAACCTCCCATTTTTTCCTTCCTCCAGAGCACCCTTAACGGCCTCCTCCTGTCTGTCCATCTCTCCCTTTAAGATCATCCTTCTCCTTAGCAAACAGTCACTACTTTGTCTGAGCATTAAAAACAAAACAGCTAAGGAGATAGTTTGTCTGAAAGAGAAACAGAGCAGAATGAACAGGCAGAAATAATACCGTTTTGAGGAGGATCCATCAAATGGTTCAACAGTGGCCAAGAATGAAACACTTCATGAAGAAAGAGATAAAGATTGGTGAGGAGGGCCAGAACAATAAAGAAAGGCTGAGAGAAAGAGAAGATGTTAAAGACATTGCACACAGACATACTAACGCGCCGACGCACACAAACACATGAGAAAGCTAGGCGAAAATTTCCAGTGTTTCTACAGAAAGTAATTTAAAGGTTCCATTTGTATCATGATCTGCATCACTGCGGTCTGCGAGAAACTGGGAAAAAGGGAGAGAGTAAAAACAAACAAAAGAAAGCTGAGCAAACAGAGTGAGGGCCACTATTAAGTTGATCAAAGGAGCATTTAGCCTGTATGTATAGAAACAGTTCTATAGAATGAGCGAGGAGAGGAGAATAAACAAACAAGAAACAAGAGTTACATTAATAAACTCAAGGTAGGAAGAAGGGGAAGAGAGGGAGGAGGGGGAGAGGGGGAGACAGTTTAGTAGGACTGGAGCACATATAACTGGTTTGAATAGAGATCTCATATGAGGCAACAAGTACATAACAGTCTTCGTTTATATGACTGGTGTCTCATCTTTCAGCTATTGATGGAAGGCTACAATGACATATCTTGCATGTATACAGTACACACACACACACACACGCAGCAGCAGGAGCAGGCTTCCTTGTGTAAGTCAATACATTCATACCTTATGTCATTATTCAGCCATCACCGCTAAGTCCTTCCTTGTCCATCATCTAGTTTTCGGTTCCATCCATCCTGAACATAATATATCAACACAAGATCGAAATTAACAAATGCAAAACAGTGCGCGTCGCCGTCAGAGGATTAGGTGTGTAAGTTTCCTGTCCAGCCTTGATAGGCCTTTCACACTGTATCCAGATAAATCTAATCTGTCAACACGTTTCGACAAACACAAAGTATATATATAATATATAAATATCAGTGTCAGAACAAAATAAAAAGCTCACAGATGATTAGCGGTATCCAAGATATGCAAGCAAATTATCATCCGTCTCATTTCCCCCTCAAGCGCTAATCTGTTCTGGGTTGTTTCAGTTCGTTCACTGTGTGTATTCACTGCTCGATTGGCTTTTCATTCATGATTCTATTCTTATATTTTCTTATCTCAAACATATTGAGTTGACACCTGTAAGGTGAAATTGTTCACACAATATCTGATAGAAAGACTACAATGAGGCAAATGAGTTGTCATATATTGTCGTATGCTGACTTTCTATCATTGTGATGCAACTGTTGTTCAATCTGTCACCAGTGAAATTATTCACCAGCCGGTATAGAGTCAGCCTGAGTGGATATGAATGCTTTGCAGTGGCACTGGGTGAGCGCTGCCTACAGACAAGGTGATACCACCTAAAATAAGGCTGAGCTGAGTTAACATCTTCTCTGATTTACCACTCTACTGCTTGTAAGTGAGCAGCAGGTAAAGGGCGAGATTATGACAGTCTGAGGAGCTGTGGTCGGACATGACAGCGTGAACACAAAAGATCTGCACCTATATCCACACTGTAATTTGAGACTGATGCTGGGTCAGATTTTGTAATAATGGGAAATTGCGCAAATGGATAATTTTGACATTCAGGAAAATACTCTTACTAGCCTCTTTGGTGGGTTAGATGGTGGCAACAAATGTCCCTAGTTTCAAAAGGTCTATCCCTTTGTGAACCATAGGGGCACAGAGTTAGGAGAACATTTAGCTTAGCATAATACTAGGAATGGGAAGCAGGCCTGGCACCTCCCTCCTAAACATTCCTTGCCAGGGGGTCTATTTCGGAAGATCGCATCACCAGCTGGCGTAATCTTCTTGTTTCTGCCCGATTGCCCGCCTGCAGCTGTAAAATTTCAGCTCTGTCTAGTTGCCCAGTGGTTGAGTGAGAACACTTTCACAGTCAGACCACATCACTACCTTATTTTTCAATATACAATCACACACAGGTGCTGTCATCACGCGTTTTGTTCCTGTTCGCTGTCGACAGCTGCACGACGCCACCCAAAATGATCTTGGAACCGTGGTTGCAATTATAGGGCTAACCAACGCCAATTATTTTAGCTGCTGACAGAGTGACATCACCTACCGCGCTTATCACATGAGAACTGCATGACTTTGAAACGTCGATGTCCAAGAACTACAGCATGAAATCTGCAATTTTTCAAAATAGTCCACTTAGTTTGTCAAAACAAAAGATGAAAATCAAAAATGTTTTTAAAAATCGTCCTTCCCAGTGTTGTTTGACTCAGTTCGTGTTTCTCACCATATTTATTACTGTGTTCTCTGGTATTTTCATCAAGAGCGGATCTTTGTTTAACAAGCCACACTAATATGTAACGTCCTTTTATTGTTTTCTGTAGTTTCTGCCTCCTCAAGGCTGTTGGTGTTTCTTGTGTGCCTGATAATCCCAGTTAGTGCATCCCAGGTGGTGTGTATCTGTCTCTCTCTCTTTTAGAGGTCATTTCACTAAAATAGATCACTATTTTCATGTACTGTGAGTTTTCCATTTCGGCCTTGCCAAATAGATAGACACTATAGATGACTTTTCTTCATTAGAGTTTCCCCACGCGCCTGTTATTGCCGCTGCCAGTTCATCTTTCTTTTGCCTCTGCCCCCATGCCAATGTTCCTCCCTCATCTTGCAATTGCTTGTCTCCTGCCAACAAGCTCTCTCTCTCTCTCTCTCAAAGTCATGATGGCCAAAGAGTTTCCACTCTGCTGTCCATCCCTACCCTCGCCTTCTCCATATGCTCATCCCATCTTCCACAGTCATACTCCAGGTCGGGCCTCCCCAAATCTGCTTCCTTTGCTCCGCCTCTCTCTCCGAGACTGCCAACATAATGCCCGCTGTTCATCATCTCCGAGGGAGTTACTGGAACTTCCTCTCACCTTTCTCTCTGAGGCCGCCATGAGCAGGTGAGTCTAACCTCCACCCAGCTTGTTGTCCTCCCTCCTCCTTACTCAGTCCCCTCTCTCTCAGGTTGTCGCGCGAGTTCATCATCCCAACAGCCGCCTAATTAGTGCAAGTCATTCCGTGGCATGATGTCCATCTTGTTTGCCGCGGATGTAACCTGGCAGCAGTGGCATCATGGGGTCACCGAGAGTTTTCATGGACGAGAAGGGTACTTTGCAGGTACATAAAACCAGGCTCCTGCTGCCTGCGCTTCTCACCTTCTTTGTTCAACACATCCAACCACACCCCAACTGCTCTGACTGTGGTGGGATGTGCGATCCATAATTACCAGCACATTCTGTGCCTAATGGCTTCAGGTGTAACTTAAAGTCACCTTATTCTCTGGAAACTTATATAAAGAACAACAAAGTAAGTGATCCGAGTTGATTTGATTATGTTTCATCATTGTGTGCACAATCTTTTATGATGGTTAATGTATTAATAATAACTTACATTGACCTGAGCAAAGTGGTGCGGCGGCGCGATGCCAAATTTGACAACACAGCTACCTCAGAAACCCAACACACAGTCCCATAAAATCACTTCCTTTTATCTAAAGTAAATAAAACGAATGAGATTTTAACTTCTGTTATTTTAGCTTAGCACAATAATGGATTTGGTCAGTACTCAACTGAAATTGCATTTCCACACACAATACATGAATATATCATCAAATCCTAAAGACATGAAAATGGGAAAAAGCTCAAGAAAACAGGCAGCAACTGTTTAGTTGATGAGTCAATTTAGAGAGGAGTGATAGGAGAGAGAAAAACAAGAACTGAGTCTGAGAAAGCTGAGGGAGAGAGAAGAGGCAGAGAGATTAAGTAAAGTGGAGACAATAGTAGAGGAGAAAAGGGGAGATGCAACGAGGGACAGAGATGACAAGGGAAAGAAAGAAGCAGAATGATAAAGTATTAAGAGAGAAGAGGATAAAGCGCAAGAGATGATAGTAAGGTGCAATGAAACACTGTGGAGCTGAGACTGTGAAGAGTGTGTGTGTGTGTGTGTGTGTGTGTGTGTGTGTGTGTGTGTGTGTGTGCTGACAGTGTTCCGACCAGTTATGCTGCACAGACCAATAGAGTACGAACAATCAACCACACAGTGGTGAAAAAAAATGTTATTTTGTTTAAACAGTTCTAGCTTATTTCTGAGTTTGACCAGTTTGTTTTTCAACCTCCTTTTTTTCTGGCTTTTTTCAACACATATGAGGGTGAGGTAGAAGTTAATCATGCAGCTGATTCAATGAGATAGAATTCTGTCACTTTTTCTGTCCCTGACTACATCACTCTGCATAATGTCACACCTGTTCTTCACACACGTCACGCACACACACACACGCGCACACACAACCTGATTGGAATTAAAATAACATTTTCATGTAAATACGAGTAAAACAAAATGTCTTAGTTGACTTTGCAGCTCTGAGGGTAAGGTTGTTGTTAAAAAGAAATTAAGTTTTGCTTTGTTTTAGGTCTCATGACCATAATAAACTTCCGTGTGAGAGAGAGAGTGTGTGCACATCAGCTCCTGTTTTCTGTATTGCTCTCTGCATGAATGTGTGTGCTTATTTTGATGTCAGTTGCACAACCACTAACAGGTCAAAGTTGGAGCAGTGTCACTGTTGCCCAGGCTCGTTTTTCCCTATTGTTTGTCTTACTCACTCAATGCACCAGCCACTGTTTGTTTGTTTCAGGTGTATGTTCTCCACACTTTTATGTTTGTGAGGACGAGTTTGACTTCAAACCTACAGAGTGAGTGAGGACGCTCTGGGATGAGTACATTTCAACCTTGAAGAGCCGTTTGAGGGCGCGGTGTGTGTGTGTAAACTCATGCTAGATTCAGTTAGAATTGGTTTAGTTACGTACTAGTTAGTGTGTGTGTGGTGTCTCTGGGGTAATTAAGGTGAGTATTATTTTGAATATACCTTGCACAGCGTGAAATTAATATATTTCAATTTCATAACAATGGAAATATGGCAAATAACTAAATATTTGGGCATTTAAACACTGTTTATTAATCACGCTAAATGTATTTGTTTCTGAATTTGTCATAGAGGACTATTATAATAATAACAATTATTATTATTATTGTTATGCCTTTAACCGAAAGGGAGACCATCCACCAGTTGTGAAAGATCCTTCAATGATTGACTGTGCTTGACTTTACATCAAAGAGCTACATCAATAAATATCAACATGTCACATGAGGAAAGGAAATTTTGAGTGCACCATCGAAGTCCAACAGGAGGACAGTTCCTTTAATTGTCCTCTATCTACTCATCTGCACCTCTTCTTCTTTTCTATTACTCATTGTTATATTTCGCATTTCAACAACAATCACTGCCCAACAATCTGAATGATCCCTCCTCACTCATTACTGGGCCCTGTCCTCATGCTGCCCGAGGGGGAACAGGCGGATCCACAGAGAGAGTGAGAGAAAGAGAATCCATGTCCAGTGACTTAACTTATTCTCAGCTGACGAGACGAGTGTGCCACAGACACAGAGACAGACAGAGAGACAGAGCCTCATTCTTTGCCCTTTCTTCTTTAGGAGGTCAATGTCATATTCTGAACAGATCAATAACAAACCACTTTTAATTGAAATCGCTTTAACATAGTTGTGGGCACAACACATGCATGGCTTAAGAGCTTTATTTTGTAGTTTCTCCTTATCAGAACAGCCCAGCAAACGCACTATCTCTGCCTCGACGTCATATGACTAGAGGCTTTTAACACACCAGAGAAACAAAGCATCTACGAAGGTTTTTAGAGGATATTTCATCTGAATTTTGATATTGCCATTAGAAAGCTGGGACATATTGGTGCCACCATCTGGCCAGCTGTCGATTGACACGCGGCCTAAATTTCAAAGCCACCTAGGTTTTAATTTATCAGAATCATAAAGTGGCAAAGCCCCAGAAAGTAAATGAAAATTAGGAAGGTGTAAAGAAGATCAAATACGTTACAACATTTGCCCTCGGCATAATTTAATTTAAAAGTTTATCACTGTGCAACAAATGCTCAGCAAAACAAAATAAGCATATTGTGCACCAAAACCAAAAATGTGTCTGTAGAGAATCAAGAAACTGACTGTTCTCTGTAAGCAAGACCAGGAGGTAATTTCTCACTAATTGTGCCAGAAACAGAGGATTCTGAAGAATCCAAGTAATGCAATAGACACACCAGTATGAAGCAGCACCTCTGCATCAGAAAGCGAGCAGTGGTGAGTGAAGTTAGTGCAGGAGCTGAACATATTAAATCCTTTCTCTAAGTGTGAATTAACTGCCCACCCTTCATATTAATTTCAACAGGCAAGTGAGAGCTTCTCACCCCGCCAGGGTCTTCTTCAAGGCTTTAGCTTGCTTGATATATTGCGTGATTTTACCAGTTCACAGTGACGTGACGTATGGTAGGAAGTCCATTCAAACTGAATGTTGTCACCTCTGCCCTGTTCTCTCCTTACTTGTGTAAAGTAGGTATGAGGTAAGCATTTATTCATACCTGGTTTTTGGGACTGCGTTTTGATCAGTAAATCATGACCAGAGATCGAATTTGTGGTGACGCATGTAAGATACTCACAGCGCAAATCTGCTCGGTATCACACCGGTATTCCATGTTGTTTAGCTTAATCTAAATGTCTCCCGGGGAGCCAGTGGGACAGTTATACATTTTTGTGTAGGCAACTTCAGTAAGAAGTAACAGTGATTCATCTCAAACAAAATATGCACCCTCGTGGTTGCGGGGACGACTCCCAGCCAGCAATAGTATGCAACACACCTGGAGGCTGTCCCTTACATGTAGTATGAAAGAGCAACTAGCACTTGTGAATTGCCACATAGTTTCTGACACTTCTAGCGAAGCGACAGGAGAGATGGCACGTGGAACAACAGAAAACCACATTATTTGCATGTTCACAAGAGACAATATCGCCAATTATAATGTACTTATTGATATAAGAATTCTCACACTGCTCATATGACTCCCTCTCTGTATTTCTTGCCTTTCGTTTCTAAACCACTGCTGGCATTATGTATTCTGCATGTCCCCATGAGGAACACAGGGGAATGAAAGGCAGAGAGAAAAGAAAAAGTAAGTATCATGGTGGCAACATTATTAAAGAATATTCAAATGACGGTTCACGTAAATAATATTATTTGGGAGGAAAATGAGCAATGTTTTTTGCTCAATTAAATTTGTCAGAATGGTGAAGTCGGGGAGAGAGAGGAAACAGAAGACTGAGCTTTATATTAGCTAATACAAGACCAAAACATCTGCACAAGGTATACAAATTGATGAGATGTTGTGTAGCTTTAACTTAATTTACGGGGGATACGACATGTTTTTTACGACAGACGGACAATTAGAGGAGAGCTTGGCTTCATCTTTAGGGCTGGCCAGAGGGGATAAGCACTACAGGATTACTGTACAGTTTGTTAGACTCTAATTTGTCCCCTCTTAACTTTGGTGCTGCAGGAATAACCCAGATTGTTAATAATTCAGCCATATTCTCCATTCTAAAGTAAAAAGCACCAATATAAGGTATTATGGCATTATCTGTGTCTCCAGAAAGACAGATTTGCTGTGCAAAGTCGATGTTCCTCCTTTAGTGAAATTGCAGTGGTTTCATTTCTTTCAGCCCTGTGCTCTGTCTGGAAGGACTGATCTCATCTGCAAGACACTGGAAAGACGCTGTGACGTTTTTTCTTCAAGCAGCACTTTTATACAGTAAGGTGAATTGAACCCACAGTTAGACTATGGAGTGAAATCAATATGTTGGCATCTAGTAAGTGCAGTGAAAGTCTCACCATTGAAGCTGACAGCACGAATATGGCCGAGAAGCTCTTTGCCATCGATGTTATTGGCCATGCGCGGGCAGAGGCCCGGGTAGCCGTAGCAGAGTTCCCGGTGCATGCGGTGCAAAGCGTGGGCCATGGCATACACAGCATCCATCACAAACTGAACCTTCCCCTCTTGTTCGTAACTGGAGTCACGACCAACCTTTTCTAAACCTGAGAGAAGAAAAGGAAGAAGTGGTTAGAGGAGGGAGAAAATAAGAAAAGAAAAATGCATAGGACATTATTCCCACTGAAGCCATTTCGAATTCAAGTCACAATCAACATAGGGAGCTCCATCCAGGACTGCAAACACAGCCCAGTAATGTTCTAGTACTGTGTACCATTAGGCATCATATAAAGGCCTGGAGTGTAAACAATCATGCAATGGCAAAAAGAAATAGGTGGGTATAATAGAGAGGAGAAGAAGGGAGATATACTGTACAGGTCGAGACCAATGAAAGTAGGAAAGGAGGTAGAGTTCGGCTCAGGGAGACGTGACAAGAAAAGAGATGAAACGAAGCCAACGAGCAACAAATAAAAAAGAAAAATTGGGGCTAAGCAAATAAAAACTTCAAGGGGTATAAAGAAAGAAAAGGAGCGATGAAAACGCTGAAAAAGAACTTTGTGCAACACAGGATGACCATCGGACAGGCAGCAGGGCACTCAGCCTGACAATGACAAATAACTCCTCTCAATCCATTCTCGCCCTGGTAGCAAAGTTAGAGAGGAAAGAACAACATGTTCCTTCTTTACATCTTCTGAAGCACTGATAATGGCATTCCCTTGTTCGAGGGGAAGGTAAGAAAGTGTTGGAGCAGACAAAATAGACTTTGTCCTCTTTCTGACTCAAGCCACATTCCTGTGTGTTGAGGGCTATTTGTCTTGTTCAGTTATATTCTATAACTTGACCACATATACAATGTTAACTGTGTTACTTGTCAAAGTGTGTCTTACCCCTTCTTCCTCTGACAAACACCAACAAACACACAAATGCATAAAGACGCAAATGCAATTTATTGAGAGGGTTTTATGCAACGAGTCATTAGCATAATGATCAAATGAAAAAAGAGCTGAGTGAAACGAAAACCTCCTCGATGCATTAAGATGAAACTCAGCAGCTGATTATTCATTTTATCTGTTTTTCATCAAAGAGTCCGAACATCTCAAATCCATTACCTGTTTCTCCTCCCTGTATTTCTTTAACCATCACCTCCCTCCTGTAATGTTTTATCTCATTGCCCTATCTTTATCCGTTTTCTCCTCCTCGTGACTCTCCTCTTGTTCACTATCCCTTCGCCGCTCTACTTCCTCCCTCCATCCCTCCGTCTCTCACTCCCCCGTCTTTCTATCCCTCCTCCTGTCTGCCGCTGCTCCCTTGGCTTTATTCACCCATTTCTTACAAGTAGCAGTCACCTTCAGGCAACACAAACCGAATCAAAACCCATCTGTGCTGAGATGAATTAACAAGACCAGAGGCCCCCCCCCTTCCTTCAATCAATATGAGCATCCATAAGGAATTAATGGGGTCCTGAGAATGAAATCCAATCCGCAGTTAGAGAACGCTCTGAGGTGTTTTGTATGCATGTCTGTGTTTGTGTGTCTGTTTGTGTGTGTGTGTGAGAAAGAGCCCCAGCAGGAGGTGAGTCAGCACCGTCTCCCTGCCATGTGGTCCAAACCGAGCAGCTGATCACGATGGCAGACTAATAATGGAAGTCATCTCCTCTCAATCCCTGGATAACAGAGCTGTACCTAAACACAGGTGTGTGTGAATGTGTGTGTGTGTGTGTGGCAGGGAGAGAACTGGAGGAAAGTGCAACTCTCTCTCAGTTCAGCCTCACATTACTGTCTGTGCTGGGTGGGATGCGACAGCTGGTGTGGTGGGATATCTGGTTTCCTCTGTGTCTGTGTTTTCATCCTAACACAGCACTTACTCTGCCGCAGCGCCGTGTTTCTCCATCCTGTTTGCACACACTCTCCCTCGCACTGATGCCTCATTCTTCAGCGCCAGAACTGTGAGCTCTCCCCAGCCCATCCAATCTGTGACTCTTCATTTTGCCACTGCATATTTTTCTGGCTCTAACTTGCAGATACAGTATTGATTTCATGAACACAGGCAGGGCGGTGATGCAGCAGGCCATGGGGCGAGCAAAATGTATACAGTGGAAAAACTACCTGCTTGCTGAGGGAACAGACTGAGACCGAGGGTCAAAAATCTATTGAGTTGTTTCCTAGCAACAGGCATGAAAATAACAACTTGTTGCTGATCAGAGTTGGCCAACTCCCTGTTTGGTGTATCACTGCCTTTAATTTGACATTTCATTAGAAAACCAGGTGCACAAATGACAGAAACCCTTATTCACCCAGAGAGGCGTGCACCTTTTGGCCAACAATCTGCTCAACATTCACAATTACACACATTCACACCTCAGTAGTCGCTGAAAGAGGAGAGCGCTTTTCTCATTAGCTTCTGAAACACTGGCCACAAGCCCAGTTTTCTAACCTCACAGCCAAATCTATGTTTAATTGTCTTTATTTCCTGCCAGTCAACAACATTTTGTATCGTGTAAAATAACCTTTACATTTCATCGGTGCACATTTTCACTCTTATTTTGAAATCTCAGCGTTTTGATGGTGTCGGGCTAATTCCTGTCTAACAATACTACTGAGGCCAAAAAGTTTTTTAGAGGTTTAAAAGTGTTGTCATGCCCCGAGGTTACTCTGGTAACAGCCTCAGTAATGTGATTGATGCTGCTAAGCTCCGTCCAAACCTTGTGTGCTGCAGGCCGAGGTGAACACTCTACCAGACCGACCAATACAGAAATCCAGCAAGGTGAGGCTAATGCAACTAACCGACTGGCTAACTGCCTCGATGGACCCAGCTGAGAGTAAATTTCCTGCTCTTGTGACTAATCTCTAGGCAACCGACACCCAATACAATGAATATAGATTTAACATTAAACAAGGAGTTCATGGAAGTAGACACTCTGATGAGTTCCAGCTCTTTAATCTATGTGGAGCACCGGTTAAAACAGTACAGATCTACCATTTAGGCAATAGGCTTAAATTGTAGATCTGGTAGATGGTAGATGGATTAAAGTATTTAAACACACTTTTATCTCTCTCTGTGAAATTCCTTTATTCACTGCAGCTAAGTTGTTAGAAGAATGTATTTTTGGGAATGTAACAATAGTCTCTTGTAACTCAGTCTTCAGTCTGATGTGCGATCTTTTATCTCTTTCTAATATACAAAGGATTTAGCTGAGGGCGACACTTTAATTTGGCTTTGTAGCTAAAAGAACAGCGATGTAACGATTCCAAAACCACAAAACAAACACGTTCCTGTGAATATGGCCATACGTCATAACACACACGCACATAAACACAGACATTTACAGGCATGCTCGCCGCATTGGCTGTTTGACTGTATCCTCTACTGCATTGCTCCCAGAGCAGCAGAGGACAATGCAGCCTGTAGTTAAAGCCTGTAATCTCTAAAACTACTTAACTGATAATAAAGCATACATCTACTCAACTGCATCACAGGAGTTTAACAGGAGTAAAGTGAAAAATCTGAATTTAAGCACCAGAGAATTGGTCATTTGTAGCACATAAACCAGAGAGCGATACATATTAGTGTCTGAGAACAAAGCTTTCTGAAATATCTCTGTACAGTCTCACTAATCAACACAAGGCCCTTGAGCTGACTGCCTAATGTCCTACCATAATCACAGACCTAATTATGCTAATAGTCCATAAATAAAGCTAAACAAGACATTAATTAGTAAATGCTTCCACAGCAGTGTACCTTTACACAACACATGGGTGGCATTAATGTGATGCTGCACACAAAATAAATCTTTTAAGCATCAGAAACGTAGGCCATGACGGCTTGAACACAGGCTGCTTGGTAGTTTAATCCTTCCTGTACTTTTTCATTGCAGGAAAAGTTTTAATTGCATCCACAGAAATCTCTTAAATTAGGTCTGCAGGAAATTCCACTTCTCCACTATCCATCATGTGTTTAATACTCAAGAAGGTAGCAAGCTCCTAAAGTTTCAATGCACTCAACCTGACAATTCAACTTCGGAAACGTCCTACAACTTGGATTTTACAGACAGTCCAGAGTGTGTGTCTGGTCTTCAATCAGCCTACAAGAGCACACAGCACTGCTCATTGACCTCCACTGGCTACCTGTGGCCGTCTGAATCAAATTCAAGTCACTAACGCTCCCCTCAGAGTGACCTCCTGGGTACCCATCTACTTGAACTCCATCTCCGTTCCTCCAGGGTACGTTGCCGTCCCTGCGCACAACGTGATCACAGTCCAGACTGTTCTCGTTCATGGTTCCCTGATGCTCCCACATGCTACGCTATCAGAGCAGGGATGTCACTCTTCTGAGAGCACCTCCTCCCCTAATGCCTTGAACACCCTAACAAACCTAACTTACTGCGCACATCTTATCCTGACCCTGAAAAGATGTCGTACTTATTTCCTTTAAAAACTGATCCATACATATCAAATTAATAATCAAGGTCATTATCTCACTCCACAAAGTTTACTGCATGTGTTTCTGAACAAGCCATCATCTTTTTGCCTGATGCGTCTGTATGGGCGCTCACTTGTTTGCATTCAGCATGAGTGCATGTTTCCATTCAGAGGAAAAGTACAACAAAGCGTTGTACTTTGAGCCATAGATCAACGTGTCATGAGATAATGAGAATTTCTCTCTGCTGTTCTTATGAGATGTGAAACGACACGATGCATCATTAATCAGCATATCGCAAGAAAATGCAATCCTGCCTTGAGACAGTTAAATGACTTGCGCTGTTATGAGTGGTGCTAACTGGGGAAAACACCACTGTCTCTGTTTCCTGGGATTGCGTCAGGTGTTGTAACCGAAGCAAGGGGTGTGTGTGTCTGTGTGTGTGTCTGGTTGTGTGAAGAGTACAATACAATACAGCTTTTATTGGATCTGTCTGCCCATTGTCTGCAGCCAGTAACAGCTTGTCACATCAGTAAAGTGGCCACAAATCCATCCATTTCATCTCTGCACATTATGTGTGCAGGTGCAAAATAAAAAGACGTCTTTAACGAAGCCTTTAATTCCTGAGTTTAATGTTCACTATCCATTACAACACGGCTTGCTTTTGTGCGAGTGAAAATGAGAGAAAAGTGGGAGCGATGAAAAGGGATAAAGGTTAAGATGGAGGCAGAAACAGAGACGGACGGGCAAACTGTTTATGTGTTAATTTGAACCCTGTCTGTCTTATACATATTACAGTCTATTCCATTTTCCAGCCAGCAGTTCCTAAATTAAATCCAGCCTTTCTGCTCATGGTTAATGACACTGAAGACCACAGGCAGCTCGGTTGGCTGGCTTCTTGGTGAGGGACGATTTGCATTAAAAAGAGGTGAAAAACTCTTGAGAGGAAAGAAGTACAGATGAAAAGTAACTTTCATGTCTCATAAAGGATCTGCAGACCAAAAAACTGCACGAGGTTGCAATCATCTCCCTATCTGCCTCCAAGTCATTTTCATATGATCGCGGTTGATTATTTGTTCTTGTTGCGCAGGCATACACGGGCCGGGCGCTGTGATCTGTTTCTAGATCCGTAGAAATGCGTTAGTCATCTCGGTTCTGTGTAATAAAAGCCACAGGCACGGCAGAAACTTTGTTCAAAAATGATTTCACGATGAAAGTTCTGTTTGAAACTGAGATAATTTGCTGTTTGTAGTTCTTGACACTTGCTGTTACAAACTGAATGCGAGCAGAAAATATCAACTTCAGAGAACTCGAGAGTGTTATAGTTGGGACCCAGTACTTTGAAGACTCTGTGCTGTTTTTTATCATTATCATTATTCCAAATTGATACTGCATTTTGAAACGGACCTCTTCAAACATCTCTTTAACGATATGACACCCCACTTGAATTGTCTAACCTGGCACTTCAGCATCAGTGCAGAGGTGGTGGTACAGTACTATGACTCACACTAGTAAGAACATGAGGATTAGAGGCAGTAACAGGAATCTCAATATAACCTCAAGAGTAGAAGAGCTGAAATCTAACTTTGTCTAACAAGCGAAAGTCTTGGAGGAAAACTTGAACTCTTTTGACCTCCTAAAGGATACATGGAAACTATTATAAATCAAAAATAGTATTTTTTTGTCATTATCTGGCTTTTGAAGCAAAGAATATATCTCTCATGTTTACACTAGTTATTTACATGGTTTTGCAGTTATTGGTTCATGCCAGTAAAGTTTTAAAGCACAAGAGAAGAAAAGAAATTGCTGTAAGGCAGCAAGTCTGTCGAGTCTCTGTCCCGCTGACCAAGTCCCCACACACACCTGTATTACCACACAACTACAATGTAACTTTGATAAGACTATAAAGAACAGAATGTTCACAGCAACAAAGTTTTGAGTTTCTGCAACTTTCTATTATCCAATTACTTCCCACTATGTATCAGCGTTAGCTTTGGGAAATGGTGAGCGCTAATGTTCACATTTTTAATAAATATACAAAACCACCACCGTGGTCCTCTTTAAACATCTAATCACATTCTTACCTGGAAGCCTGCAGTTGAAACCAGGCTGCTGGTGTAAGCCACTTTAAGTTAAGTGCCTTGCTCAAAGGTAGCACAGTCAAATTTGTGTTATTGCACAGTAAAAATTCTGTTTCTACTCTGACTGAGAAAGGATTAAAATCACAATATGTTCCATTACAGGAGGCTGTGTCTTCAATCTTCCCACCATCCTGATGTAAGGTCAAACAAACACTCAGACATATGTCCCTGTACATCCCGGATCATTTACCAAGAGGCGATGAGACGATGAAGACGAACGCAGGAGAAGCCGCCAAAATAAGTGCCTTGCTGTGTTGCTAGTGAAGCCGGTGCTGTGTCTAATACAAACACAAACCGATACACTGAGGCAGCGAGGTGAGGCTAATGCAAGAATGCTGACTGGCTAAGTGCCTTGATGGATGCCTTCACGGACCAGTGTGCCAGCCAGGTTTTACACGCAGAGTGATTGATGGCACGGCGGATGACAGACAGACTAATGATTTGGACAAGCTCCTTAATTAAACATCAATTAGCGACACATATTCAGTTCCCTCCTTCTCCACTCCCGCCGCCTAAAAGAAGATTTTTTTTCCCCTTCTCTCTTGTTTTCTCAGGCGCACTCACATACAGTATATACACACACCCACATTTTTTCTTTTTAAGATGCAGATGAGATAAATTTGGGAATAATTAAGTGAGGAAATTTATTTAGAAATCTCAGAATAATGCAAACTGAATTCAAATGGTTACGAATACATTTACATAAAGGTTGCTTAATATGCCGTTACCTCATTTATCAAACATCTGTGAAAGACGTCAGGGAGATGACGGGATAGGAAGATGCTGCACACACACACGCACACACACACATCATAATTACATACAAAATCACTGATGTGACATAAATACATAAATATGCACTTATTCTGCTTAAATATGTTTTTGCTGTAAATGTCATAACATGAAGGAAGGAAAAGGTAACCAAAACACACACACACACACACACACACATCTCTTGTTATAGCCATACTTGTCTGGCTCTGCGCTAGCTTCAGGGCTAATCTGCCAAGAAAGAAATGAATAATCAATAGGAGAGAATAGGAAATGAGCATCAGACAGAGATTCTGCTCTACATGATTTGACAAGAGAGCACTGAAGCCAAGGGTTATGTCAATACGCTGCTGCACAAACACCAGCCACTGATTCAAGTGTGTGTGTGTGTGTGTGTGTGCAGCAAAAAAAAGCAGCTTGTTAAAAGCGAGCATCGGTTATTAGCGAGCACCTTCACTGCTCTGTTGAAAGGAAAGCTGTGAGGTTAGGTCAGGAGAACATCAACGTCTTTTCGTCTTTTTACATTTTTTAAAAATCATCCAGAATGTCTGGTTAAAAGCAGCCGTTGTTAAAAAAAGGGGGGAGCTCTGGAGGAAGGAGATTTAACATCAAAACCCTCGAACATCACGACATTCCAGGCGGAGGATTTGCTTCCTGTTGGGGAAAAAAATGTAAAGAAAAAGAGAGACAGATGACAACAGTGCTGTAAACTGTAATACCTAAGCTGTGTTTGAGGCTGGTGTTTCTGTGTTGTCTGTCGAGGCGGAGTAGAAAAAGCTCCTACTACAATAAAAAGAAAAAAAAAAAGTTGTGAAAATGTTCCGGTGAACTACAAGCCCCAGTATTGATTTCAGTGAAGATCTGGGTTAAAAACCTGTATTTCAGGTACCTGACATGGCGTGAAAGCTTTCTGCAGGCCAAATCAAATAACTATCCCGCTGCCAACTCTTTTCCAAGAGAGGAGAGGAAACTGTGTCTGCTGAAATAGATGCTCCTTATCATATGAATAAACATAGAAGTAAACACACAATTTGGCAGCCAACATGTCAATAATGCTCCTCTATTGTTGGACAAATAGCTGCTATATTTAGGGAATCAAAGAGAGTGAAAAGCTTTTTGAATCATTCAACTTTCAGTTGTAATGGACAGAACCGTTTCACTTCTCTCAGACCTCCAAAAACACAGTCTGCTGCCTCGTAATTTGGCTGATTGTGTAAAATAATGAGTTATTTAGAGACATCACATCACACCCCGGGCACGCTAATTTGAAACCAGTCAGAAATTCTCTTTATTCATTTCAAATAAAAGAATGAACTCAGCCATATTGGCTCACACTAAAAGACGGTCTATTACATAATTCACCAATTGTTGCACGTTCATCTATAGCTGGCTAACTCAATTACTACATCCGCTGAGCAGCAACACACTGAGCTCTCTGTTTATCTCTAATAACCTGATTATTGAGGCTTCAGTGTGGAATAGAATGTGACTGAATCCTAATTCTTTGCATCTGTTTATGTGAATGTGTGCCTACTGTTTGTTTACCATTCTGTATGTAGGTGAAAACCAAACCGTTGTGAGCCAGATACCTGCTTTTATGTGTGTAGGAGTCAACCCATGGGCTGGAATGCAGGCAGATAAGTGCAGCTTAGCATGCATTTTGTGTGTGTATACAAGTGTGCATCTGCATCTGCCTATCCCCTCTGCAGCTGTAAAAACAAAAAGAAGAAGAAGTTGTGACGATATATTCTATGTTAAGTGTGTCCGGTGCTTGAATGAAACCCTTGTAGTTCTAATTAACTTCGTTCTGTTTTGAGATTAAATGCGTTCTGTTTCAGGACGGGAAACACCACTGTTTAATTAACAATCTGCTTCCCTCCCACATGCTCCTCTCTCTGCACCATTTCATCTATTAACCAAAAGAGTCGTGAATGGGGAGGAGAAAATAGAGGGATTACTCTCACTGCATGTGTCATTTTCTTCTCACCCTCAGCTTGTCAAACTTTTAAGGGAGCACATGTCCAAAGTGTCATGGTGCATTACTTCCCGGGAAAGTCACTAAACATGGCTAAATGACGTAAAAACACTAATTAGCATATTCATGACAAAGCTCCTCAGTTGGCAACACTGCAAACACTCCTCTGGTGACATAACAGAAACTGTTTGCATCACTTCATTTTGAAAGACAGTCAATGGGCAGAGCCGACCAACAGTGTCACTTCATCACTTAGCGTTTCTAGGACTGGCCTCGCTGCTACAGTCCAGCCTGTTTGAACAGTCATCATTTTCATCAGCTCACCATTCCCTGTGCTGTACCACACACACACACACACACACACACACTCACTGATAACACTCATGCATCTTATAATGTATTTATAGCGGAATTACAGCTTGGACACACACAGACATTAATGTGGTTTCTTGCTAAGCAGGATGAGTAATGAGAGCAACTTAAAAGTGTGTTTCTGTGCCCGTGTACATATTTCTGTGTTAGAAGTGAGTGTGTGTAAGAAAATGAAAGGAAGGCAGGAAAATCAAAGTCCTTGCCTTTAATGATTGCTCCATTAAGATATAGCTGTGTCATCCTCACCTTCTTTCTCTATTCGCACTCATGCCGAGTCAGTTGTTACTAGTAGCACAACATTCAGTGTGCTTGGACCAAATATGAGGTTCTGTGTGCCCAACAAATCCACACAGGAAGAAATTAATTTCTCTCTCCAGCTTAGCGCGCATGTCTTTGATAAAAACCACCCACTGCATTCACTCCCACACAAATACCTGCCAGTGAAGTGTAACTATGAGAGAATTCACACACACACACACACGCTGATTGTGACACACTTTCTTTCTCTCTAAACCTCATTAGCACTGCTTTAAAATTAAAAGTTGCCCTCTGCTTCTCTAAGCTTTGTTCATGGCTTGGGGCACTGCAGCGTGGGCCTTTGAAGTCACTGATTTTATGTGTGTGTGTGCACGTTAATGTGTGTTGCCTCTCCACACATGCTTTTGTGAGTCTGTCTGAGCTTACTATGCAATGAGTGTTTGCCTTTGCATGTATTTGTGTGCACTCCAGTAACAATGTACACAACACACATGCAGAATATTTCCCCCTCTCTCTCTCTCTCTCTTTCCTTTGCTTGGGTGTGGATTAAGTGGTGCGGTAAATATTGTGTTCTGCATTTTTTCGCTCCGAGTTGGAACTTCTCCCCGGGCTTGCTAATGAATCATTGACAACACCCACGGAACCGCTGTCCCAGGAAATCTACATCCTCCCATTAAAACCTGCCTTTAAGGACACAGGCCTCAGAGCCTCGAATGGGCTTGAAAATTTAGGACGGTCCTAACCCGAACCCAGAAAGATGCTGCTCAGACCTGAGCTGAGCCTCAGGTGGAAAAGCTGAGAGTCTGTAACGGTCTAAAGCCTGAAATTACTTATAAATTGCTGATAATGAAACACTGATAACGGTATGGGGGGAAAAATGGCCAAAGTTGTTTCAGTTTACAAAAATTGAATTACTTTTGGTAAATATTTGCCCGATTAGCACGGTGTGAATACACACTGAGATAAAATTATGAGCAATGTCTCCACAGCGCTGTGAGTTATCAGAGTATAAATTGAGGCAACAGCGAATGGATATTGGATGTTTGTAATGATCTAGTGTGCACATAATAAAATGTTTCAAGTGGTACTCAGACAAAATACAATCATTTGTGGTGTCTATCTAAAAAGCTAGTACACAGTCTAGCCTCAGTATATCATAGCAGAATGTAATCATACAGTCGCTGGAGTTATCATTCAAGCTGCATCTACAGAAATCCTTCTTTCCTGGATTATGTAAACATTAAATAGTTACATTCAGCTGGTTCAGGCAAAGAGGGGGAGATCACACCGGATAAAACACGAGCGTCAGCACACACACTTCCCAGTGGGGTAATATAACATTCATAAGCAGTATATGGGTTATTAGTTTTGTAAGCAGAAATAAATGTTAATAAATGCATTTGTTAGCAAGTATAACACCTCCAACACATGATAATATATATAGTATAACATAGTGGTAGTAATATCAAATCAAAGAAAAGTTAGAACTAACAATTTAAAATATCCTTCTATCTGCTTACAATTACATGAAATGTGTTACAAACTATTTATTAAATGTCTGCATACTGCTCACACATGCTCAACAAAGGGACTTCAAGTAAAGTGTAAGAAGCTAAGGACAATGCATTAGTCTCCATGTCACACACAAGTAATTCTACAAGATGGAACAGGTAAGGAAGTCAGGGATTCTATTATATTTATTCATATTATCAATATTTTAATATTGGTTATTTGTTAAAGTTACATATTAATATTAATATAGATTTAATTTTCAAAACTTTATGGAAACAAAGATGTAGGTCTGTGTTTATAATATAATTGAGTTCTGGGTTTATTTAACTATTCAGCCTCTCCATCCTTTATCACATTAATATTGCAGCAGTAACTACAGTTAATGCCACTTCTCATCCATCTACTTATGCTAATGTTTTATAAAGTAACAGCCATGACTCCCATTGTAGAAACCCCCTTTTCCTTCTTGTACATCTGCATTATTTATCAAATTAGAAGCTACTGTGGACATCCTGTGTAATGCATCTGTCTTGTAGCACCAGACTCAGTGACAGCAGAGTACAAGTCTTCCATCCTGCCTCTACTCTCCATTAACACTGAGGATGATGAAAATCACTATTACTATACTGTGGCTAACACAGATGTGTCTTGTAGTTATCAATGTACATGATATCTAGGTTACTTCTTAGCCTGTATATACTCTACATTTCCTGTGTTTCTTTGTCAATGTTTCTGGTTGCATGAGCAGACCCAGGAAGAGCCGATCGACTCCAGAAATGTTTTGCTTCAAGTCTTCTGTACAACTTTGATGAAAAACCTGCCTCACAATCTGTGTTTCATACACAGAGGACAGGCTGTGCCGCCCGTACGCAGATATCTAACCTTGCACAGGGAGAACACATTGGACGTACAGACATAGACATCTTTCATTATCCCTATGCAAGTGTGTGTGTGTCTGCAGCAGAGGGGAGGGGGAGGTTTGGAGGTTCAAGTAGGAAGACTGAAAGAAGAGAAAGACAAAAAATACCCCACACACAAGGGAAACAAAGAGTGAGCGAGCAAGAGAGAAAAAGAGACAGCAAGAGACTGAAGATCTTGGCCTTTTAACATCTCACTCCCCCCCCACCATCCCATATAAAGTGTGTGTGTGTGTGTGGGTGGCAGGTCTGTCTTCACCACAGGAGTCGAGCAGTCTAGCTGAAGTCAGCACTTGCTCAGGTCTGAGGGGAGACAGGTGGACACCTACTGCATGGAGCATTTTGTGTGTGTGTGTGTGTGTGTGTGTGGAGGAGAGAAAGAACAAGAACCTGTTTGTATATGTGAGTTGTGTGTGTGTGTGTGCAGACTGAACTTTATGCACATGGATAAGCAGAGAGAGCGCAGCAGCCTGTCAGATGAACTGTTTACTATCAGTTCTATGGTGAGGGGTGGACACATGCGACTGGAGACCAGTTCTGTGAGTCTTCAGGCAGGAGACAAGTCAGTTAACGTCTCCATTGAGTCGTCTGACCTTCTGCCACCTGTCACGCATCACCAATACTTCCAATCAATCAGATGAATCCCACTGGCTTTCTGCTGGATGGTGGGAGACCGGAGGTGGAATCGGGTGGGACAAGCGAGGGGGACGGACGGAGTGAGGGACAGAGGGGTATGAGGTAGGATAGATGGGGAAGGGAGGGGAATCAGAGGGACGTGAGGAAGAAATGGAAAAGGATGGGAAGATGAAAAGATGGAGAGGGAGGAGGGAGATAAGCAACTGATGATTGGATGTCAGGCCACAGATAAAAAGCACAAGGTCAACGTTAAGCTCAGAGATCACAAAGAGAGGACATGTCCACTTCTCTGTCTGGGACTCTCTATCCCCCTCTCTATCCCCCACTCTCCCTCTCCTTCTCCCTCTCTCTCTAACGTCTGAGTGTCGATTTCTCTTTCTTCTTCTCTACCACTGCCAACACACACTCTCTTTCTCTGAGAGAAGAATTTTCTTTCATTTTTCTGACACTTTCTCTCACACATCTCAGATTCTCTCCCTCTCTCTCTTACACACACTATCTGACAGTAATCAGACATCCAATTACAGCTGTGCCCTCCGAGTAGGACTGTCTCTGTTTGTGTGTGTGTGTGTGTGTGAATTCTTGCTGTGTTTTTACACACACACACACACACACACACACACACACCCAGTGTCAGATCCCTGCTGATGCCTGTTACCTCTGAGCCGTAGATGCCTGTTGTCCCTCCAGCCCATGTTCTGGGGATGAAGAACCCCGCACACAGACACACACACACACACACACACACACACACACACACACACACACACACACACACACACACACACACACACACAGACACCAACAATAATAAAACACATATATGTCATCAAACAGAAAAAACATGACAACAAACCAAACAACAAAGACACGTATTAATAAACATATTGCAACACAGATGCTGACACCACAAACATACAAGAATAGGATTACACACTATTCACACACTTATACACACACAGTGAGGATGAACAAGGATCTTAGCAACGACATGCTGCTGCATGTCCCCTGTATGTGCTGCTGTGTCGTCATACTCCCAACTCTGCAACAGACCTGAATATTATTAGAACTGTCTGACCTTTACTCTGACCTTTACTCTGACCTTTCTGACTACCTAACTTTTTCACATTGTAAACTACAAGTAAATATACATATATGCATAAAAACAGTATTAGTTGCCTCAGTTGCATTATGTTATTGATAAATCTGTGGGAGGATTTCTTGGTTTAAGGTTTTTACATTTGAAATCTGGCTCTATGTTTTCCACTGACAAGGACTTTTGTCATCAGACGTCTTGATCTTTTAACATGAACCTGCTTTATTCAGTTTTAATCACCTGCTCTGGTTGTTTTGGAGACGAGGAGACCTCTGTGGATAAACACCCCCTGAACAATGAACACCGAAGGAATCCCAACCTGAGCTAACGTTAGTGACAGCTCGGCAAACAGCCCTCAGTCCCCCCCCGACATCCTGTGTCTGCCAAAGAGCACTGGTTTTTAACGTGACACTGTATTTACCAGTTTTAATTATCGGGTCCATTTGTGTTGGAGAGGAGGAGACCTCTGCAGACAATTCAGCTCCTGAACACTGAAGGAATCTTAACCTAGACTTGTATGAGATGTTTAACAATGCTGCTCTCTTTACATTTACTGTATACAGTACTTAATGGAGCATGGTTTCTACATCTGTTAAATAATTCTCCAGGCAGATTACAAACACACACCAGACAGGCAATAACACCCACAATAAGCAGGGATCCACCAATCATTCAGCCAGGCTAGAACACACACACACAAAAAAGCCAGCACACACACTTTGTTTCACAGTTTATCAGTGTTTATCTCTGCCAAATCAACAGAATCAGTCACCCAGCAGCACACAAAGAGCCGACGGTGAAATGAAAACTGTGCATCAGCAAGTTAACGTCGTCGTTCCTAAGTTACACTTACAGTGTTCAACTAAATACACACACATACATTAAATAGAGAACTTCATCAATAAGTCAACATGGTGCACACGCAGCCAAGCCAATCAGCCAGCCCATAGAAACTTCAGCCAGTAATTTGTTCGTATTACAATCTGCCAATGAACAGAATATATGGGAGACATTATGGTTTTTGAATAGCAGTGACCACACAGGCTTATTGCTGCTGATAGCATCTGTGTGGGCAAACATGACGCCTGAATGGCAATGAAAAGAAAAAGCTTGGCCGTCTGTGAATGCATTATGGTTTGTGTACGTGTGTGTGTCTGTCTGTGAGTGTGTGTTCCATGCAACAGGCTGTCACACCTGACATTGGCAGAGGCTATTGTGTGCTATGCTAATGAATAGCCACAGTTAGATGGTGTGAGCTTTTCAAATACTGGCAATGTCTCCCTCTCCCTCTCCCACAACAATGAGTGTACGGATGTGACGGGGAGCCAACAAACATACATACACACATATATACGTTATGTCTTGAGGATTTTGAACAAAAACAGGGTTGTTTACAGATCCAGTGACAAATGTGAAATTCTGCCCCCATGTGAAGAAATATTTCACTTTAAATGTCATTCTCCTATAATTTTGTCAACTTTTCACCTGTGTGCCACTTCGTACGGTCGTCCACTCGTACCCTAAATCCTGTACCCCACACTTTCTGCAGACCTGCCTAAGGTAGAAAACCCTCTACCTACTCCCTCTTCTTAACATACTGTGCAGGAAACCACATGGTTTTCCTCACAAATCCTCCTGAGGTTGGGACAACAATGGAAGAAGAAGAAGCAGCTCACCACAATGAAAAACAAAGAACTGAAAAATGGGTGTGCACGCGTCACAGATTATAGAGAGATATTTCTTCTGGAACGTTATTTGCTTTAAAATGATGGAATCAATGTGTTACCAAACTGTCTGTTAAGCAATTACATCGAATTGATCCAGTTATTTCAAAGATATTTTAAAATATCAGCTTCAGCAGCATTCTGTGGTTCTCATTCAAAGGGGTCCGATCCAATACAGTATGCTGTTTTCTTCACAGTGAATATAAAGAACGCCTTATTCTATGGCCAGGTGCTGTGAATGCACTATTGCTTTGGCCAACGCTGCCTCATGCATAGATTTCACCAGATCAATATGTCCTGCACATGAAGTATTCTTCGGGTATTGATGTGCACTGTGTTGGCCTAGGGCTCTCCTTCTTGCTGCCAAAGGCTTAGATGACAAGATGGGGGGAAAAAAAGCTAAAGCAGCCGCATGTGAGTCAGAGGGCTCTGTTTTCATGACGGAGCACACAGGGGCTTTGCACCGGTGAAGTGACATTTTCGGCACACGCACAAAGGTTGTTCTCGCATCTGCAAGCGTTTGATATTTCGGTGACTTGCCCTGAACTTGACTGCACTTAAGTAGGCAGAGAGGCGCAGAGAGGCGCAGCGGGGGAGTGTTAGCAGCGATAATGCAGCAGAGCGATTTCAGTGTTGAGGATTATGGTGATTTGAGGTCTTGCCGCGTACCTGCTCAGACCACGCCACGAGCATACTGAACAAAGTGCACTGGAAGGAGACGAGGTGATAGCATCTGTCGACTATAAGTTGTGTCTGCTTTTAAGATTACAAAGACAGTGGCCACTGTCTACATGCTCACAAACTGTGGAAGTCATCCAGATATACAGTTAGTGTCAATCAGCAGACATAAACCACCAGGTCCTGGTGAGTAGAGATGTCTTAGGTTTTCTGTTTGCCTTCCACCCCTGTGGCGAACAGCCTGCCTAGCATTCATACAGCTTCCCCCATCCTTATCAATTGACCTGAAGGCAGCCTAAGGTGGTCAAACATGTTTCTCTTTCTCTCCCCCTATGATTGTCTTTCTACCTCCCTCTCTTTTTTCTTTCAAACTACTCCTCCTCCACTGCCAGGAAGGGATCGATAGCACGTTGCGTGTCTCTCCTGTCTTTTGTCTCCATCCATCCCTCCATCTTTGCCCTCTCCCATGCAATCGGCATCACGCTGCGCATCCTCTACCTCGCTCATCCCTCCCTCCACAGACACCAGCCCTCCATCCTAGTCAGTGCATCATCTACTGTATGCGTCTGTCTATCCGCACTCTGACTTTGTCTGCCTACTCTTCACTCTCAGCAGCAGACTTTGTTGTGCACCTCCTCTCTCTTTTGCCCTTCCTCCCACCCATCCCTCCCTCTGTGCTCCCAGTGAGCGCTATCAGTAACGTGTGGCTTGTCTTTACTCCATCTCAATTACACTTCCCACTACAAAAGTCAACAGTGAGTGTGTGTGTGTTAAAAAGGAGAGAGTGAGAGAGGCTCAAACAGACACTGTCTGGGTGATCCATCTAATCATGGCCTTTAAATCACCACCATGTAGAAAACATTAGCTCTTTATTCACCTGGCAGTGCGACCAGCAGCCGGAGCATGCACTGGAAAACATGTAGTCCATTAGAGTAAGACTGAGGCAGCAGTTTTCCAGTGCACTGAGCTGACACTGGCTGAAGCTAAATAACTGGTGTTCTATGACAAACACCTGACTGTGAAGACAGGTAAAGAGATAAAAAAGATAAACACACACATACAGAAATAGGTTCACAAAGGCAGCGAGGCCTGTAGAAAAAGGTTAGAGAGACAGAGTCGAGTCTATTGGCATTTACTAAGTACTTAACAAGGTGAGTGTGTCATAGGCAAACAAGGGACAGAAGACACCAATTCACTCTGGGTGAATAACCAAGCACAAACATGCGCATGAAATATCTTACATCTGCCAGATGTCACAAACACAAACGTGTTTACACAGAAAGAGACACGCACAAGCACCCATAAACACACAAAGAAACACACACACTTCCAGCTACAACCAGTCAAGCATGTTAGCTGAAGGAAAAGGGGTCAGCAGCGATGGTTTTACAGATCAGTTAGGCGAGGACTTGAAACAGTTTGAAGCCTGACTAGAGAATATCGGGCGGTCGCTGGAAAGAAAGGAAAGGAAGGGAAAAGCAAGGAAAGGACAGGAAGAGGATCATTAAGGATTTCTCTGAATAATTTAAATATTGTTGTCATGGAAGTGAACATTCAAATGATGTGGTTGTAAAACTTGCTCTTGTTATTTGAGGATACTGAGCCAGCTGGCAGTTCCCTTGGAAAAAACAAAAATCTCTAAAAACATTGCTGTACCTGCAGATTTCAAACACACCTGCGCACACATACACACACTATTAGATTTCCTGTTTGAGAGAGAAACAGCAGATCAATCTGGCTTTTCTCCTGGGTTACTAGAAATCTCTAGCCATCGGTTTGCCTGACTCATACTGTCTATAAGATACAGAGACTGATTTTATATATGACACAAATAACAGGGCAGACCAGAGGGGGCTTTAACAATGAATACACAAAAACACAGTGTGTTGGTGTGAGGGAGAAAATCACCACTGGGGTCAGGAGCAGAAAGCAGAGTCTGCTTCGTGCTGTGTCAGATGTGATAAAGTATATTATGAGTGAAAGCTCCACTTTGTCCATCCAGACGATGTGTCATTGAGACATGTAGTGATTAACTCAGACCTACGACAGTCAGAATAAAGTCCAACAGGTCTTGGTTGGGCATTATCTGGCAGAGCCGGAACTAATAAAAGGGCACAGCATATAGAAGAGTGCCATTTTTCTGGTTCTGGGTTAATAATCTCTGCCATCTTGCAGGCTGCTTGAAGGCAGAGAAGTCAAATACAGGCAATGTGCCTGAGCTGAGGTCAGTAGACAAAACCATTATGCAAAATTATTCCTGTCTTAAAGCTTAATGCCTTGTGAGTAAAATGAAATTAACCTCTAACCCGTGTCATAACACATCATTTTCACTATTTCTCCTTCTTAAATTATAAAACAACTGCTGAATATTCTTCTGTTAATTGACTAATCAATTAACTGATTGTTTCAGCTCTAGTCAAATCTACAACCAAGCAAATATTCTTTATGTACTCCATGAATGCTCTTGTTGAAACATCATCAGAACATCCTCTTTATATTCAAGTCTTTTTATGTGTATTTAGTTTTTCTGCTATCAGCTGATGAGGTTACTTTTTTCTGTGTTTTTACTACATTAATTATTGAGTTTTAATGCACACTTAATTTGACAGTTGTAACTTCTGTTGACTTTCTGTGTTGTTAATCTTCCTGTGACTTTGGTCTAAGTCGTCTTTATGGTATCTCATTCTTCAATCATTCATTTATTGTGTTTGAATGATGTTCACAGTTTCTCAGTTGTCTGCGGGCCTGTTGTTGTTTTCAGCCTTTATAAGTGTGTTTAGCTTCCTGTGACACACAACGTGAGGGCAGAAGAGTGTGTAACTGCATACACGCTTGTGAACATGTGCATGTTTGAAGCCATGTAACTGGTGTAAGTAGTGTTAGTGGCTCTCCCTCTCTCCGTCTTTAACACATACTGTAAGCTTGAGTTCTGTATATGAGAGGTGAGGGTTAAGGTGGTTTTTTTTCCCTCTGTTTCCATTACAGAACATCAAAAGTGATCTGTCTCTCTGCTGGGTGCCCTTTGACCCTGTAATCTAGGAAGTGTGAGACTGATCGGCTCCTCTGCGGACCCCATACTGCTCAGGGCCAATCAAGAGGCCACATAACAGCATTATTTCAGCCTTTCCCTCTGCAGGGGTGTCAGTACCCGTCCATCGATTCCCTCCCCTTCTTTAATCCTGCTCTCTATATTCATCTTTTCTCTCTCACTGTCTACCCCCTGCCTTCTCGTTCCCTCATCCCTCCCTCTCTGCTTCACTCTTTCTCACTTTCTCCTGCTATCAACTTTGCCCATCCCATTCTCTCTACCTCCATCCTGTCCTCCCTCCATCCTGATTTCACCACCCCTCCTCTTTTCAGAAACTCTACATCCATCTATCCCTTCCTCAAAGGCCCTTGCGGCCAAGGCTCCATAATGAAATCTCAGCAAGCCTTATTGTGTTGATTAAAGCTGTCAGAAAGGAACTAAGAGAGGAAAAATACAGCCGGCAACAGGGGAGAACAAGGGCTCAATGGTGCGATGCCAATGCCCTTGTTTCAGCTACTGTTTAGCCTTCCTACCTTCCTGTGTTTCTTCCTTTCTCTCCTCCTCTCTCTTTCTTTGCTTTCTTCCAGTTTATACACACACACCCTTCCTCTCACTCTTTCCATCCTCCACGCCTCAGCCTCTCTCCTTCCATCCATTTCAGTGTATGCAGCACCTCCTGACCTCAACTTAATGTAGTTCTGTCAAACCACATCTGCCTCTCACGCCGCTCTCTTCCAACCGTTTCTCACACACCTTATCACAGAATATTGTCTGAGTGTTCCTGGTGTGTGACGACACAGTCACAAGCCCTTAAAATAAGAGAGTAGAAATTGTGTTGCTTGCAAATAATGTGGTTAGCGTTGTTCCTTCCTCTGCTTCCCAGGCCATAGAAAACATTCACAGCCGTATGAGTCAAATGTGAGATTACAGTAATTACAATATCAATATTCATATATTAATATAAATTGACTGAAAGCATAACTTAACAAAGCTCTTTCCACTGCAGTGGTATAGTACAGCACCCTGAGAATCCACACTTGGTATGGTAGTTTACAAAGGGCTGCTATGCTGCGCAGTAGTTTGGCTGCAGCCAATGGTCTACACACTGACTCCAATATTAGTTTTTACAGTACATTTAGCAATTCATGAGGGACTAATAACAGCTGGGATTCTTGCAGCGTTGTAGAATGGAGGCGATCCACCTCGCCCTGCTAGGAGCAGAGGAAATTCTGACATTTTAATGAAATATAATATTATGCTCATTAAGCTTCAGGGACAACAAGGCTCACAGCAAAGGCCATGTACTTAATGAGTGAAGTGAACAGTTAAAATAACTACACTGTTAACAATAACAATTATTATTTGGAGCAGGGCGTCACAGTGTCTGAAAACAAACAGGAACCACCTGAGTTTTTTTTCCAAGTTGAGAAAAGTCCAGTGCTCAAAAAATGATCACGACCCCAGATGGGTGCAAGAAAATTTCTATGGAAAGACAAAAACAAAGGAGAGAGACAGGAAGTAAGCAAGTCGTCTGTGTTTTTGCTCAGCTAGCTAACGCAATTTCAGAAACACAGCTCTGATGTATTGAATGTGTGCACGACACAGAGGAATATTGACATGTGAAACTGTTTACAAATTGGGGATTTGCACCATGTGTCAACAGGCAGTCTAAATCTATTTACTGAAATGTCATAAAAAGATTTAGTATTGACCAAGGACCATCTCCTAGTGGTACACAGACGCACAAACACACATGTATACGCTCAGCAAACATTATGAAACTAAGGTAAACACCACGTGTTCACACACAAGTCCCACACAGCAGAAGGATCAGGCATAATCATCAGTGGGCAGACCTAGAAGGTATTTCCTCCAGAGGCCAACCTCCTATTAACATTACATTAAGAGACGGACAGCTCGTATTACAGCTCGACATGGCTGCATATCAACTGTTTCTCTTTCAATTACAAAGATGACAGAGAAACCGCAGGCAATCTAGCTGGACATCCACGAGGGGGTCTTTGAGGAGGCCTTGGAAGCAATCTGCCTGTATGCCCATGACAGATCAGCTCGCAGCCCGTCCAGCTGGGTGTAAAAATGAGTTTGAGTTTTTCCCAGGTCGTTTAATGAGGACATTGCAAAACAATCACTGTTTCTGTCACTCTGTCGTAGATGAAAAACTGCTGCAAAAGTTGGGCTTATTATAAATGCTCTCAGATGGGAAACGTGCTAATGGTGATGAACATTTCATTATAGACTATTTGAAATCTAGTGCTGAACATTTAAAGGCAGGACAGGACCTTTTAAATTGAACAACACAGAATTAGAAACTAATTCTGCACTTACATAAAGTTACTGTGGATGAGACACAAAAAACTGGACACTGTTCCAAACATAATAGCTGGAGGACAGAGATGGATGAATAAAATACTGTGCGGGTAAAAATATGAAACAGAAAATTATAATTCTGTCCACCAAACTGCAGCAGTGCCTGCAAATTCAGAACCAGGTTTAAATTGACGGGGGAAAGGATCAGCATAATTGACAAAAGGCACAACGTTCCACTTTCTGATCCTTCTTTCATTTACATTCACAGACAGTCGGTCGTTACTCTCACACAGGGCAGCTGGCAGTGACTCCAACAGTAATGTACAGTAGGCTTTAAATTCAAGACAACAATAGTTAGGCCTTTATGTTCAACAAGAAATGGAGGGAATACCTCTGGTTTTCTAATGATGACTATTGGATAGAGGCGTGTTTGGTAAAAAAAAAAATAGACCGTGATTTATTTCTTTAACAAGACAGGAGCAAAAATCTTTGGTCTCCAAACTACATGCTGTGAATCTACCTGTCTTCTATTGACTGAATTAATTCAGGAGTGTTCTGATAAAGTATTTCCAACAGAGAGAAAAGTTTAACAAGCTTAAGTGTTTTTAAAGAACACTAACAGGTATCGATTTGGTGTTTAATTACTGATATGGCCCTGATTAAAGCTGTTTCAGGAACTTATCAACTGGGCATCATTTGTCAATTGTCTATTTTCATTACCAATTATTTGTGATTATTTTACCAATTAATCATTTAGTCTATTTGCCCGTTCATGAAGTGGTGAAAAATGCTCATCACAAGCTCTGGGAACTGCTTGTTTAATTCAACAAACAATCCAAAATTAATACGTATACAATTTTAAGAACGCAGCACTGACCAATATTAAGTGGATCAGATATCGGTTTGAGAAACAAATTCATTTCAAACCTTCATATTAATTGATTCTACCTTTATGCAGTTGCATCCAGCCACCAACAGATGGAGGTTAGATACCTGATACATGACGGCAGGAGGCTCGGATGCCTATACCTCTGGACTGATTACACGAGGGTGGTCGGACCATTCGCTCAACTGATTCTGCCACAAAATGAATCAATAACTTGATCAGAAAGTAATTTTGAGGGCTATTGGTGGTCTGGGTAAAAGGTTGTTTATCAGAAGACTGAGGTACAGGAAAACACATGACCCGGCCATTTCTGCAACAGTGTGAATCAATGGGAGGATGATCAGGGAAGATATTGGCAACATGAGAGCAGGATGAGCAATACTCTTCTCAGCACAAAACAACTGATAGGCAATCTATCTCAGCTACAGCCAGGACACACACACACACACACACGATCAGTTTAACACTTTAACAGTCACATGTACACAGGGTGAATCTGAAACCAGTTTTCGATTAAATTTAAGAGGCTGCACCTTGTCATCTAAAATACTGTAGGTCCCCGATATGTGTGCTATGACAGGAGCTCTCTACACACCCTCCCCTACAAAGTGGTTCATAAAAAAAAGAGGGATATCGACCCCACCCCACCCACCCACACACACTCTGGTGTCCCCTGGGCAGCTCTTATTCCTTGTAACCAGCTGGATGGCTCCTGACTAGTAAATAAAGGAAAAGAGAGGAGGTGAAAAGAGTGGCAGGTAGAGGAGGAGGGGAGAGGTGGATAGGACTGAGATGGGTGAGGGTGGAGTCTTGTAAAAGACATAAGATTCATTAGTCATTCACACTGTGCGCTGGAGAGCCCTGTTGCCTCACAGTAAAGGGGGGGCAGAGAATAAGAGGGAGAGGCAAATAATGAAGGGGGAGGAAAAAGTGAAGCTGCATGAGGCGAGGGGAGACAGACGGGGAGACAGGCTGTAAGACATCATAGGGGGGGAGACAGGGAGTGGGAGGGTGGGCAGATGTGTGCTTAAAAGAGAGAAGAAGAAGAAGAGGAACACAGGATAGATGAAAGCTGTGATGCAGGGAAATCTGAAGGGAAGAAAGGGTGGTGGCACGAAAGAGTGAGACGGCAAAAACCACAGAGAGAGAGACAGGCAGCCAGGAGGAGTGCTGCGGTGCCATAAAATGCCAGCTGTATGCCACTGCAGTCTCTCCCCTCTCATCACAGAGCTGTTTGAGTTATCACTCTGTCTGCTACCTGACACACACACACACACACACACACACACACACACACACACACACACACACACACACTCCTCCCCCCAGTTTACAGCATGTTCACTGATTACTTGGATCTCCTCTCCAGGTCTTTATGAGCTGAGGGGCTGCTAGCGACAGCAACATTTACTGGCCACTTGTGTGCATGTCGGTGTAAGTGTGTGTGTGTGTGTGTGTGTGTGTGTGTGTGCAGAACAGCACGATGCCTATTTTTGTGTGTGTGTCTGTCTGTCTGTCTGTCCAGATGGGAGGATTTTATCAGGCTGCAGGGTAAAATTCACAGAAATAACTTTGCTTTATAAGGAACCTGGAAACCCACTTTAGTTATGCACACATTCTGGCACACACATGACACACACAAAAATAGGCATCGTGCTGTTCTGCACACACACACACACACACACACACACACAGTGTCACGTCTCCATGGCAACAGAGTGTTACAGAATGTTAGAGGCCAAGGTCGGACATGAAAAGCTTTTTTATGGTGAAAATGAAAGTTTAAAAAAACATCCCACAGGAATCAGTACAATCCATACAGAGCTAAGAATTACAGGACCACATCATTAGCTTTGCATAAAATATAAAATATGTACATTTCAAATTAATGCTGACCATTTTCCCTAAACTTTTTAGATTGAATTCCTGTCTTCCGGGCAGCCATCGCTTTGGTTCATTTCAGTACGCTCGTGGAAATCACACGTGCAAAGACTTAAATCCTGCTGGAAAAAGGTAATCCATCACAGCTAACAGTTCATTGCTTTTATTTTTTGTTGTCCAAGTTACACTTTGTGCTAAAGCAGCTGTGAATGGGAGCAGATTCGAAAGCTGGTGCATTCAGGGACCGTCTGACATCTGAGATCTAACAATCGGAAACTGTGAGGAAACACTTTTAATACATGGAACAGCTGAATTAATGAAAGAGTCATGTCCGATCACTCACTGGACAGTGCTGTTTGGCAGCATATATTTATTTTCAGATGTCTGTTCTTCCTTGGAGAGAAATGTTGACAGCTTAATAACCTTTACGCTACTGGTATGATTCTTTAAGCTGTATAACCTGTTTCTACATCATTTACTTCACCGTCCTGTATCTCATCTCAGCAGTTAGTTTATTACACTCTTCCATCCTGGAGAGTCCAGGTATAAATGAGGTTTAATTTTGCTCAAACAAAATCTATATTTCCCTGCAGACTCCAACTCGGCGCATAATTACCTCAAGAAATGTTCCCTCAGAAAATAGAAGCTGTTATCGCTCAGTGATCCTCACCAGGACAGTGGCTTTTTAAGAACCCACCTGAGCTGCAGCCCAGTGGACCAATGAGAAACCTCACAAGGAAAATCTGGGGCCCTCGTACCGAGTGAGAGGGCGATGTAAGGACTGATTTATGCCTCGCTGACGTGCAAACACACGCATAAATGCACACACAGTGACTGACAGTGGTCTTATCGGTGAGTTCCCATAAGCTTCAGGTCTGTCTCATTCTTTCTTATCTTAATAAGGTTGGTCTTAACTCTAATGTGATGGACTGCACCTCTCTGGTAATGGATTCACAGTGACACACACACACACACATATGCACACACTGACTATCCTTTGTGCTCACTCATACATGTGTGTGTCATGGTCACATATATGCACACACATTCTTCCCACTCTCTTGTGAGCACAGCTCCTTTCTCTCTCTCTGTCCCATCTCATCTGAAAGTTGCTGTTGGTGCTGTCAGCCTTGTCTAACAGTTTTTCCTCTAATCTGCCTTGTACAATCTCAGCGCCCACGTCACACTTAAGGTGGTGAATTACACGGTTGAGTCGACACTTGAACGTGCTGAGGACTCAGTCACATCTCTGTACCACTAAAGCCTCATCAGAACTACAGGTTGTTTCCAACACTGATCCGTCTGACAAGTATTTTCCCAGATTTTTAAAAAATTTTCCTTTCAATTGTTCAGTCAATAAAATACAAGAAGTAGTTAAAATGTCTGTTAAAATTCCCACATTCTTGCATCTAAAGTGGATGTTGTCAAATTGCTTGGTTCTTCTTACCAACAGTCCAAAAATATTCAACGTTTTTACCCCGTTTTAAAGGAAACTGTCAATTTCATTCAAATAACCTGTTTCCAAAGAGTTCCTTGTCTTGTCATTCGTCCATCTCCACATAAAAAATCCTTTGGATGACTGATTTACTCGTCTGGATTTTATTTTGATTACTTACTGATTTATTGTTTAGGTCAAGAGGTGCCTCGATTCATAAAGTGGTTACAAAATTGGGATTCTTTGGGCGTACATCCTTCAGAGGAATAATTCTCAAGTGCTAAGTGAGCGGAGCGGTAGCTTAAATCATAATTTGATTTAATGAGATATAGTTATGAGGAGAAATGCCCTCTTCTATTTGTCTCCATCACTGTCTCTGGGGTGATGTGACTAAATTCTGCAGGCCCTTCAAATCAATTTACAGCTCGGCTGATTCCTCTCTCTCTCTCTCCATTCGTCCATCTATTACGCACACTCGTGCCTTCCTTCAATCCCTGAACCACCATCTGTTCACCCCCATCTTTCCATGCATCTTTGTCTTCCTCTTCCCTTTTCTGTCTCTCTCACCACTATCCCTCTTTCGCTCCATCATCACTGTTATTTTTCCCTCCCTTCCCACTTTTATCTACCTCCTACACTCCCTTTATTTCTCTCCTCCTCTCCTCCTCCTTTTCCCCTCCATTTCTGTCGCCATCCCTCATTTCTGTTGCTGCTTCTTTCTTTTCCTCTTCCACCTTCCCTCCTGTTTCCCCCTCTCTGTCTCCATCTTTCTCTCACTCTGTCTGCCTTCTCTCTTTTACTCTCCGGGAGAAGTGGATTGCAATTGGTTCCTCCCAGTCACTTCACAGGCGAGCCCAGAGACGGAAACAGCTCCAGTAAAAGATTATGAGGCAGATCCATAACAGCTATCAAAGCTAACAAGGGGGAGCAATGGATCACACACACACACGTTATCACACACACATATTAGTACACTGATATCCATGTACAAGTACACACACGAGCTCACAAAAAACAGCTATATACTGACACAAATATGTATGTATATTGCACATATTACAGTGCACGATCTGCAGCGCTACACACACATTAAAACACACTCACGCACACTTAATTCATTCTAACTCAATTATAGCCTGCTCTTAAATATCAGATAATTAAAACAGTGTCAGCATTAACGGTGTCCGCGAGGGCATATGGCAGTTCAGCTAAAAGAGAGAGGGTGGAAAACAGAGGAGGGAAATAATAAAGCACAGGATGAAACGTAGAGCTGAGATGGAAAAGATGGAGACGGATAATTAGCACCACAATAACCAGCAACTGTGATAGTTGATGTGTGTTCTGTGTCTTAATGTTTTATCGTTGCGAGTCTTAATAAAACTTTACTGTCCGCTATGATGGACAATAAAGATAAAGCTGATTTGTATTGTTGTCGCAAAACATATTATGCACCGGCCATGAAGAGTCCTCGTCACAACATCCACAGTTTGATTCCAGGCTCTCTCTCTCTCTCTCTCTCTCTCTCTCTCTCTCTAAATATATATATATATATATATGTATCCTCCTGTTTTAAAGTAAAAATATTCAGTTGCCTCATCTTTAGGTCTCCTGTGTATCCACTGGAGGCTCCACTCAAAGAGCTGAATCACCTCCTCGTGGCACAGAGACCCACACAGGCATGATAAAACAGGGAGAAATGGACAGAAAATATATATATTCATTCATTTTTTTCAGTGTGCTACTTTTGCTGTATTGTTTTATAAGAGAATGACAGAAAGCTTCACTTCACCCCTCCACGTTTTCCTTTTTCCTGCTCCTCCTCTCTATCTTCTCTCTCTCTCTCTGACCTCCATGTACCTTTGTTTTTCTGCTCTCTTCTGCTGCATCACATTTTCCTCTGCCTTTCATGTGACCAAAGAAAGAATACAAATCAGCGCTGCCCCGAGCCAAAGTCAACGAAAGACAGAGAGGACAGGGGAAAAGCAGGAGATTTAAAACATTAAGATGAATACAGAGAAGAGCGAGAGGGAGCAGAAGGGATTCACATGAATGTCAATAACACGGCTGCTTTGGCGACTATGAATATGAATATGACTTCTACTGACAGGAGAATATACTGTAGAATAGTGCTTGGAATAATTTCCATCACATGACATCCACTTCTCTTTCTCCCTCTATCTTTTACTGATTCACCCTCTCCTCCTTGTCATCCCATTTCATCCCTCCCTCCGCTCCGTGACAGAAAATGCAGAGAGGTCTCAGCTCTCACCCAGCTGGGGATTTTCCTCCCTGGGGATTCTGTGATCTCGCTCCCTTCTCTTTCAATTTCAAATTTCAATGCCCTCCATTGGCATCACAGTTGAACAATATTGGCAGAGCATCAAAAGCCTCTCTCTCTCTCCTCCTATCCCTCTCTTCTCCTCTGCCCTTCACCCTCCTCTCTGAATATCTTTCACTCTCAACTTTTGAAAATTTCAATTTCACTTTCAATGAGCTTAACTGGCATCAGAGCCGGACATCTGTCTCTCTCACACACACTCTCTGACCCTTCCACACCTCCAGGTTTTGAGTTGCAGTTGAAGTTTCTGCACTTCTTTATCTCTCATCTCTATTTCTTTCTTAGTTTAGATACTGAAATCATCTTTCTCTAAGGCTTGTTCTGTACTCCCTCTGTCTCTTTCAGTTTCTCAGTTTTCAATCTCAGTGTGCTTCCGAGTCAGTGAATCAGATTCGCAGTGAGGCAACAGGTGCGCAGTGTGTACGCCTCAAGCGGCCTAACCAGCCCTCCCAGGCAAGCAGAAGGTGATTTACATTGCCTCGATCCAAACTCATCCAGCACTAGGTTTGTTTTTTATTACTTATTCACGATTCATAGTCTGGATGCAAAATCCTCGTGACTACTTCCCCTGAATTCATCACCACCTGAACGGGCAACATCGCCCTGCAATGCTCCCCCACCAATCACAGGAGCCCAGGGTTAACTCATCTGAGATCAGTGTCTCCTCAGTCACGAGCCTTAGTCAGCGAAGTAGTCAGCAATTTGTTCACTGCCTAAGACACAAGCTGTTCTGATAGAAGTGAAAGAATATCATCTGTTATGTAAGTACTTGGCAAAGTAATGTTCCCGTCACGCCAACATCAAGATGAGTCACACCTGTCTATCTCCAGTTACACTTAAGTCTTTGTATTGCTCAGGTAACTGTGGAATAAAGTATTGTCCATATGATATTGATCTGCTGTCGGCTTCCTCTGAGCTTCACTGGCTGAACACTGGGTCTCTGAATGGGACTGTTGACCCAAACCAAAGACCCAAAGACACCCCTCCCCGACTGTCCAGTCCATCACATGTAAATACCAAACAATGAGGTCTAATCCGTGTGTTTACAAAAGGAAAAACCTTCATCTGTGAATAATGGTGACATCGTCATCTAGATTGAAATTGTTTTGTTAGTAAAGCCCTAGAAAAGCCTTTCTTATCTGCATTTATCATATGTATGGAACATGTATAAACTGTGTGGAATGACTGGACGTTGTTTCTTCATGTGTTGAGTGCACAGAGAGAGATTAATAGATGAGGGAGGGAGGATATACTTCATCAGGACCCTTACTTTAGTAAAAATGAATTTAAAGTGAGAATAGATGCAAAAGTGGCCAAAAAAACGACAAAAGACAAACAAGATCGTGTGTTAGAGTCACTTAACCCGACATGAGAGTCCCATGACCTTTCTGGTGAGCGGTCAGGACATCAAATAAAGCTTACAGGTCGTCAAGAGCTTCAATTAGCCACAGCAGCGATACCTGGGCTACAAATTAATTCCATCTCTCTATATCTCTTCCTGTTCCTCTTTTTCAAAGCCTCGTTAGCACTATCTGAGCCTCGAATTAATCACTCTTTCATCTCTGTCTCTTTTATGCCATCTCTCATCCTCGCACTCTCTGTTTCGCCCTCCTCTGCAGCGGCACGGCTAAATTAGTTGTTCTCTCTCATCTTCATCACCTTTCTCTCTCCGTCTAAAAAGTTCCATCTCTCTCTCACCTAATTGTTCTCCAAAGGCCATCATCGTCTGTCCAAAATCCACGCTATGACTGATTTTACATCTCATTCTTTACTTGTCAGTCTCTGCCCTCCTTTCCAAAAGCCAATTCTCCTCTCTCTTTATTATCCTGCAGAAAAAAGCCTCACCCTGTTCTGATCACTCCGTCTCTCCCCCTCTCTATTTTCCACAGGCCATCAACCTCGGCGTCTCTCTCCCTTCCCCAAATCTCTCTGTCTCGTTTTACATTTCACTGAATCAGAGAAAACAGAGAGGTGTTTTGTCCTTGCATTTATGTTTGTCCTTCTCCAAAATGCCCAGGGTGGCTATAAAGCGGTGTGAAAACAATAAGGTGTAATCATTTCATATCAGGCGCACGGGCACAATGGTCGCACAATGACCAAGTCCAGAATCAAGATTAAGGGAAATGTCAGAGCTGTGGATGAATCAAGAGTCCATTTCAAACAGTCTACATTTCCACAGTGGGTGGAGCACGCCATTATTACCAAGATAAAGGGTATACAGACATCCACATCTGTGGAAGTGTTTACTATTTAGCATTTCAGTCAATTAACTTTAATCAGCAAATTACCACATTTGTATAATTACGGTAAACAAATCTGAGCAAAGGCAAGAAAAAAAAGCTTTTCAGCTTTGTGATAGGAAGATGGGAAGGATAAAAAGGTTATGAGAAATTTGGCACAAGCAAGGCCTCAGACATAGACTATGTATTGACCTTTGACCTCTGACCACAAAATCCTAATCACTTCATCTTTGAGTTCAAGTGAAAGTTTGCTCCAGATGTACTGAAATTCCCTCCAGGTGTTCCTGAGATATTACGCTCACAAGAATGGGACAGACGTGAGGTCAATGTGACCTTGACCTTTGACCTCTGACAACTAATATCTAAGCAGTTCACCCTTGATTCCGAGTGAATGTTTGCGCCTCATTTGGAGAAATTCCCTCAAGGCGTTCCTGAAACGAAATGCCTCGGGCCGGGGCTGTCACCATTGTGGAGACATAGAACAAACTAAATGCAGGTATCAAGGACGAAATATGTGCAAATCAGTGTGTAACATACAAGAACACAGAGCTATCGATGAGGAACACAACAACAACACGTGTACGTATCGAAGTGTACACAAAACACTACAGTCAGAAATACATACACAGACTTGAAAGAGGTGACCTGCAACTCACTGCAGTCTGAAAGGAACAATCTCATGGGAGAAGCCGCACACACACATATCCACACCAAACCACAATTCCCATAGAAAATACAGTTGCCACAGAGAGAGCAACACAAATACACTCACTCACACACACACACATACACATACACAGAGCCCAGAGGGTGTTGTTGCTCTTTCTATGGTAATTGCGTGATCAGGTATTCTGGTTAAGCACTCTCAGGAGAACTGCCTGATGCTATGTTAAACAGTCCATTCTGTTATAGCTGTCACTGTAGCTCTGCTTTTGTGTTTGTGTGTGTTTGTGCGTGTGTGTGTGTGTGTGTGTGTGTGCTGTCTCTCCACTCTAGTCTGTAAATAATGTCTTATCCTTCTTCCCTACAGGTAAAATGTCTTTTTCACCGTTTTCTTTCTTTCTCTCAGCATCTTTCGTCGTTCTCTCTGTTTACATGAAAAATTCTTAACAGGTGTGACAGAAGCAGCGGTGGAGAAGTGCAACATGTGAATTCATTATGTTTAAAAAAACCTGTGTCGAACATCTGCATGGCAAGGACCAACAAAAAAATCTTTAATTCAGTGCCAAATCTGTACATGCATTCACAACTGGACTGGAGGGCCAAGGGCTAAAGGTTGTGAGGGGCTCAGATTTCTTTTAGGAAGTGAAAAACGCTTTAAGAAATGATTACATCAGTGACTTTCCTGTGAGCCTTCCTTAGCTTTCTCTCCCTGCCTCTACCTCACAGATAAAAACACACACAACCAATTTCAGCCCCGAAAGCCAATTACAGAGGCACGAACTCTAGTCAACAGAAAAACTCTTGGAGCAATTAGATATTTATTAACAGACAGACTCCCAGGTCTCAAAAGATGAAACATACCTGCACATATATTTAGATTAATGCACACACAGAGACAGTGTCGGTAATAGTACAATCAACCAAAACTATACACTCTGTTTCACAGCAAAACATCTCTTTCAAAAACATCCTTGACTCAGATGACAATATATTGATCATAAAGAAGCAGCTGGAGACTGGCGACATCCTGCACAGCTGCAGGTGGTGTGAAAAAACTCCCACAACTTCCTTGGGCTCTGAGGAAGCCAACACCTATAGGGAGATAAAAATTTCTGCTTTTCAAACTCCCACCCTAATTGTCAGTTTCAGTGTATTCCAGCGGTGAAAACATTTACACAGCAGTGGTCTTAACCCACTCCTGCAGTATGTTCATTTCACCCGCCACTGGATTCCACTGAAACTGACACAAATTCGAGCTGACGACAGCTGCTGTTTCCTGTCGAGGAGCAAACTTTTTGCAGCCACCTTTCGAGTCTGCGGTAGGCGAGTGTGTGATACTCAAAAAGATGGAGTATGACTTGAAAGCCAGCAGTGTGGAATCACTAAATAATCATGCAGTTTTTCACAGCCGAGGAGGAAAACACACATCAAATACATTCGAAGATGCCGTCGTGCGTTTGACATTAAGTGGCTTCATTTCAAGTGTTGATCGCATATTCAAAGCAATCAAAAGCATAATCTAATCTCATTATCGGCATCCTGACAAAAGCACAATCTTAGAAATAATCCACACTCGTACCTAATTAATTATTCACTGCAATGCCATTTGATGGATGTTTTCAGATTCTCTTTTGCTGCAGCATGAAGCAGGCCCAGTGGAAATTAAACCCCTAAACACAGCAGGTTTTACCACCTGAGGAAAGGTGCAGTATCATAACTGTTCACACACTGATCAGCCACAATGGTGTGGTGCAAGCATTGTTTCTCCGGGGGAGGCCCCTGCCATTGGGGAGTGCTGTTGCCATGAAGGGATGTCCTTGGTCTACAGCAATGACATGTATCAAAGTAACATCCAGACGAATGCCAGGATGCACGGTTTCCCGGGAGAACAATGGATCGTAACGAGACGATCAATGTTATTTACTTCACCTGTCAGTGGTTTTAATGCCGTGGCTGCTCAGTGTATAGGTACTGTGCACGTACAACACAAAAGTATTTACAATGTCACTCCATAGCAGCTGATGTGAGGGCATGTCAGGTTATTAAACATTAGAAAACTGAAAATGTTTCAATGATGGTGAAAAAATAAAGTCAAGTTTGAGTGACAGAAAGGTCTAACACTCAGCGGCAGCTGTTGGCCCTCTGTATGTGTGTGTGTGTGTGTGTGTGTGTGTGTGTGTACAGTACACAGTACATAGCGCGAAGCCGGGAAAACTGACGGTTCGGCTCGGTGCACCACAGACAGCCTGCAGGTACAGGACTGGTGTTACAACTGTTTATGTAGCCTGTCAAATCAAATGTCCTGCGGTGGCACAACTGTTTATGTAGCCTGTCAAAACTGGAGAACCGTGGAATCACATTCACCTCGAAATAAAGACTGAGACCTCCATGTGACCCTACACATCAGCCTGAGGGGACTGACATCTCTCTGTTGTATAAATAAACACTTCCCCGCTACCTGATGATTTCTTTTATCTGCGACGCTCCATGACCATCTATCTGTGTTTTACCTGTCTCTTTGCTTTAGTGTTTAGGCGACAACAGATAGCAACAGGCCGGGGGCAGAGAAATATCTGTGTGGCTGCTTTCTGTTCAAAACTCAAACAAACTCAGCTGATAATGAGACTGGTTACTATCTTGTTTGGTGCTTTCACACAAAACAGGGGCCATGTTTGTAACAAGTAACCAATCATATGCAACATGGACAGATGTGGAGCAGCCTATTTGAGAAGAGATGAGACTTTATCGATTGATTTGAAGAAATGAGGCCACTGCAGTGTAAGAAAGCATACAGTCTGAAAGATACAAGAACTTAAGCAAACAACTAGCATTAAAAGTGAAAATAATTTTGTTATAATGGAGGGTGTGTGGCGGCATAATGTCATTCAAATACAAAGGATAAACCATGAAAAAGAAACTACCTCAAAAAGAATAATTACACCAGAAACATGAGCAAGAGAGCAGAGGAGGCAGCGGCAACACTGTCAGTTTGCCGCTGCCAAGGACAGAGAGCTGCTGGAGGAAAAACTGCAGAGAGCATTGTGTAAAAAATATAAGTAAACAGTTTTATCGCCGCCCCGTCACGAAGCCACAGTGGGCATACTTCTCTCTAATGCATTACTGTCGTCACACTGAGGCTGTGAAATGATGTTCTATTCACAAAGGTGTGCGTCACGCTCCCCCACGGCAGCTTTGTTGTGGCACACGGGGACATCTACCGCTCTCGGGAATATCTGAAAGAATTTCAGTGCATTTAATATGTAACTGTACATTTTATTTATTTCTATCTCCTTTATTACCCTACTGTCTTTATTATCCATTTCATTTATTACTCTAACATATATTCTGTCTGTGTTTTATATCTTACATTCGTCTTATACTGTGAAGTTTTCTTAAATAAAAGCTTGGATGATGACTGAGGTGCCTGAAGCTATGTACACCTACTTTCTGTGGTAGCACAGTGTTTTTTCTTTTCTTTCAGAATCATGGAACAAATCACTTACACCAGCCACACACTGAATTAACCCGCACTTGGTAAACACTTCTGTGAATTCTCTTACATTACCTTAACTCAAGACTTTAGCTGACGCAATGGGAAAACACACACCGGAGGTGTACGACAAGCCTCAAAACACCTGCACACGTTGCTTTAAATATTTTATGACATTCGCTCCCAGGATGAGCATACTCTCGCTGCCATACCTCATCTATTTCCTCTGTCTGCTTGATGCATCTGGGTTCTCCAGACAATAAGCTGTCTCTCTGTTTGCAGTGTCATCTGGCAACGCATTTTAAAAGCCAATTAAACACATACAAGCACACCTAGCAGGTAGATTACCTTGATATGTCATGTAACTTGCTAGTGTCAAGAGGAGAAGAAAACTAATGTCGCTATGACAACTCTCCAGAGGATTACATCCTTTCCTTGAAGGTACATAAACCATCAGTGTCTTGGAGTTTGATTAAACTTTCAAACTAGACTTTGTGGTTCATACTTTATCTTCTATCTATGCCCAGCAGCCGTACGCTCACATCAGAGCCTTGGGTTGTAATGCTGTTGTTGGTGTGAATGTGCCCTAACAATGGAGAAACTCTGTTGTGTGTGAGGCCACAAAATGGTGAATTTACTGTTTCTTCCTCTGTCTTTACTCATGCATTTTTAATGATGACGTTACACCCAGGGTTTTATCCCATTTGGTTTAAAACTTCTGCTGCAGGCTGCTCTGTATGCATACTTAATCTGACACTTGCTGTCATCACTGTGGTGCATTCCAAGTGCCGTGGGAAACTCCAGCTTCCGAGACTTGATAGTATCCTGATGAAAAACAGCCTCTTACACGATGAGGGCTGCCAAAGTCATCTCAAAACTCGGAGTGGTCATTGAAATATATGAAATCACACCATGTGTTTGTTTTTGGGTTGTTCGACTTCTACTTTTTATTCATGACTTCCAAATTAAATCTGCTTTTCCACTGATAACGTGTACGTAATGCCTACAATACAAGCTCGCTCCTCTCTGTCGACCCCATCAGGATATTTATAGGTTGCGTGAAGTGCCGATGTTATGACTTCACACAGCCTGGCATACCTGCTGACCCGTTGAGAGACACCGGCATTTTAATAAAGTGTGCGCCCTGGCACTTGACCCTCCAGCACCCTGAAGGTCTATTGCACTGTCTCTGGTTCAGCGTTACACCGCTGGCACAAGTTAGGGCAGCAAATTTTATGAGGGTCATCGAGGCTGAGAGAGCAGGAGACAGTGAGGTCGAGAGAAGAGAGAAGAGAAAATCACTGAGATAAAGTGAGACAGGGAGTTTAAAAAAAGAGAGACATCTGAGTGGGTCGTGAGGAATGAGCAACAAAGAGCTGTGAAAACTCCAGCGATGAGAGCACTAAAGGAGACTCCAGTATGAACACAGCTAGATGGGCACTGCCAGCATTATATGATGTTATGTTTTCTCATTGCTGACGGGAACAGAAGGTCTGCACTGATACCATTTTTAGGCCGGTTCACACCTGTAGTGTACCAGACAGAGGGAGGATGGCAAAGATGAGTCATTGCACTCCTCTGGGATCATAAAAAGATTTTGAACAGATCAGACTGCACTAAATTTAAGGACATCTTCCATGTGTTGAGCTGAAAACCCCTCTGTTGAATTCACATCTCCGCTGTCTCAAAACTAAAAATCCCTCTTTAGCATTGCTGCTTCCCCTGTCTCCTCTGTGTTTGGAATAAATTCAATAAGTGATATCAATCAGGGATAATTGCTTTTACCAAGATTCATCTCTTGAGCGTACTTAAAGTGTCCACAATGTTCAGTTGATTGAGTATATCATCGAGCATGTCCAACCACAGGCAGTTAAAGTGTAAATCAGTGAGGAAAGGTTGCACTGCTGTAGATCAATAGGACAAAGTTAATCTTGCTGTCAGTCAAGGACAAAGCTAATTCCACTGCAAGTCTACAGTGAACGGATAATTTCTGTAAGACAGAGAGAAAGGACTAATTCTGTTGGGCATCAATATCTCAGCGCTAGTTTCATGCAATGTAAGGGAGATTATGTTTTCCCAAATAGAACAAAGGCACCTGAAGTTTTAATTCACCATTTGCTAGTGACTGTAGGTTACAGTAGTAACAGAGCATTACTTCAAAGACCAAGGAAGCATCATTAACCAACTTAAAAAGTCAGCCAGAGACAGTGTTTTAAACTGACTCATGGAACAAACATTAGCTTAAATACCTAGCTAGCTACAGCTGATAAAATCAGCTCGTGACAGATCAGTCACATTCACTTCAGCTGACAGAATCAATGGAAACGAGAGCTCTGCTTTCTATCTGAAATCAGAGACCCACTGTCTTAAAAATGACTGGATTTCGATATGTATATATTCACATAATTGTGTTGGGTGAAAACTAAAAGCTTGACAGGCCACAGTAACTAAGGGAAGCAGGGCTTAGCCAGTGGTCAAATGGAAGCAGGTTTAAATAGCAAGCTAATTTTCAACTGAAGTTAGTGGTTCAGAACTAATTAATTAGAAACTCTGCATGGAGAGTGATTCTATTTTTTTATGTAAACGGAACACTTAAGTTTAGTTCTACATCGGTACCAATTTAGGTCAATGAGAAAATGCTTCTTTTTCTCACTAAAAGGAAATATACTTGGTCCATTAGAGGTCAATGAGACAAGCCTGGTCTGTTCAGACATGTCGGGAAGTCTGGAAACAAACTTTATTGTTTGTGGAGTGTTCAACATATTACTGAAATTGAATTTCATTGGTATTCACCTGGAAGGGGAACATTACCATCCTTGCTCCATTTATAGTCAGACTAGCACCTGCAATTGACTGCAGGGCTAGTCTGCCTCCACTGCTTATAAAACTGAGAGACAGTGAGGAGAATAGGGGCCTGATGAGATTCCCATTTCCTCCCCACACTGCTCATCTTTCTCACTCTACATCTGTCTTTCACTTACTGATTTCTGTTCCTCTATCTTCCACTCATGTCTGTTTCTCTTTTTCAGATTGTGCAGGTGTAGGTTTAGTAAGACAAAATGCAGCAGCAGCAGCAGCAGCAGCAGCCCACAGGAGCATCAGCAGGAAAAACCACAGGTGTTTGAAACCTGAACGCCTACCTCATCCCACTGCTCCTGGTAATAGATCAGACCAACTCCGTTTGCATGCCAGGGCTTCTCTGGTGATTAATTGGGCTGGGGGATTGGGGGGGGGGGCTGTGGACCATGTGCTCATTGTATTGCGCATTCAAGTCAGGTTTGTTGTATTTATGATTAGATGAAACTCGGAGGATCACTTCAGAGGAGTTGGGTCATTACAACAGAGAAGCATGTAGCACGTTAGTTTGATATTGTAGAGTCTGCTATTTAAATGGAGCTACTGGATTTTTGTGCACTTTTCCTGCACAGATATGTATGACTGGAGGATACACAAGGCAATATCACTCTAGAAAGGTGCTCCTATTTATGCACACAATTGAACTTTCAGAATAAGTCATCTGAGGCGGTGAATCATGGAAAATATTTGATGCATTTCTACTTTAAATAAAAGTTAAAGAACATAACGTAATGAACACTGGCTCTGGCCTTGCTGCATAAACGACACTGAAATCACTCACTCCACGAAGGGCTCCACGGTCCTTAAAGGCAACATCTCATAGATATATATGGTACAACTCTGTTAGACCACCATTCATCGTTATGAATTTTCAAAAGCTTTAGAAATAATACCCCTGGTTTGTTCATTATGAAAAAAGAGAGAAAACTCGACACTGACAGCCGTCTGTGCGAGCCTGCTGAACAGTAATATACTGGAGCGGGATAATGATCCTCCGCTTTACATCCCTATGGCTTCCAGTCAGAGTGATTATCTAGTTGTCTGTGCCTGGCAGTTGGACAGACAGCTGCACTACCAATTAAACTCATTCAAAAGCAGGCAGTTTAATTAGTTGAAGGATAGTTGTTGAAGAGGCTCACTCTGAAACATCCATTGTGAAAAAACAATAATTACCTACAGTAGTGCTAATTACTCAATATTTCTCAGATTCCGTCCTATAAAATCATGATAGTTTGTAAACCTAGAATCTCCACATTAATATCTCATTTCTTGCCTCAGCAGTGCACACTGATATTCAGAATTACATCCATACCAGATATCATTTCAAAGGCAAAGCAGAGGATATTTTATTTTGAAAAAGCCAGACAAAGCTTCAGTTTACAATCCCTCCCCTGCAACCTGCTAGCAGCCTTCCTCCCTGCTTGAGCGGACACATGCACACACACTGGGAAATAACACGTCGCGGGGCGGCGTGGAACACGCATACGCACACAGGCACGGATGCAAACTAACACAGACGAACACACACACACACCCACAAGTGTAGCCACATGAAGACATATGGTCATTCCCACCATAGGGGAGGACGTATAATACAATAAGCCAGAAAAGCTTTGGCAGGGTCTGCATGTTATTCATGTGTGTGTGTGTGTGTGTGTTAGTGCTCAGTGTGGTGTTTCTGAAATCATCGACCCTTCCATTCCATGAGGAGGCCATTTTGCCTTTTCGCCTGAGTGAACCTATGACTGCAAACCAGTGAAACAGACAGAGTGAAAGGGAAGTGGGGAGAAGGAGGGGAGGGTAAACAGAGGAAACGAGGAGAGGAGAGCTGCTGCAGAGACCCAGGTGTGTATAACATGCAGCACAGGAGAAAGCCACATAGAAGATATGGGGGTATGACAGCCTGTGTGTGTGTGTAGGCAGGTGTAAGTGTGTGTAATTTGCCTAAGCCTCTGGATTTGTCTCTTCAGAGCGACTCCGAGGGAACACAGGGCTTAAGGCCATCACACTGCAGGGATTTATTACACACAGACGGTACATGCGCACATACAGGCCTGCGCTTCACACCTATTGACATATACGTACAGAGGGAGGAATGACACACTAACAAAGAAACACACACATAAAAGGAGATAAAGCCGTCAGCAGGGTGAGCTTACAGGATCTCATGACATCGCAGTTTGTTAAAGGGGCTATTTGTGAGTTTCCTCTGGAGCTGAACGTGGTTTCTTCCTGGCACTGGGTGGTGGTGATGGTCGTTTGCCAAGAAACTCAGCCATCATTGCATTTACAGTGACTAGTATATGCCCTCTGAGCAGCACTACTTCTGAGGGGCATGCTGGACGTGAAGTGAGTTCATATCAGAAATTGATGAGACAAATGGGTCGAGCTGCTTCACATGCTAACTTCTGTAGAAAAAAAAAAGATGTGAGAGAACTAGGTAAAACACACAACTGGAGACTGTTCATGATGAGTAAAGGAATTAAGTTTGAACTTGTAACATTTCTTCTAGACTGGTAAGTAAACAGCTGTCTATGCTAATGTTGGCTATGTAGCAATAACAAATACTTGCTCCTTTAACAACCAAATGTAAGCACTGAGCTTACATTGTTAAGAACTTCTCCTCTCAGTTTTTTTTCTTCCTTCAATAAAAACACTAAGAAAAAATCCTCCAAATTTTACCCTTAAGTCAAGTGTCACTTATTTCCTAGATGCTGCAGTCCCCCCATCTGCTTCTGTGGGCGATTTTGCTTTTTCAATTACAGAACTTCATGAAAAAGATATGCCCCTGTTACTCTCGAGATCTGCCAGAAAAGTATCTGCAAGTATGCTCTTATGATCTCAAGAGCTTAGAATCTGCAATTAAACATCTGGTGGGAAATAGCAAATTAGCAAAAGAGTGAATTTTTAATTGAGCACACAAAAAAATGAGGATTGGGCATATAAAACTTGTTTCAGGCTTACTAATCTTGTAAAGCTTGTAAACTTGCCTCAATTACCCCTTAAAATAGCGTTGTGCTTACTCTGAGGTTTTGTGGACTTTAAGCAGCTAACATGTTTCAACTGGTTTTATCACTCTTACTCCTACTCTACTTCTACGCACGCTCTCCTTCACTCTGTCCTAAAGTTGATGAGTAGGACAAGGGGATGACTTTGTGTGTGTGTGAGTGTGTGTCTGACAGCGCCTCGGGGAATGCAGACTTTGAGAGGATTAATATGATCTAAATATAAACACTGCTAATCAGGACATCAAAAAAGGGACAGGGAGACAGAGATATATACACATTCAGAGGATCTTTCATGTGTGGCAAACCACACACATACACTCACACTCACTCTTTTCATCTGCACAAATATGCATGACCACAGTGTTTCCTTGCATCTGTCTCATTTTGTCATTTTCATCTTTTTCATCTTTTGGGCTCAGAAAAACAAATCTGAGTAGGAAAACATTCAAGGGTTTCAAAACAAGCATGGCATCCATATCCCGTGGTTTCTAACGCGATTACGAGTTCAAAACAGAACACAAACTGCAAAGCTGTGCCTGTATAAACTGTAGGTGCGAGAGGAAACTTGGTTTCAGCATCTTGATTTGACATCAAAACACAAAATCCTCAATTGTGAAGGGTAATCAGCATAATCTACAGTGCTGCTCTAAAACACACAGTCAGAGTTCAAGATGCAAACACACACACACACATATGTAAATTGCTTGTGGTGCTCCACAGAAGAGGGTTAATAATGTGACCTGCTGAGATGAGATCTCATCATCTCTCATAATAGGCTACCAACACATCATTAGATTAAGATGCATGTATTGAGGTGTGTGTATAGAGAAGGAAGGAGAGATCAAGAGACAGTTGGACCGGCTGCAGACTTCCTGCAGGAGAGAGAAGCAACGACTCACTTGGGTGAGACAAACAAAAAGTAGGACTGCAGAGAGACAAAGCCATATATTTTTCTCCTTCATTGAAAGCTTCCTGGCGCTCTGCTATGCTGTAAGAACAGCCGGAGGCATGTGCCTTGTGAGTCCGGCATCGACCACCGTAAACAAACACACACACGCACACACACTTGGAGGTAACACAAGCAACAAAACACTGCTTGTTGAGCAGCACATTTCCTTGTATTTTCTGCCTCATGAATTTAGAGCAGGGTCGGAGTCTCCTGGAGGAACAGGTGCAGGCCATTTTTTAGTTTTCCATGCTAGTTTTCTATGCTTGTGAGGACTTAAACAACTGTAGTTGCTGGGCACCCTTACTCCAACATAACCAAAAAGCTTTTAATTCTAATTTAAATATTCCCCAAAATCCAACAAAAAAACTTGCATTAACCAAAGTGTGTTTTCCCCTGGAGTCTAACATTCAAACTGGGCATGTTGCACTCTCACACACAGAGTGCCAGCATGATTCTGTGTGTGGTAAGTAAAATGGGAAAAAAAAAAAAAAAAAAAAAAAAAAAACTCCCTGGGAGCAAAGAGGAAAACCAAATCTGACATCATAAACTTTCTCCTCCGCAAACAGGAACTCCGCCCCGTCTCTGCTTCCCTGCCTGCATTCCTCCACCTCGCCGTCTCTGCTGCCATAGCAACACAGCAGCCAAATCCCACAAAACACATTCAAGTAATGAATTCAACCAAACGACTAAATAAATAATTTGTGAGGAATGGATTTTTTTAAAAAGTCAATGCATGAGTAATGCTCACCTCTTTCATTTTAACTAGATATTTTACTGGATGTCTGTCTGTGTTTAGGTACTTTGGTTGCCCATCTGTTCAATAAATAAATCCTGATGTATACCAGCAAATAAATTTGTCAACAGTTTAAAAGAGTCCTGCTCAGTATCCACTACAATACAGTATCTTGTATTTGTGCATACAATTACATAGAAAAGCACATAAAATATAAATCGTGCATTTCCTCGATTAAAATTAACCTCAAAATCTCACATCTAAGGACAGCAATTTTGTATGTATGAGAGAGAGAGAGCAAGAGAAATTCACACATATATCAGAAATGAAAAGTTCAATACAAAAAGAATTAGAGGAAAGAGCAAGTTTGGACAGTGGGAAAACTGTAATGCCCACATCCTCTCTCAACATACAGAACAAGCTGGTCACAAAACTTCTTCACTTTATCCTCTACAGTAACACAGGTGCTGAAAGGCAGAGCAAATAAATGCAACCACATGCACCGGTGCTTCTGCTGTTTTTGCCTCATCTCCCAGCAAACAGGTGGTAAATAAGCCTGAACTTTCCTCCACTGGCTGTTGAAAATTAACTCCCCGATTCAGGAAAAGGTCTAAATCCTTGTTATCAAAATCACCATGGCAACTAGGCAGCAGTTGATTTTGACTGACGTCTCAGGAGGCTGACCAAACGGTTCGTTGGCAGACCAGAGCATCAGCACCTTCACACTTCCACATAGCAAGAATTTCATGTTCATTTTTAACTAAATAAACTTTTTTGAGTCAGCAAATTATGTGTACAGACATTTTATTCTGCAATTCAATAGAGTGTTTCCCTGCCACTCTCCACTCCTTCTGCTGCACCTGCTTTAGCCTCGCTAAGCTAAGCTAGTGGTTCAAACAGCGCCATACCACCGTGTTTAGATATAATATCTAGGTATTAAATTGGCTGAGTTTAAATGTGTAAATGAGTGTGTAACCTAAAACTGGGTGTTAAATACTCACTCCTACGACAGAACGAGTTAAAAACATTTTTAGCCACTTCACTTTTCAACACATAAGGTGTGTGTATCAAAGGATTTTGAGCAGACTATTTCTTTAAATCACTTGAAGCTACAGGATGCCAGTGTTTGTTTACCATTTGTCTCCCAGGTTTGGCATCCAGCATGGAAGTCCCAGATGTTTGGAACTTCCCACCAGCTTGTGAACACAACCAGAGTAAGTGAATAGACCATTTTAATTGGGATTATGTTGCCAGGAAATAATTTGGATCCAAGTTTTACTTCCTGTTAGCTGTTAACAAATGCTGCAACCTGGACCCATTTATAATGTTAGTGACTGAAAATGTATCTGTCGCATTGCTCTCTCTTTTAAATAAAGTAGTTATGTCATATTCAGGCCATTTCTTGACGCTCGTCTTCCCTCACTTAGTAAATGTCCTCTGCAGAAATATACTTTCACATGTACATCTGGCATGAGTTTTGGAGGGTGTGAAGGTTTAACATGATGAAGAAAGGCCTGAAATATTTATGATAACCTCTACTTCACCTCCATTTGAATGGTGACACTTTCATGACCTGTAATGTTTAAATGATAATGCTGAATATGGCAATGAAACAGGAGGGTTAATGTGCATCTGTGTGACACACAAAAAAAGCACAAGTCATGAGTGTATGCTTATATTTGGAGATGCTGTGCACTTTTAAGTGAAAAAAGCTATTAATGTAGTCCTCTCTTCTTCTTCATGGCCTTCACTGTCTCCTCTTTCATCTCTTCGTGTTCTCTCCAGAGCGACAAGTAGGAAACTCTTCAAGAACAGCTACTTCCAAAAGACCTATAGAAACTCCTTGTAACCCGTAGACTCTCCTCAGTGGCCACTACAACCTCTTTAGGATCACTAGAACCTTCTAAAACCTCTAAGACCTCCTAAACATACCCGTTGAAATTCTTCAACGACCATTTAAACCTTCCAAACGACCCCTGGAGCAACCGGGAGGAACTCAAGAACCTTCCCATCCACCACTAAAACATCCGTAACAATCCTAAGAACTTCTTCAATGACCACTAGAACCTTGTAAAGACTATGATGCACTGACATGGTGAATGAAATCAAAGTAAAACCCAACATGAAGTGTGTTAGTAAGCCTCAAGTCAGGTTTTCCCTTTGAATTGTCACCTGCCTGTATGTCATTTTGAAAGACTGTGATATCCTGTTTCATCATTTAGGTTTGAACTTAATGCTTTTTTTATGCCTCCCCTTTGCTCCTTCCTCCATTCATCTTCAGTCCCTCTTGCTTCATTCATCTGATCTCTTCCTCTCTCATATTCTTTCGTCTCTTGTCCTTCCCTCTCCATCTTGTCCAGGATTATTTTCCTGTTTTCGCCATCACATCTCTTTCTCATTACATAAAGCAGTGGCAGCTTTCTCACTTTGCAGCTGTTTGCAGTCATATAAAGTGTATGAAGTCACATGACAGCCTTACAGTTTCAGTCTATCAGCGTGTGTGCTTCCTCGTGAGCGTCTCTGCCCTTTGATGTCTGTGTGAGTACATTGCAAACATGTCAATGGATGTGTTTTTAGGTGCCACCACCAACTGTTGAAGCTCAACACCAACTCCAAAGTGGAAAAACACCATCACACACGTCACAAGTGCGAACACAGTCTAAAAAGAGACGTGTAGATAACGCTGCATATGGTTTTATGTCTGACGCTGTATATGTTCTGTAAATCACTTTTCTTCAAAGAGAAAGCGGCAGAAAATTTTAGATGTGTTTATGTAAAAGAGTCTTGACAAGAAGAAAAAAGTTAAATTCCGGCAGTGACTTTTGAAGCACTTATCTCTTTGAAGTGCCTTACCAGTTCAAAACTGCCAAACTTCAAACTATTCTTTGAGAAATGTATGTATTTTTTCATCGTAAAAGCCTTGTATACCCATACATTGAACCTGTCTTCCTTTTGAAAGCCAAAATAAAATGTGCATGAGCCCAACGCCAGTCTCTATCGCTTGAATGAAAAGATCAATACGAGCTGATTTATGCCGTGTTCATAGCGTCTGAACCTTCAGCAAAGAGAAGCAGATAGAAAAGGAGATGCAGAAACAGGCAGGGCTGCACCCAAGACAAATTAAATGCACATGTTACAGAGCCAGGAAAGATGCCCATATAATGAAAAACACAAAAGCAGCAAAACAGGGGGAGAAATGAGAATACAAACAAAGGGAAAAAGAAGAAAAAGTAAGTGAAGATGTAAGGCCATGTCTAAGCCTGCATAAATTCCCATTTCTCTTTTGAATAATAACAGTTTCATTCTAGAGTGAAAAATGGGGAAAGCTTGGGTAAGTGGTGAAACTTTTAAATCCGTGGTTCCGTGCTGGCGGAGTAGGAATAAATTACTCTGTCAGAGTCAAACTGTGGAGACACGGCTACGTTTGTTAAAGCAGAGAGTGTCTGGAAAAAATGCCTCCAACCCTCTGCCATTACCTGTCATTTGTCAGGTTCCACTGCGAAATCTGTTGTATAATTGGGTCTGCACCACCTCTGTCACCATCAACAGCCATTTAGATGTAAATATGAGGGGCAGGCAATATAAGAGAAGCACAGGACTTTGATAGGTGCGACTGTTCTTTTCACGACCGAGATTGCGTTAATACTTAAAGCAGTTAGAGTCTGAGATTGTGCGGCGTATGAAGCTGAGCTCAGACAAGTGGATTGCATCAGATGAAGAGAGCGCAGTTTTCCTTGAGGAAATTGTGTGAAAATGTATGTCAGTGCACTTCATCCATCTGTCACTCTGCGTTCAAGCACTATACTGTGGGTCTCTCCTTCAACTCTCAAATTGCTCTGGATTTTCTTTCAGTCAATATAAATTTACATCTCGCTGCATTAATTATTCCATCTGGGCCAGACTTCAACATCCTCATACTGAATTCTTGAAGACTATTGAGTACGAAGCCGAAGCTGAACTTTGAAATTTTCTTTTTTGTCCTCAAAGATGCAAACAAAGGCTGGGGAAATGTATACTGTCTGTCTCCGTGTTTTATCAGTTACGCCTTCCATTTCTTCTTTTCTCTAACAGAGCAGAGACATTTTAGACGTCATGGTCTTCAATTTGTCTTGCAGATCCACAAAATTCAGTTTGTAATTTTGCATAATGGCTAGTATGCCTTTAAAGTCGGTGAGCAAACAGAGAAGGATGACAAATGTTGGGATAGTCGACTAGGAGAGAGGGCAAACAGTGGGACACTAGGAGGAGAGGGGAATTATATGGTAAGACAGAAAGTACAGGGGCATGTCTAGAATATTTTTGCTGTGATTAAGGCAACTTGTAACCTAATAAGCTACTTGCACCACCCCAGTGAAAAGGTTGGCAGGACAGTGAGGGAGAAAGAGAGTGAAGAAGGAGACAATAAAAGAAGGAATCAGAGAGAGAGACTGGTTTGAGGGAAATAAACAGACAAGGAGACAGATGGAAAGCACCGATTACTCTTCCCATATACCGGCATTCAAGTAATCCGACATGGATCGTTGTCGAAGCAACAATGCAATCGCAGTGCCTGAAGAGTTGTAATTCTGCCCCATTCACTCCCAGCTAATCAGCCTCTGCCAGCTCACCAGCCATTAGCCTGTTGGGCAACGTGTCCGTGTATGTGTGTGGAGGAGTGTTTATTTGTAACAGAGAGGGATGATACAAGCGGTGGTCCAAGCACATGCATATGCAGCTATCTAAGTTTGATTTATTAGCAGCAAGGCGGCGAGTAACAAAAGACATCCGCGGTGAGTTCATGAGCCAGCGCTCGACTGCCGGTCCTGCCAGGTGGGAGACAGCAGGACTCATTTGTCTACGTGTGCGAGGCCTCCATGCATTAGGCCTCGTCTGGTCCGGCTCAAGGGCCAGCAATGCTCTGCTAGAAAGCAAGAACACCTCAAAGTCACACAAAGTCCTGAAACTACAAATTTATTCCAGCCATGGCTGCAACTCCAAACCCTCCAACGACTGCTCAGCTGATATGTGCAAAGAAGATTTGTCAGAGAAAGTTAACACAGTTAGTAGTAGCTGATTAGTTTGCTGGGGTTAAACAAGACATCTTGCAGCTTTACTAAAATGTGACATGGACCTGTGCATTTAGAAGAAAACACAGAGCTGTATAAACACTGTCCTGAGAGATCCACTAGACCAGATTTACAACAACCTTAAGATAATTGGACCGATGCAAAAGTAGTGAGGTGATTAAAGTGGGCCTAAGTTTAGAAAATGCAATTTATCATGTTCCAATCGTTATAATTCTATTTTCTGTCTCTATTTTTTGAACCTGTGCTTTTACCATCAGTATAATGTGCTAAAAACTGCCTACAGCACTGTTTACTGTAAGTAACATAAAAACCCTCCTTTTTTCACAGCAATGCTGCTCCTTAACACTCATATTTTTTATTTACTTAATGGGATTAAATGAGGCTTAAATGACCTGATAGAAGTTTTAAGAAAGACTACATTTTGTGGTGTGATTCAGGTGAAGTAACTACTTCAAATAATAATACGAGGTTATGGCTGCTTACCTGCCAGACTGCCTTGGAGTCATCTTTCTGTCTCACACTGTTTTTTCAGCTCAGTGTGTGACAGATTCTTATAGTGAAACATGCTTCTGTTCAAATTTGAATTAAGGATTAGACCTTCATGAGGCACTATTATCCAAGACCGGTTTCTAATTGGGTTTTCATTTAATTTTACATTTAGAAATGGACAAAACCGTCGTAGCACGCCCGTATCCCAGTAAACTAATCCAACCGTCAACATGACAGTATCACACGTCTCCCTGTTTGTAGTCTTTTCAGTGTTCGTTATTAAATTCAGCTTCATGGCTCGTGTTTATCGACCTCCTCCGCTTGCTGAGTGAAAACTAAGGAGTCTAATTTTCTCTGTTTTGGATGTGATCATGAGAGGCTGACAACATCAAAGTTAAATTCTGCTTTGATCGCTGACTGTAAATCTAATTTTCTACAAATGGCGCTCCGAGCTTAAAGCCACTAAGCTACGCTAAGCCTTTTTCCTAAAATCATCCAAGTGACAGTTTGTATAATGGTGAATGTTTTTTTGTTTTTTTCCCCCCCAGATACAATGAAGGGGGATTGCATTTAAATGAGAGGAAGTGAAGTCCACTTAAACTGATGTGCAATAAGCTTTAATTAGAGTCTGTCGCTGAATAAAACCTGACGCTGTGTTTGTACTGTATGTCTACGTTCTGCAGTGGAAAAGGACTTCACAACAACAAACAGTTTTATTCCTCCATCAACTTACTAGTGCAAGTGTGTTCGGGGATGATAAATTAGTCAACTCCTGTCTGGTTCTCCACACCATTCTTTTTAGGAACTCATGAAGCACCTTGAGGTTTAGAGTCAAACCAGTCGTCATTTTTTGCAGTGTGCAACTGAACATTGGTTCATTTATTTTAACCATGACCCAGGAGCTTTTCTGCAGACAGAGATGAGAGAAAAAAAAAACATGAGGAAGCAACGAGAAAAAAAAAAACGTAAGTTACTGGAGCAGAACAGTGAGGAGGCTTGAAAGTGCTTTTAAGTTGAGCAGGCGGATTCCTACTCTCAGAAAAGACAAAACACACACACCGACGCACATACCTTCTCGAGACAGTCACTTGTACATGCACGTAAACAAACATACATCCATAAAAATCACCGAAAAAAAAACACACATACACCTTGCTGACATAAGCTGCACAAACCACTCCAGGACATGCACTCACACACACGCACAAACACACAAACAAACACACACCTATGTGTACCAACTGGTGCAGTAATATTGCTGAAATTACTTTTGGGGCTTAGCAGCTACTGGCTGAGTTTTTTTTTCCCCAGTCTCGGTGGACTCCATGAGGCCGAGCAGGGACAGAAAATAGAGGACGTACAGACACACGTGTACACACACACACACACACACACACTCCATTTCTCTTACTCTATCAGTATGTCTCTGCCCAGAATCCTCTCTCACTCCATCATGAGGGAATATGAGGAGTTCTCACCTCTGTCATGAAAACCAGTGGAGCTGAAGTGGACACTGCAAAGCTAATTGATATCAGAGAACAACATATAGCACAGGCACTAAAGCTCATTTCAACATGACCAGCAGCGTAGAAAACCACACCCAGTCTGTAGTATGTGTTGCACTGTCCCTTGCCCACTCTAAAACTTAAAATCGCCGACACGCCTCCACTCAAACAAGACAAATTTATGTTTCTGGCTACAGGGCCTTGAAATCTGCTATGTAACATACTGCATGTCAGCAAAACTGCTTTGTAGCTGGCAAATCTAATTATTCCTTCATTTCCCAGCCACTAGTAATCACTGAGACGTGGCTGAAAATACTGAGGTGGTTTGAAAAAGCATTGCAGGCGAACCCCCGAGTTTTGTGGGAATCAGTAGGTAATTTCTGTTGGACTTTATATCGCGGCGGCTGGGGAAAATTGCTAAAAATGGCCGTTTCAGCTGGATGAGATGAAATTCGCAGAGCTGCTCGGGTAATAATTACCATCTCTAGATGTCCTCTGGCAATACTAATGCCATCCACAGAGAGCTGTTAACTCCTAATAGATATTGTCAATTCCACCCAGGTGAGAGATTGGCAACATAAGGCTAACATCAGATGGATTATAATAGAATCTGGAGACTTAGAAAGATGTTAATGAGCTCTTCAATATCATTTATGTTTTAGAGAAAAATCACACAATCCATTTTCAACAAGACTATGAAAGCAAATACTGAGTTATGCCTGTTTAATTCCAAGCGACGATGACGTCCTCACATTGGACAAATACAGTACAGTATATAAAGGTCTTATAATTGTACAAGGATGAGCAGACCACAAACCAAAAGCATAAACAAGTCGACAAGCGACTGAGAGTTTGGGGCCTTTCATGAAGACAACAAAGACAGCTTCACCTTGAGATGAAAACCAAGGCTGGTGTAATTAGTTACAAATGGATGGGTTGATGTTTGCGCTCCCTGTGTGTGTCTGTCTGTGTGTGTGTGTGTGTGTGTGTGTGGTGATGAATAGTATCAGTCTTAAGTTGTGAGGGGAGTGTAATCAAGGACAAGGAACAGAGAGCTAAATCGACCCGAGGGACGCACATTGTCAGCTGAGTGAGTTAGAGAGAGTGTGTTTGTGTGCTTTGTGCTCTTGTGTTTTTTTGTGGACCTCTGTGTGTGTGTGTGTGTGTTAGTGAACTCTGAGTTTAATATAATCACTGTAATCACACTGTGGTACATTGGAGGATTCGTACATCGTGTAAAATGTATCAATCTCTTTGTGTTTCAGCACAATAAGTGATTTAAGTATCACTTGTATAATCAAATTCATTTCTTAAGATCATTATGTTGCAAGAATTGTGCTCCAACTGTGTAGAAGAGTAACGAACTCAGACCAGTATCCTCATGAATAATAATATATAATTTCTATAATGCATGCTAAGTGATTTTCCTACAGGGCTGTGGTCTAAAAATTCTGTACATGTGCCTATAAATAGACATATGATACGTGTAATAAGCATCACAATACATTTCAATTAAAGTGTGAATCTTCCTCCCTGAATAAAACAACATAAGTCAGTAACAAGACTTGGATAATGACAAGAACCGCTTACATTGTGGAGGGCAACACTGGACTGAAAGCGAACTAAAGAGGCAAAGCTAAGCAAAAAGGCAGAAGATTAGTTTAGAGCCAGAGAACTAATTAAATGAATCTGGAGATAAACGTTTAATTATTTTCTCTCAGCCCCTTTTCCTCCTCCTCATTTTCTTCCCTTCTTCATTACTGCCTTCCAGAGCTTCTGTAGAGCGGCCAGTGTCAGGGGGAGGTGGCTGTTCTGAGCTGGTGAGTTCACACACACACACCCTCTCTCACCCCCGTCTGCAGTGTGTCTGAATGTAGATGTGGTACTTTTTAATCCCACATGGATTCCACAGGGAGGTGAGGAAGGGTACTGGAAGGAGAAAGGGCCGTGACTTGATTTAAAAGATGTCTTCTGTCTTCGGTAAGTACACCGCCACCTCTTGTTTTATAGTACAGCGATCCATATGCTGCCAACACAGCTCGATATAGGAGGAACGCGGTCTCTTGGCGAGGGAAGATTCGGCGCCATATGCTGCCACTTCCGGAGCGAGGGTCAACAGAAGGGTGGCAACAACACATAGCGAGACCGCCCTTCGAAACACCTGTTTTGCCGAGCTTCCACTAACTGAGCGATAAAATGGAACATTTCCAGGTCTGGCCACACTGGTCTACTGCTGATTCTGGTCTGTGGCTTCTATGTGAGCAAAAAGGGAAACTGAAAAAACATCCTCCTCATGGAGGTGTCAGAGAAAAGACCGACTTCTCTTTGCTACTGCTCTCTTTGATGTAAAATCTGACATGGTGCCCATTTTACCACCAGAGGTGGACCTGTACCTTCCTGTATGCCCTTTGAAACCACTTCCTGACAAATCTCCCCCAAGTTGACCTTTGCATTATTTGTTCATTAACCTTTGATAACCAGGCTACATTGGCTTCTTGTGTACAAAAGCAAAAAGCATGTGCGTTATGCACCCGGTCTGTGAACAGCCACTAATGATGAGTAAACACGTTTGGCCCATGCTCACTGAGCTGTGTCTGTTATAGTTCTGCATGACTGGAAAGCCATTGCTGGAGGTGACAACACACAGGCTGCATACGAAAAAGTCATGGTGAATATATTTCATGGGTTCAGGCATGGTTGAGCAAACTGATGATTATATGCAAGATAAAGAGGCTGAGTCTTCAACAATAGATTTATTGTACATAGACAGAGAGAGGTGGAAGCAAGCAAGCCATGATTGTGGCATCTCACTTGTAAACCCCTCCGTGAAGTATAACTTTCACCAGGAAATATTGTCTGGATATCCTGTAGTACCTGCTATATGCTGAAATATTGTCACTGAAACAACAATTATTTGTCATCTAGATGCAAACAAGACAGTCTACTGCCATGCTCGTGGTTCTGTGAAGCTGTACCTGCGAATCACCATGTTCAGTTTTTCAACAATAATTAGGCGGTAAATGTTGCTTCCAGAGCCTGTGCCACAATCAATATTGGGCTAATGCTTTGAGACTGACTGGGCTACCTTCATCCAGTCTACACTGGACATCATTTAGCAGCAGCTGACACAGAAAGTAATGTCATGATCATTTAGTGCAGCAATAATGTGGGGGTTGGTGTCTTCAACACCAGCATCTAGAGTTTGCATCCACTCACTGCTGCAACCTCAAATGTAGAGTTATTTCGAGTTTTCCCTAAAGCAGTCCTTTTCAAACAAAAAGATTTTGCTGACTGCCGCCTGGACTTGGCTGAAAAATTAGTTGTGCAGATTTTTTTTTTTTCATAATTCCTCTTGGGACTGGAGCAACACAGCATCTGTAGAGCAGCTAACAAAAGTAGGCCATTTTCAGTTTCAAAAGGCAGCAACGGAGGAGTAAATATTTAACTTTCTCGACGTATGAAATGAGAAAATGCACAAGATGAGCACAGGGAGTGGGATGACTGGGCAGAATTTAAACAGGTTCTGTAACTAGCCACTGCACTCCGGCACCCACTCTCTGCAACTCATGCTAACAAGACCTGAACTCCTATTGAGAAACTTTCTGGTGATTATTATGCATGTTCGCACTCAACGCACGCACACACACATTGTCAAGAATCATCAGTGAACGATTACACACCAATTAATATGGATGTTTGGTATCAGCATGCAGAGTGCCTTGTAAGCTGCAATCATTACACTGCAATCACAGAATAATCACCTAGAAATTCCCTGTGGCTCTGCATGTGTGTGTGTGTGTAAGTGTGTCTAAAGACATCCACCTGCGTTGCTATATACAGTATATGTCTGTGCATGTGTGTGTGTGTGTATGTGTGTGTATTTGCAGTCACAGAGTGTGCTGTGCATCTATATTAGGACCCCTATCATTATTCTCTCGCTGCTCCCCATTCCTGGTCCCATTCTTCTGCTATTCTCTGTCTCGCCTCGACTCTTTCTAACACTCTGCAGCTTGATTCACAACTATAGTACATGTACACACACACACACACACACACTGCGAACTCTCCCTCTTTGGTCACTTTTTCCTCCCCCTCTTCAGCCCCGTTTCTTCTGCTCTCCCATCCCTTCATCTTTGTGCTTCTTTTCACATCTGCAGAGCCGCAGAGTAAACAACTGACTGACTGCTGTCACAGCATGTAGCTCTCCTATACACACACGCACTCACACAGTTAGAGAGTGCACTATCTGCTGACTCCCAGAACACCCAATACACACACTGCTGAGAACTGCTTTACCCTTTACAGTGGCTCACACGCACACCCTGATCTGAAACCACAGTAAACATCTATGTGCTGACTGGCACGGTGCACAGCCCTGGGCGAGCCGGCTCCAAACACGCACAGAGACAGAGGTGGACGGACAGACAGCAGCACAGACATGCACGGGGCTGTCATCTCCACATCAGCACGCAAACAATGCGACGGAGGGAAAGACAAGGACTTAAGGATCAACAGAGAGCGATAAAAATAGAAAGATCTCGACTGATAGTCTCTCAGATGGATTCTTTAGATGTCTTTATCCCTGTCAGTCTGTAAATATTTGTCAACATCCAATGTGACGTGCTTTCAATACACATTTGAGACATAAATAAGGAAACCGGCAGCATTTTCATCTGTCAACATCACTTGGAGGATTTTATAAACTGATTTGAGGCTGCATTCATCCATACTTGCTGCTCCCAGGACCACAGGGACCGTGCTTTTAAGTCTTACATCAAAACAGACAAGTGATCCATCTCTTCAGTGTGTCTCTCTCCTTTCCCTTCCTTTGACTAATCTCTCCAGATCTGAATTATATCTTGATGTGGAGCATGTTCTGCCAGCTCCCGAGAACAACACACAACACAGTTGACATCAAATTGACACTTGACGAGAGCCTGCACCATTTTTAAAAACTACATACATGCAGAGCTGAAAAGAAAGTTGGGAAATGGCTGCGCTCGCTGTGATAAAGCTCAGCCTCTGCTCGCCACAGTCTGCAATCTCCAGCCTGCAATTTAACCCAAGAGTGAATTTTCCCTGGAGTTTCCCCAGAGATTTAAACAACAGGTTTTCGTTCTATTCTTGATGTAGTTCTAAAAATTACAGGCTAAAGCCAGTGATCATGTAGCATACCCCAAAGTGCTCAATGAACATTATATCATAGGCATTTTGTTGTAACAGCAGAGAGTGGCAAACTTGGTTTCTTACAGTTCTTTTTAATGGTAGCATGGGCTTCAGCGTGGGCTTGAAGTCCATTCAAATTACTACTTAGACTAAAGCGACAGAGAGAAGGAGAGCTGTGAACTTTGCTTTGACAACTTTTGACTGAGAAACTGGAAGAAAGCTTTTTAACTGTAAGAACTGCTCTCCTTAAAATGCACAATATCCCAAATACTTCATACACTATAGAAACATCAATGCATGTCTTTAAGCTACTGACTTGTAGATGACTAAATGTATATTTAGTATAACAAACTCCTGTATCTACACTACAGTTGGCTCCATCATGGATCCCTACATGTCCATACTTTGAGCACCACTGGTCTACACCATTGTCTACACATCCATCACTGCAGTAATGCGCTACTGCCACACGCTGTCCTACAAGAACCTAAAGCAAAGGCGGCTCCTACCGGTTTCTCTGGAGATCTGTATGAAGGCCTCCACGCCGCTCTCTCCGTAGTTGCCCTCCGAGGCGAGCGTGGACACGTAGTTCCACTCCATCGCCGTGACGATGTCCATCATGGCCTGGGCCTGGTAGGAGTCCGGTGGCACCACGCGGGAGAAGAAGTCGTAGCGGGTGTTGTCGCTCAGCTCTGGGGCCGTGGAGGCGTAGCTGATCTGAGGGATCTGGACGTTTAAAGGGGAAGGAGAAAAGAGATCAAAACAGTGAAACAGTGCCCGTTTTCTGCTTGTTTTACATTCTATGAATCGAAATGTGTAAAATAGGAAGATTATGTGTTTTCTAAATGTAATTTTCCATCTATCATCACGATCAAGTAAAAATAGGTGAGTCCTGCTGTGATTATTTTCTCATCTATATTACACCATCATGCATATTTCTACTGGGATGTGCGTATATATATATGAAAGAGTTATAAATATTTCTCGCTCCCTGCGGGATCACTGTGATTAATAATTCCCTGGGATGTGAGGGGAAGTTGTCATCACCAATACTGAGATTCAGCTGCGGAGCCACTGTTGGTTCAGAGATGTGAGAAGCAAATAAACGAGTTGTGAGTAGGTGGGGACGGAGCAGAGAAACAAAAGCGGCAAATAATTGGGAATCTGAATACGTGGGCTGACAGCGAAAGGTAACGAAAAGGTAAACAGGTGATGCAAAGTCTTCCACGCCGATGTCCCCGGGCAGACAGATTAAGGGCAGGGAGACACGAGAGAGACAGCCGGGGGGGCCAGACAGGAGGACAGACGGACAAAAAGCACAACAAGCAGACGGGAGGATGGAGAGACAAAGAGGTTGACAGAATGACAGGAGATGCACACACACATGTACACACACACAGGTATTGCTGGAGATGGGTAGCGTTGCAGGCCGAAGGTGTTAGATGGCTGACAGGCAGATTGATTTTTCCCCTGACAGAGGGGGACAGCGAGGGAAGACCCTGTACTCCGCAACACACACACACACACACACACACAGGCACAGATGCTGGACAGACGTCTCATTGGCATTCATTGGAAGTAAGACTTAACTGCCAATCTAAACCAAAACATAAGGTGTGTCAGCTGTCTGTCTCTTCCACACAACCACACACACTCACACAAATACAAACGTCTGCAATTGCTGAGCACAGCAAAACCTGTCGCTACTGCATGAAGAGATTTACAGTGTGTGTGTCTATATGTGTGTGACTGGAATGTTTCTAAAGCCCATCACTCACTGTCTTTACTCCCCCTGAGCATCATCTGAAGTCCCTGCCACCCTGCATCTACACTTGTCTTTGCCATTTTAAAAAGGTCAGGGATCTATCCTGAATTTTGCAGGTTTTTATTTTTTTATCTTTCTAATCGTTGGTGATGCTGAAGCACTGGGTGTAAAATAGCCCTGAATCTCCAGACCTGGCTTTTTTGCTTCAGGAGCTTGTTAAAAAAATATAAAAATGTATTAGGCTTTCTTGGGCCACAGCAATAACAAAAATGAATTCTTAACCTGAGCAGTATTCATTCACCTCCTCGAGCAAAGAGTATCGAAAGAGCAAACAGTTAATAAGTTTTACCTCCACCATAGCGATCAATGCACACCACCGGGTGGACAGCATCTCTTTTGTTTTTTGTTTTTTGCAGCTGGATATTTAATTTTTGGAACAAAACTATGTTTTTCTGTTGCTTAAAAACCCTCAATTTCTCACGGTGAACTTTGTGGGACTGCGTGTTTGGGACACTGTTAGTGGTCTCTGTCAGGGGAATACGAGTGGAAACTTCAAGATAATAAACTTCAGGACGTGTATGTATAATTCATAGAAGATGGAGACAAGCAAAAAAAAGGACAAAAAAAAATCAAAGCTGGGCCAGCTGAGGAAAACACTTGGTAAAACAACTTGTGTGCATATGTTTGTGGCTCTGCATTGTATATATGTGCTTGTGTATGTGCATTTAAACTTGTGTTTGTGTGTGTTTCATTTGTCATTTTACTCTCTATGTGCATTTAAATAGGCAAATATCCATTTCAAAGAGAAACGAATGCCTGGCTGCTGGAATATGAGATATTTGTCTGTTTACAGCAGCAATGGGAAAGTAACCCTGTGACCTGGGCAAACCTGCTACTTTGATCTTTTGTTATTTCACTCTACAGCTGGGAAACTAGGAAACTGAGACATACGCAGAGACACATACACACTTGTGTACACAGCACAGTCATCCTCTTGTCATATTTCCCAAATCATTACAGCGCAAGAGGAGGAAAGAGCAGAGAGAAACAAAAACAGTAAGGGAGAGAGAGCTCCACACAGATTCAGTGACATCCAATATTGTCTGCTGCAGGCACAGACCCAATAGTGTCTTCCACAGCCACACCTGTGCTTTCTAAAAATGAATATTTCTGTAGATATTCCTATAGTGGCACAGCCACACATCCCCCCAGACACACATGCACAGGCACAGAAACCTACTTAGACTGACCACGTCTAATGGCACGTGCCATTTGAGCGCTGTAAATCATTCATGTGCAGTGAGTTGCGAGTGACTCCAGCCTTTTTCAAAACAACTAGAGCTGGGAGTTGTAGTTAGAGGCGGGAAATTAACAGCTTGGTTCCCCCCTCATCGCTGGGGAAGAAGATTATGCCTCCAATCCCCCTAATTCCATTTGCTCTAATGAATACGTGTGCGAGAGAGAAAGAGGGAGAAACCGCAAGTGTGTGTGATGAAATGGGAAAGCGTGTGTGTGTGTGTGCTGTTGAATGTGCAGTTTCAATTAGCACTTTCTCACTTGAACACGCACACGGTTAGCAAAGGGGGTAATGCATTGAAACAGTTGCTCGATACATGACTGTCAGTTTGCATATTGCACTGATATCCCTCCCTCAATAGTCCAGACTGAAACATCTCAACAACTACTGGATGGATTGCCAGGAAATTGTGTACAGATGTTCATGCTCTCCACAACACCCATATGTTTCCTCTAGCAGCACACGCAGGTTGACATTCATGTTTTTGAGTGAAATGTCTCAAGAGCTACTGAATAGAGAGCCAAGAAACATTTTGCAACTGTTCAATAAATGTTGGACACTTTTGTAGGACAGCGAACTGAACTGTGAATGGACTGAAATGCAGAATACAGAATTTCAGTGTCTTCCACTAATCAAGACATGTTGGATCTCAGAGCCTCCCCTAGGCTCTCCGGATTACCAAAATTCAGTCACGCATGAGAAGTTCAAGGCTTATAGCAGTGCAGTGTTCACCCTCAGCTGCAGTCACTGTTCTTAGCGGAATCAAAGGCCTCTGAACCGGCACTTAGTCCCTGCACCTCTCCACTAAACCTCATTAGAAGCCTAAACTCTCCTCCAGAACAAACATTAATCTACCTCATGTTGTGTGGTTGCCATTGAACGGCAATTTGGCCAATCCTGCAGCAATATTAAATCTTGGTTCTTTTGCATAAGTAGAGAATTGATCGCGACGAAAACACAATAGAACTCCATCGGCTGTAAAAATAACAGAGATTAATTTTTCATTGAACTGGATTCCCCTCTAAACAAATACTATTGAAAGAGCACAGACTAATATGTTTTCCCTCCATGACAACAGTCAATGCACAACAGTACGCTGATGATATCTCATTTTTCTGAGACACATTTGTGACTGAAACTTAAGAGTACTCTTTAATAGCCGCTCACCAGTATGTCCTGTGTGAACTCTAGGGGAGTGAAACCAATATAAGCCAATATCCTGCACTGTCTGCCACCTATAGACAGCCAGGTCTGCCCAGTCTATTCCTTAATGACTTTGGCAATAGAGGGGAACAGTTTCATCTCTCTCTATAGATCATGCTGAATCCCACTGGGGAGCTGAACAGATAACTAACAGCCGGATCCAGACCTTAACAGAGCTAATGATCTGGGCCAGTGGCTTTTTTGTATGTGACTTTGCAGCTGGGGACCAAAAATGGAGGAAATTCACTCCACTGAGTTGTACCTATTCTTACAGAGGAACACACTAAAAGACAGATGCATTAACAAACAGATGAGTGTACTGGCAATATAACTAGTGGAAAAAAAAAAAACTGGTGCATGGTGAGGACGAGGAGTTATACAGTCTGAAACCTGTGCTCTTCTTTTGAGCTAAAGAAATCTATGGACGGCTAAAAATGACCTTTTGAAATGCCACTGAAAAAGTCTGAGGGAAATCATAGATATATGGGGCAGAATAAATGAGTCTAACCATTCCTTTGAAAAGATCAGAGAGGCAATGATTAGTTGAACAATCAATTAGTCGAGCTGCAACTATTTTGATAATAGATTAACCATTTCAGTCACTTCTCAGGCAAAAAAGCCACAAAAGATTCTTTCACATGATGATTTACTGCCTTTCTTTGTCATCTATGATACTGATACAAATATCTTCTATATCTATTAATCAATAATCAACAGATAAATCAATAACTAACAATAATCATTAGCTGTAGGTCTAAAAAAAAGATTTCTCTTGTCATGTGGAGGCCAGACAGAAGCATATTTATGACCTAAACTGGCCCCTGAACCACAGCTTGACAAACAGAAAGCTAATCTAGAGCTTATCTGAGAGGCTGATTGTGTGTTAATAACAACTTATGGCTGTATGAAAAACAAAGTTATGCATCTGATATATAACAGTGCGTGTGAACATGTGTGTATGTACACACCATGACTGTGTGTGTGTGTGTGTGTGTGTGTGAGTTTGGTGGTAATGGAGCTGTCGGGGCCAGAATCTGAGCATTAGGTTGATAGATGGCAGTGGTCTGAAGCTAATTAACCCCACTGCATTACACACACAGCCTTTCTGTTTGTTACACACACACACACACACACACACACACTGGGAGGACTGGATATGTGGCAGAACACACAGCAGCAGTACAGTGGCTGACTGTGGTCAATGATGGTGATTAATTAAACACAAACATGTTTGGATGTATGCACACACACATATATACTTGGCTGCACAATTTTCTAGTGTATAGAAAAAAATGTCAAATTTGAATTTGTGATAGTTCCTGTAGCCATGATAATAAATCTTGGACCAAATTATTTTTTGCCAGGGAGAAGGAACAATTTTGACGGAGCTATCAGAGTGTGGAAATCGAAAGAAGGAAGGCACACATACTGTAAATTGATCTGACCGTCTGGAGCCCTGGTTTTGAGTCAGCCTAGAGAGTTGTTTACTTGCTCAAAATTTGACTCAGCCCTCTAACAGCCAGCCATGGTCTGTGTCTAATGAGGAGAGGACTGGCACAGTGGGACCTCACCAAGTTAATTTACCAGGATGAAGACTGTTGGGGCTGAGAGCTGGGTGTCTCTCGCTCCGTCTAACCCCGGCGTCTCTGTCTGGACCCATCTGTCTCTCTTTTTCTTCTCGCTGTTTGGCCCTCTGCCTCTGTGTCTGTTACCCGTCTTTCTTGTTCCAGATTTAATCACTTTTTTTTTTTTTTTTTTGAGGTGTTTACCAGGCACCTGCCAATACACCTTCACAGATTGGGAGTGGTAAACTGGAACGACACTTCATTTCAAAGTTGCATGTCAAAATCCCTGTTGTCATTTCATAGCTGCAGGTTTCCCCAAGATGGAACTGTTTAAGAGGCTTATATCTCCAATAAAGAGCGACCTCCTCCTGAGTATTTAGATATATTTTCACACTTAATTTGAAAATAATTTTTGGAAAAAAACATCTATACTGCCAGCCTTATCATATTATATTGATTAAAAGCTTGAATTTAGCACAAAAAAAGAAACAAAGCCACAGGGATATGATAGCACATAGATACAAAGAGAAAGAAAAAGTATAATCTCATTCTATCTCAGATCACTGTTACTCTCACAGGATCAGAGATGAAACTTTAATTGCAGCTAAACAACAGTGATATTCTCTTTACTTGTCTTGGTTTTACCCCGTGCATGCTCTCTACATCACAGCAAGTGCAGAATAGGATAGCAGCCTGTAATTTGTTTGTTGACAAGCAAACACAAACAGGTAGACGAGATGAAAGAAAGGCAGAGGAGGGAAAGTAGGGTAAAATAGAGCCCCTTGATGAGTCAGGAAAAAAGACTGAGAGAGACAACAGGAAAGACACCAGAGGAGGGGAGGGGGCAATGAGCAAGAGACAGGGCGAGAGAAAAGATGACAGAGGAACATTTAATGGAGCAAAGAGAATGAAGAAGAGAAGTGGGAAACAATGAGAGGGGAAGATGAGAGAAAAATGATGAGAGGGAGTGTTTAACAGAAACAGGAGAGACTAAAGAGGAGAGAATGGAACAGGGAGAAGGAATAAAAGCAACAGATGAGAGAAAAACTATTAGAGGATACATGCAACACGGAGGGAGGCAGAGGAGGGAAAGACAGAAAGAAGATGAATGAAGGAAACTGAGATAATTGATGGAAATCAAAAAACAGGAGGCAAAGCGATGCAGATTCCTAGAAAAAGGCAAAACAACAAAGATCTGAGCGGAGCAGAAAGCAAGACAGAGAACAAATAAAAGTCAGTGTTAAAAAAAAGTCAAAAGGTTAAGAAAAGAGGGAGAGATGACGCTGATAGAAGATGAAAAACAAAGGGAATGGGAGAGAGACTGTTACGCAGAATGCTAATGAAAAGGACAGAAGTGACAAAGATGAGATTGATACGGGCGAGCGTGAAGAAAAAGAAAAAGAAAAGAATTGCAAAGAAGATAAAATGACAGAACAAGACGAGCAGACACAGGGTCTGTTTTAAAATGCATACTGAGGCAGCTCCATTTAACCTCCTCATGTCCACATTTGTACCTCAAATAAATCACTACTATTGGACTGCTGTATGAAATCTTGGAGGTGTCATCAAGGAAACAGATGCATCTACATACAGATGTCACAAAAACTGAAACCTCCAATACATGAGCAGGGCTGAATCACTGATTCTCTAGGCTTGCCATAGACGTGTTCTGAGTATAAGCGAGGCACTGAGCAAGCTACCGAATTAATGGCCCAGCGAGCCATTAATTCCCTGGAGCTTTTCAGCAGCCCTGTACAGGCTGTGGCAGAGAAGGTGTTCGTCTGCTGGCGCCTTGCCGCTGAGGCCGTGGAGCTCACTCAGCAAGACCACCTCACTCCTGCCTGCTTTGTTTCAGAGAGCTGTCGGCTCTGCAGCAGCACTGTACCTGCTGAACATGCATCATGTGGCATTTAGCATCAATAACAAGGAGGTAGCAGCTTAATATTACAACTAGCTTGGCTGTTATCTGCCTGTATTTCAGTCTCATTTGTTCACATTAAGGAGCAAACATGTACAGCATCTGATCAGCTCTAAGAGTCTACTCCCATGCTAGCAACATGCTAACATGCTAATGTTTAGAAGGTATAACGTTTACCACATTCACCATCTTATTTTAACACGCTAGCATGCTAACAAATTAAAAAAAACTACTACTTTGACCCAAGACAACACCAAAGTAAAAGTCACTGAAGTCACTGAGATTTCTCTTCTGGGCAGCATGAACACACACATCATCTATCTACTGGTTGTTGAGGCCTTTCACTTAAGAGAGGAAAATCACCTCATGTTGGCGCTAACAGGAGAGTCAGAGCAACACCTGAGGCCGTAACCTTCATCCTCTATGAAAGTCTGTACAAAATTACATTCCAATTGATCCAGTAGTTGTTGAGATTTTTCAACCTGGATCAAAGTGGTGGACCAGCAGAGAAACATTACCTTTCCTGCAGTCACGCCGTAAACGTGGTTAAAAATGGCTCAATACGTATTAATATATAAACATGTTTTGGGTTATTCTCAAGGCCTTACAAAAAATGGTGGACAACACAGAAAAAGAATTGATTTATCCACCTGTATAAAGAGGAGTTTCAGGGTCATAAGAAAGAATACCACAGGCATACAGTATGTTACTGTCTCAGGAAACAGATTTGGTACTGTTTGTTGGAAAGATGTGTACCCACTTTTAAACCTTGGGTTGGTGTGTTTCCTAGACCCAGAAATAAATGAAATGAATTCAACCAAAAATCCCAGACCCCTTGTTTGACATACTCAATTACTTCATAGAACATTCCCTGTAATGTTCCTAACAGGATTTAACAGGATAATTACAGGTTGGATTAAAAATAACAAGAATGGTGTGAAAACTTATTAGTTTAAAGTGGTAAAATTACACTTAAAACCTGGATGTGTGAGGGGGACTGGAGAAAAGGGTAGAGTGGCTTGCAGTAATCAAGTTGACAGAAGATTAAGACCTAGATTACAAGTCACTAGACTGATGGTATTGATTGATTATAGATCTACTTCAGGACAGTTTAAGCCTTTTAACTGGCTGAGATTGCTTTCAAGAAACACATTTACAATTCTGACCACCGGTTTATGAAAGAATAATCATTTCCGCAGAGAAATTCCTTTATAAAATTATATTAGCTGTAGAAATGTACTGAATAACTGAGCAGTCATGCAGTCATGGATGGTGTTAAGGTAGTTCAAGCAGTTCGTTCCCACATAAAATGTACAGTATTTACAATCCTCAGACAGACATTGTGCACATGAACATGGAAAATACAAGACTGAACCTAACGCTGGACGCTCCATACACCTGTGGGTATCACATGCTCAGGGTGAGGTACCACCTCTTACCACCTCTGTCAATTTCATTAATTCAAGAGGAACCTTATTAAAGTCTGCACTTAGGTCGAAAAGACTTACAATTGTAGCAATGAATCTGCACCTGCTGCTAGGAGAAGGTCACTGGGGTCAGGCTGGAGGACAGGGTATGACAGGTGATCGAGGTGCTGAGGTGGCAGAGTATCAGCTTGATAGCATTCACACAAACATATATACATGATATATAAATCCACGCACTGGGGCAATAAAGGTGATATTGTGTGCAGGTTTTCGAGTCAGGAACACAATATAGGTTTCACCATCTGTTTCCATGCACACACACACACACAGACTTCTACACACAACCACTGCCAATATCAGAGAGGTGAGGATGGCCAGAGGGCTGGAGGGCAGGGACCTGGGGGCTACAGCCTTCAATATAACTCTGTCAATACACTATCACTTTCTCTTTCATGCTAACACACACACACACACACACACACACACATCTCTATCACTCTCTCTGAATCACACATTTTGGAACCAGCACAAACTCTGTCACATGAAAAGCAAATGGCCATCTGTCCTCACCTGCCTTTGACTGTCCTGGCTGCAGATCTAGTAATGATACACAACAAATACAGACACACACACACACACACACACACACACACACACACACACACACACACAGCCAGCAGGAAAACAACTTTCTTCTTTCTCTTGTCTTTAATTATCACTTACAATGAACACTTCTTTGTGTGTGGACATTTTGACAGGTAAAGCAGCACTGAGTGAATCCTCTTTTCATTTCGGACATTCTGACAGAACAAAGTCACGACGAACTGAGGCTTAGTCTTTAAAAGCTGGCAATTACAGGCAGAGACACTGACAAACTGAAGAGTTGTATAGGCGAGACACCTAACAATCTACAAAGCCTTATGACATGTGGGAGGTTTAGTCCCGCAAGCTGACGTCAACAGAGGGACAAACAGCTCAAGCATGTGGAGTGATACTTATATTATTTATGACGACTTGAGGAGAAAGCTTCCTTATTTTGCTCATTGTGTGGTATCTGTTATTACTCCAGATAATGAAATCAGTATGGGAGGTGAGTCACTGCTTTAGTCGCTCTGCATTAATTAAATGAAATTATATTTTTTGGGGGAACTTCTGTGATGAAAGGAAACCAGCTAGTATGATTTAAGGTTGTCTGAATGACTCTCCTCCTCTCATACGTCCACACAATCAACTGCATGATTGGTTTTAACTCAAGATTGATTGAAAAAAATAAATAAATAACACGCAGAAACCATTACTTTTATAGCCTCAGATCCACTCCTGATGCTATCACTCACTTCTTTACTGTCTCCTCCTCCATCACTATCTCCTCAGCTCTCACTTTTCTCTCCCAATAAACACATCAAGCCGAGAAACACCTGAAAGGTCTTCACCCAGTCGCTTCCTTCATGTCTCTTTTTCCTCATAATGCCTCACGCCTTTCCCTCTGTTTGTGTATATTCAAATGATATATTCCTGTCAGCTGCATCACTTCAGCGACTTAAATCTCATGTGCAGTGACACACACGCACGTACGCCCACACACACACATACACACACACACACATGCACGCAGGAGGAAGGCTACTAGATCCAAGCCAGCCACCTGCAGCTTCTCCTCTCTGTTTTTGTCTCTCCCCGCAGTTACACAAAAGTGCCATCCAACGGTGCTTCATTGTGAGTTCTGCACTCGATAGTGTGTGTGTGTGTGTGTGTGTGGGCAGGTGTGTGTGTCAACATGAGCGCTCGACACCTGCCAGCATTCATACTCAGTGTTCCTGTATGCATTCGAAGCGCCCCACCGCGCGACTGGCGCTGCAAATGTCACGAGTTTCATCAAAACACACATACACATACATACATTTCAGGCTTTTTAAATTCACAAATATAGCCACAGGACAGACACACACACACACACACACAGGAAAAATAACAGCATACACACCTGCCAGTTTTGCTGAATTATGAGTCAGAGCAAGTCTGAGTTTTCGAGCAGGTATTCCCCAGCATCAAACCCATTAGGCATATATATTCCCATTGTTACACTCGTAAATGAGTCTCATACATCATGCAATATGCCAGCAGACCTGCACGGAAAGCATTTTAAATCTGTTTAATGAAAAACAGCTTAGTAGCAAATTAGAGGCTAGAAAGTCTTTAAAAACCATTTGAGCGTGCATGTTCTGATTATGTAATAAGTTTTGGTTAAGTGTTTGGTGCGAGGACATATTTTTTGAGACAACACACGGACGACAAATTTCCCCACAGGGGAGACGAAATCAGTGCGTGTTCACACTTGGCTCAAGCACGCACGGCCATTGTCGTGACTTGGAGGAGTGAGCGTGTGTGTGTGTGTGTGTGTGTGTGTGTGTGTGTGTGTGTTTTCTTGGATTGTGTGGGAGCCACAACTCCTCTGTGCTCCTTGATCGCCGAGGTGTGCGTGTGTGTGCATGTCTTGATTTATTTCTCTGTTTGCGTTCGTAACCCCTCACAAGAGACCCATCATCAGCACAGCGGGCGACCACTCCAAATCGGTCATGTTTAGCATATTACATTATGTATCAGCGTTGGAAGGTGTGTGTGTCTGTGAGAGCGCAGCACTGAAATCGTGAAAACACCTGTGCTGATCATAACTGCACCACTGGGTCTTTCTACACACACACACACACACACAGATTCTTGTAATATATTATCGACTTTTACATTCTAACTGTCTCACAAATACAAAATAAAGTTAATTTGAGGCTTTTTCCCTATCTTTTGTTTTTACCTCCTTCCTGGAAAATTACATCAGATTTAGGAAATGTCTCATAGGGGTTTTTGTTCCGTTTCTCCTTCATCAGTTGCTTTTTACCATTTCTAATGTGCAAATAAATACAGAAAAAAATCATCTAAAAACTAGGCAATAATGCACACACTAGAAATATTATACAATAACACTGCAAGAAATGGCCTAACAAATTACCAAAGGGTTGAGTCAATACCTCTCGGACATAATTTCAATAGAATTTTTGCAGTTTAATTCTCAGATTCAGATTTTTTAATGACTACACAGCCACGCTGTTGGCTCCCTTGCAGGTTGGGCAGATCATAGTTCCAAGAGGTTACAGGTTTTTTATTGGTGAAGAGGTGGTGTCATCTTTAACATGAGTGCCAAAACATTTAATGACGTTTAGTGATGAATATGAGCTCAGCGAAGTCAGTCAGTACGGGAGTTAGGGGACCTGTGATTTGTGTTTTTAAGTAGGAGACTACTAACAGATTGATTTATCTGCTCACAATACGGTGTTTCATCATTGTTAACAACTGGGCTTCTGTTCGTGTCGTCTGTGGATGACAGAGCCATTGTTGGATGTGAAAGGTTTGTGTAAAGGGAAGAAAACAGGGCACATCCCTGGGGGTTTCCTCTATGATGGGTCAGAGGGTAGGACGTCATGTTATTAAGCCTTACCTTTTGTTCTCTGTTGCAGAAAAAGCTGCTGATACAGTGACAGATTCAAGGGTTAAAGTCTAAGACCAGTGCATTTATTTTAGGGTTAACACTCATGGTGCGAAAGGCAGAACATGAGCCTGTGGAACCACGAGGGGCATCGAATCATCAATCAATCAACCCCTGAATGGTGATCATCCAATCATAGCTTACAACCATATCATGGCACAGCAAATGTTAGCATGTTCAAATAACTAGCTTACCTACAGTAGCTAACAAAGGTAGACTTTAGTGGAGTTACAGGTTACATCAGACAAATAGCTGAAACATCCACCCTGTGGGTGCTGACATGCTACTATCTCTGAGTTTAGAGTAGCTTTAGAGGTGCTACTCAACTCTGCATGAAACATGTAGCTTTAGCCTCAGTCTTTCAGCATTATATCACGTATGTAGTCATCAAGTGCATACTGAAGGACCATCTGGAAACATGAAACAGTCAGTTAAAGATAGACTCACATTTTTACAATTAGCTTATGCCAGCTAGCTGCAGCTGATAAAATCTGCAGGCTACAGTTATATATTCAGCCGACATCCATGGTTGTCGGTTGCTGTGTGAGAACGAAAAAGCTTGGCAGGTAAAGCAACCATAACTAATGGGGTGTGGCTCAGGGAACAATCAACTGGAATGCATTAGCTTGCACGCGATCACGATTTGTGTCCACCTCCAAAATAACACACATTTACATAGTGCAAATGCAAGTGAAGCCACTCTTCTTGTACCATACACGTCAGTAGCTGCTTCTTCACCCCGTGTCATAAAACCACGTCTGCATCATCGCTAAGATAAAACTCCTGGCTGTTTATTGTGCTGCTGATTAAAGTAATTCTAATTGTGAGACTCAAACAGCTTGGTGCCACAGCCGCCCCTGTGCCTTCACGGAGCAGGGAAAAGCACAAAATGTATTCTGACATTTCAACAATTGTTTAAGGGTTGAAACAACAGTGCAGCAGATGGTGAGACATCATCTATTTCTTGCACTCCCAAGCATCACTAAATGGCCATTTATGCAAGCCCACCAACAGGTTAACACAGACATAACATAAAGTGACTAGATCAAATAGTAACTGTGCTGTTGATATGGGAGGTGACTGAAGTGACAGATAAGTGTAAATGGAGTAAATGAAGAGTAATTGCAGGAAAATATTTAGTGCGTTTGGTCACTGCCACTTAAAATTAGGAAGAAAAATGAGATGTTGAGTCAGCTAAGCTGTTCAGCATACATTTCTTGGCAATGAGGTGGTTTTAATCACATCAAGACTGAAGCCCCATAGCAGGTGCTTGCACTCAAAAAGTTAAAACAAGTTATAGTAAGAGGGGAGGTGATTATATTAATGTACGTAAGCACTTAGCGAGTATGCTCCTGGTTAACTTAACTGCTCAGGAAGTTGGTCAGCAATCATGTAATCAGTTCAATGTGAGTACAAGACGAGAAGGTAACTGTACTGTGACTGTGCTCACATATTGTAGAGTAACAGGTGTGACCACTGGAAACAGCTGCAGCATTATAGTTTAATAATTCACCCACTAGTGCCATTAAACACAAGGTTAAGAGAAAGGAATACAATATTTCCCCACTTTAAAGTTTCCCATTGCTAACTTCCCTCCATCAAAAGAAAACTCCCGACGTGGACCGTTCTCTCAGCCCCGCTGGGGGAAAGCACAGGCGAGAGTGTTGGAGGACCAGCTCGTTATCTGCACCATATGGTCTCGAGGGAAGCAAGTATCATTTTATTTTTAGAGGAAGAACGCACTCTCACTCACACACACATGCACACACCCGCTGAGAGGAAGCAATTCCATTTCTGAATACCCCCTGTGTCTTCCAATCCACCTCCCTTTAATACGCTTTTACACACATACGGCCTAACAAGTCTTAACGTGCACACACATACACACATACACACATTAGCTTCTTGCATCCACAAACAAACAACTTGAAAAGGTTTCTCTTGATCCCACAATTACAAAGTGTTTTTAGAAATTTCTGTAAATCTGAAATCTCTCATTTACTAAAGTATGCAAATTGTCATCCTTGCTTTTCTATCAGGGACCCTGATTTGGATCGGAGTACACTTGACCCCAAAGTCCAGTTCGTTTGATTAGTGTGAACACTGTGTACCATACACAGTTTGTTGATCCACAGTGAAAGGTGGTCTTGAGCATGGTTCACGTGTACTTGGGTGCAGTTTCATTCAGGTGTGAAATCAAATTGTACCTCTGCAGGTGTACTTGGGTAAGAAACAGTAATACTAGTGTGAGGAGGGGTGGGCTACTCAGACACAGTACAAAGCAATCAAAATAACTTGACTGGAGTCCATTGTTTTCACTTTGTGTTATTGAGTGTAGATGGATGGGCAAAACCCAGCGACTTTATCCATGGAAAATTCAATCTACCAAACCATAAAGTGCAAAAAGTGAAGATGTATGGCACATAAAAGTATCAGACTCCAACTCAAAAAGATCACTGCTGTAGGTTGAGTTGTCACTTTAACAAACTGTAATGCTGCAAAGAATGTGACTCATCAGTTGCTGCATTAGCATGCATGTAATGCGCTGGACTGACTCAATGAATATTAATTTGTGGCTTCCTTTAGTGCATTCACTAGTATAATGTGTGTGTATGAGGAAGATGGATGTATTTTAGAATGTGCATGCATGCAACATAATTAACTTGTTTGGGCCTGTGCAAATATGAAATTGCAGTGTGTGTGTGTGTGTGTGTGCGTGCACATACCTGCATGTGAGCGTATATAAATGCAGCTATCAGTCTGCTACTATGCTGTTAACATGTCCAATTGAGTAACAGGCGGCAGTGTGCACACAGACTTAATGAACTAATGCAGTCTTGGCTAATAGAAAGAGCTACTGCTGAAATCATACACTCTCAACAGCCTATTAATATAATGGGAAGGGTGGGAGGAGGGATGGAGGAGGGGAGGAGTAAAGGGGGGTAAGGGTGGGAGGAGGAGAAACAGGGATGGAGGGATGATATTTATATAATCTGTGGGGGTAGACTGGGGCGAGAAAGAGAGGGAGAGAAGGGGAATAGAAAATGAGGGATGGTGTAAGTGAGGCAGTGATGGAGAGATTTTGAGGCAGGATGAATGGACAGAAGGACGGCACAGAGGAACAGAGCGAAAGGAAGCAAAGGATGGATAAGATGCATAACATGAAAGATGTTTAAAGTCACAGTTTCTGAATGGGATGAATGGTGGGACAGCCAAGTGGTTGCTGGGAAAAAATAGCCCAACTTTGTTTGGCGAGCGTACTGTACACTTCAGTAAACAAAATCATCTTTGAATCTCAAGAAAAATGATAATGGAAAACAGAGAAAAATGAGGATTTAAAGCCGAACGGTGGCTCATTAGTTACAGATCCACGGGCTTGGCAGAAATCAAGCTCAAAGCCACGGGCTTCATTAACAATCAAACCATATGAGTGCTTCTTGAAACTTTTAGAAAAACATCACCGTCGCAAATTAGACCACGCCGTATAAGAACTGTATCAGATGTGACACTGATTTCAGCTCTTACTGTGCATCCCTGGAGAAGAAGTCTGATTAAAAGCCGATGCAAAAATAGACTGGAAGACAGAGACTTTTGGGAAGTTGACAGTGTGACCAACTCTTTGTTAAAGGCTTTCCATGAGCTTCACTGCTCAGCACCGGCCCATATTCACTCCACAAAAGCTTTGTCATCAGAAAAGTACTTTCAGCCAACCATCAACTGGCATATTGTATTCAGCTTAGCATCTTCCTTTTGACCATCCATACTGCTTTTTATGTCTTTTATCTGTCTATCTGTGGACCTTTACAATACTCTTTATACTTTATACTGCCCCCTTCACTCCTCTCAACTTTTTCTCTCACCCTCTGAAATTCTTCCTTTTGCTTACACTGTTCATGCTTTCATTTATCTCTTATCTACCCAGAAGAAGCGAGACAAAGGAAGATTATCTTTCTATGTCTTCTCTGCTTTCCTTTTCACCTAATTGCTCTCTATTCGCAGCTTCTCACATTTTCCTCTCATATGTCTTTGAAAAATGTCATGAGTTTGGTTAAGGTCAACTCATTTGTGCTGCCGCCAACAACTGTTTAATTAATAATCGCTGACATTTTCATTTACTACACATCAATGCTGGTTTTGCCAAAGAATTCAGTATCGTACAAAATCCTGTTCTTCCTCTATCGCCTGTCTTTCAGCAATCGAAGATGCCCACGTCCTCCACCGCTGCCTTCGTATCAATCTCTACTCCCTCGCTCCCCTGCTGTCTCTCTCCTCGCGTCCTCTCCTCGCTTATTTACACCTCTGTCCTAACACCCTCGTAGTGCGTCCCATCCCGTCTCCCTTCAAACCTCCGAAAACCCCCCGCCGTCTCCTCCATTCAGACAGGACGCCCACGACTTTGATAACTTGACTTTAAACACAGGCACACAAAGCTGGAGCGCAGGTGGCAGCCATGTAAACATCATCAGTCAGTCCATTTTGCAATCACATTGTTTGAACGGACGGGTTCAGTGCTGCGTTCCATCTTAGTGGAATGCTCTTACGAAGAGAAAGAGCAGCTGAGCTGTGTTTGTGGCATTCTGTGTAACTCAAAGACAACTGTCATTATAGTCACCACCTCACATGCCAACAGTCCTCTCCACATCGCCGTCTCCCTCCCTCTCTCTCTCCCTCCATCTCCCACCATGATATCCCATTTTCCCCATGTCATTCTCACCAATCCTCACCCTCTCTCCTCTATTCACATCTCCCTTAACAATCTCCCATGCTCTTTCACACATATTTGTTGCTTCGTTACACCTTGCCTCTCTCTCTCTCTGTCTCTCCCTCAATACAACATTGCTTTTGTGAGTGTCTGTTTCAAGTTGAGGAAAGTGGGGCAAGTTGTGCTCTGTTCACCGCCTTTAGACATGTGGTTTGCTTTTCTTGCCTTTTGCCAGGGGAGGTGTGTGTGAATTCAGATGCCAAGGAGCACACTGATGAGTGTGGCAGGTTGAACTCCTAAGCCCCCCGCAGTCCAATCTTATTCATGTGTGATATTCTACTACACTGGACAATACAATAATCCACTTACACAGACACATTCCCAAAAGATACTCTCCTTTACTTTGTGGTAGGCAAGGATAGTGGTGTGGATACTGAAATCGCACATCTATCCTTTTATATTCTCTTCCTCTTGAGGATGTATTAAAAGATCAGAGGAAGACATCTGTGTTTCATGTGTGTGTGTGAGGAGCTTTAAACTCCCTGTCCAGCAGGCTGCTGCTGCATCTACACATACCTCACAATATAGTTATGTGTGCAACTATACAATCCAGGCACATACAAAATTATTACAAAGCACAAAGCAGGCTTGCACAGGTGCCTGCAGATACACCTGAAGAATTGTCCATGTCCATATCCATGCATACAAACACGTTTCTATCTGCAGCAGTCACACATAAGTTGAAGGAAAAAGGGGTTATAGGAGGTTAACAACATTTTTGATCTCCTCTTCCTCCTCTAAAATAGTAGTGTATTCTAATTACATATTTCTTTAGATTCTTTGATCAGTTTGTCTGTTTCATCTCTCCTAGATACCGTCTCTCCTCCTCTCTCCCTCTCTCATCTTTACAGAGGCTCTCTTTTACTGGCTCTGCCAATGTCACATTGATCCATATAAAGAAATTTAAAGCATTGACAGACATTGGCTCACACATATTAATCACCAAATAGGCAATACGGCTGGTTTGAATAAAGAGGGAAGTGTGTTTTAAGACAAGACATGAGGAGAGGTTCTCATTTCAGGTAGAAGTAAAGAGGAGGAATAGAAAAGGATGAAAGCAGAAGAAATTAATTGGAAGAGGTAGAGATGTATAATTTATACCCTCGCCCATTTCATTAAATATATGGGCATTAGTGCAGGAGAGAGATCATCCTGACTTTGGCACAATGGATCTACTCTGATCTCTATTCTCTGTGATGTACAAGGACACCATGCACCTACCTGTGCACAAAAAGAGATTTGACAAACTCCTCTCTCTCTTTTGCCTCCCCTCCTTCACACACACATTTTCCTTGGGGAATCAACTATTGGTGTCATGGGGTCATTCGCCTTATTGATGGATACTTAACTTGCTATTGGCTGCAAAATGTGTTTTGGAAATGTCATTTAGGTGCTTTTTTGTGGCACTGCTGAATGCTTTTGGAATGAGATCATAACAGGCTGAGAGCCACTGTAATACCATTGTGGAGCAAGTGGCAGGGCGCTGCTTCAGTGTAAGTGACTGATTGGTGTGTGCGTTTGTGTGAGTGAGCGAGAGTGAGTGCGCGCACATATTCTTTAAGGTGCATTGCTTATATCTAACAGCAGCATATGTGCGTGTAATATCCTGGATTGATGGTTGAGCATGCGTGTTTATGTGCACGTCAGAGAGAGTGAATGCACATATGTATTTATGTGCGACACTTTGGCAATTTAGTGTGTGTTTGCAGACGCTGACAACTGCTATTCTGCGCTAAGTGGGAGTGTTAGATGGTTTGTCACCTGCATTACGCTGTCAGCTGGGAAACCTTGCATCTCGAAAAAATCCGATGTTCTCAGCATATGTGACTAAGAAAGCAGATTTAAAGCCAGGGTTGGTTTGTTTGTTTGTTCGGGGGAGGGGTTAAAAGCATTTGTGCCATCCAGTCAATCACAGAGAAAACCCCATTTGGATCACACTCGGTGATGCTGATCTGGAAGTGTTTGGCTTTTTCCAAATTCACTCACCCGCGTTGACACGCAGAGTGATCTGAGCTGCACCAATAAAATCAAAGATTTTTGATATTTACAACTAGATATTTGCTAAGGTCCTGTAGTAAACAGCTTCTCTGATTTAAAGCCAGATGGAGGTGAGTTCACGCTGAAACATCTACACATCTCCAGTGTTGTCTTCATTGGTGTCACAGGGCAGGTTAAAGCGACATTTCTGAAATCCAACCTTGGGAGGATGTTTGTTAAGTCTGTAATAGCCCATCTGCCTTTGAGGATCTATCAGCACTGAAGCACGTACACCTGACGCACACACACACAACAAACACAACTGTCATGTATTAGAGCTGCAGTAATCTTCGACCCCCCCAGGCCATCCAGGATTAATCGATGGATCTCAGCCTCATCGATCCAGGACACGGATGCCAGCCATGCATAGATCAGGCAGGTGAGATGCTTTGCCCTGTGGCCCAAGTTCGCTTGACCTGACACTTTATACTTTTCCACACAAGCACTGACACACACTCACTTCTACACATGTAACAGCTCAGCAGATGAAATTAGAAATTACAAACTTCTTCTCGTCTAATGTGTTTCTCAAACTGATCCTCAGACTCTGTTCAGCCCAAGGAAAGATTATGTGGACCCCAGAAGAACAGCTGCCACCTTGACATGTCAGCTAACAGCATTTATACTTACTCTCTTATACACTGAACAAAAAGTACAAGGAGAGATTTGAAGTAATGCACAAATAATTATTGACTACTGATAGCTGAAGAGCTAAAATTCCATGTCGAAAACTGGTGATCTCACATGGGATGTGGCAGCAAACAAACTACAAATGTTCTACCGAAGTCTTACTTGCAATGAATATTGGATTGAGCATGTTTAATTCAGGTTGGGATTGAATATTGGATTACAGAGAAAAAAATCAGACAAGAGACAGACTTATCGTGAGGAAGATGTGAGAGTAAGTATATCTAATGTTAAATGCAACGTCATTCTGTATTAAGGTCAGAAACGTAAGTTTTAAAATTCATTCATCATGTGCATTGTAAGTAAATGAGCTAGCTTAGAAAAATTAGACTTCAAATAGGTTCCTACGATTTAGATCAATATCGTGTACTGTGTGTATGATGAATGGGTGTGTGTGCATGTGACAGTCCTGTGTGTCTCTGTTGTTGTTTTATTCCATGTGAGCAAAAAACACCTGCACACTGACGCACACAAACACACACACACCATAATATCAAGGGGTCAAACAAACATGACATCTGGAAGAAGATGCCCTTGGGTGAGCATGATTCCGGCCGGACTACCACCTTCAACATGTCAGAGAGACAAATGTGTGTGTGTGTGTGAGTTTGTATTTCCCCAAAGATAACATCTTCCAGCAAAAGACCACAAATGTTCACTTGAAGGCAAAGGAAATCTGTTTCAGTAAAGTGTTTTTCAAGGATTTGTGTGTGTGTGTGTGTGTGTGTGTGTGTGTGTGTGTGTGTGTGTGTGTGTGTGTGTGTGTGTGTGTGTGTGTGTGTGTGTGTGTGTGTGTGTGTGTGTGTGCTCACTGTATAGTGAATAGGCCAGTGCCAGCAGCATACAACCGGCAGTTCTTATAGCTGCCAGCATGATGTCAATGTAATGACTAGTTCAGAAGCATTTCATCACTTCATACCATTTTACTTTAATGTCAAGGCTTTGGCAAACTAAATAATGACATTTAATCATATCAATTCACTTACATTAAATTACAAGAATACATAATAGCACAGCTTTTGTTCTGATTCAAAAGACGTTAATACATTTTAGCCCATTTTACTGGCCTTCATCAGTGGTAACTTCCAAGACCAACTTCTAGTGTTACGCCTCTAGTCAAAGTATTTCTAGTGCAAGTCTCTGGTGTATGTGTCTTTGTCCTCCTGACTCTGGTTTCCCTGTGTCTCCAGCTCCTCATCCGAGTCTCCGCTGTCTGTGCCCTGCCTCTGCTCTTGGCTCTGGACTCAATATAAAGTCTCCAACCCAAACCCCCGTAGCTGGTTCTGGTGTTCAAGCCCAGGACTTCCCTGTAAAAAACCAAGACCGCTCTCTCCACCAGACCTGCCAGCCTGGTTTTGCATTAAAGATTCTGAAACCAGCTCGGGTGTGTGCGAGGAGTACTCTGTGGTCTGCTCTGGGGTCCTCAAGCCAAAAACATGACATATACCTTCTGACTGAAATAAAAGCTGCTTGGTCGGAGTGGATAAGGCTACTTCATGGTAAAAGGAGCTCTTGAAACCCTTTGAATTAAGTAAGTAATTTACCATTTACTACACAAAAGGCAAAAAATGTTCTCCTTATTATAAGGAGGTATAAGGAGGACATATATCCATCATGCTTTGCAAGCCTTGCAGTATTTATCAGAATCACCTTTTATATCTTAACTGTTCAATTCCAAACTAGATATACATCAAATTAACCTTTACCACTCTGAGCTAAAAGACATTACTGCAGACAGCTCATCTTCACAGAATGGTACAAATTGATCCAGTAATTTCATGCCACATGATTAATAGTAGGTGCCCATGTCATCAGTGGGATAATGTACAGCAGGCAGGTCATTACTGCAAAATGAGACGCTTCAGGATGATCAAGACCTTTCTCAATTGGCATAATGATCATTTTGCTGCGCTGCACTTCAAGATTAGTCGACCAGGTTTTCATATAGGGAGTGTGTGCTTAGCCACCGTTTAAGAACTGATAAGAGGAAGGGTGTGCTTTTTTTATTTAAATATCATTACAAATAAAATGCATTTAAAAACTGCATTTCTTTTCAATACAACAGTGTGAGTAGCCTTTTCTGAAGCGCTGAGAACCATTAATAAGAGGGTTTCACCCCACATCGTAAAAAATAAATAGCTTTTGGTTCTATTAGAGAGAGAAACAGAATTATGGTACTGAGGGTTTTAGCCCTGCAAGTTACACAGCATTATGCATTTGAACATTAACGTGTCTGTTAGAACCAATATTTCCACTGAAGATGTTTGTGAAAATGGCACCCATGCTGTAGATTAAAGTTGACAGGATGAAAGCAGTAATGGATGGACTGACAAATAGTGTTGACACTGCCCATATAGCACAGGTTAAAGGAGACAGTCCACGTATATAAGCAGATAAGTACATCATGTACACGACCGAAACAAGGTGACGTCTTGATGTTGAGATGAGATGGCCTCAGCCTTATATGTACTATACGTTCTCATGGCCCCTGTCATTGTGTGTGCGTTGTGTGGGTTTAAGACATATATACATAATCTGAGGCAAACAAATTGTGCATATGCACATTTCTAAGCTCATTCACTCCGTATATATACCAATGAATGCATGTGTGCATCTGGGTATTTCTAAGTGTTTGTGGCAACAAGGTGCAGAGTGGTGATAAACAGGTGTGACTGGTCTTTCACCACTCATGTACATGTTCAGTATGTGCTGTGTGTTTATCATCCTCTGACTGCTTTTCCTGCTTTAAGTGTGTGGACGGGTGAGAGACGAGCAGGGACAGAAAGTGTATGTTCTGTTTGATTCTCATTTGCCTTGTGTGCATTCATCAGTCATGCATACTTTCCTCACAGCCTGCAAAGTGTGTGTGTGTGTGTGTGTGTGTACAGGTGGCCACCCACGCTACCATCAGCACCGATCACTCTGGTCTAAGCCCAGTGTGATGTTGCTGGGCAGCTTGGCTCCACTGGGCACTGAGAAACCCTCTGATGTTTCCTCCAGTACACCTGCCTCCAGACATGAATATTTATGAGAATCCATCAGGAAACCAAAGTTGATAATTATAATATTGTGCCGACTCAGCAAACCTGGTTTGCATTCCCACCTGCCATCCTCATCTTGGAGATCGTGAAGTATCCTCCTGCTGCTTATCATCAATATTTATGAACGAGTCAACAGACCAAGGAAACTATTTATTATAATAGTGTGCAGCCCATTATACGGTTCCACAGTTACACTGTCGCCTGTGTCCCCAGTTGGGATCCACAATCTGGAAATCTAGATTCCAGCAGCTACAGGCTTGGACCAACATGAGAATTCAACCCCAGGAATTTACATTATGTGCATTAACTTTTTTCCACTGATGTTATTGTACACATTCAGTGATTTAACGGTCAAGACAGTGGGATCAACTCTGACTTTTAAAAATTCTAGTGCTGAGATTGACCAAAAATCGATCTGAAACTTTTTGATAATCGATTAAAGGTGCTACATGTACATTTCTGCTGTCGCCACATAGCCAACGTTTACTCATCAGTCTAGAAGAAACGTTTCAAGTTCAACATCAAACTTCATTCCTTCACTTGCCAAGAGCTGTCTCCAGCAGTGGAAAGTTAGAAAGCACCTTCTGGTTGTCCACTGAAGTTAGCATGCTAACCAGCAATCTCCGGTCTGTCCAGTCTGCCCTCAGTTCAACATGAGAGGATGAATAAAACAGCGCTGCTCAGAGGACAAATTCTAACTTCTTGTAAATGCAATGATGGCTGATGCTAACAACAACAACTTACATATAACACCTTTAACAAGTTAAGTCACTTTTTAAGTAGAAATAACAAATAGGCTGGGTTTTCTCTAGGTAGTGAACATTCAAACTCAAAGCCTTAATAATGCATCTCTGTTCAAAAATTTTGTATCTGGGAAAAGAAAAAGAAATGTGGGAAAGTTTTGTACATAGCCAAGAAAAACTCATGAAAACAGCATGGATCCAGCTCTTATGTATGAAAAACATCATGTCCTTTCTACAGGGTGAAACAGAATGCCACGTAGAGCAGATGGTAGGAATGCCAAAGGGAGACAACAAGGCTATTTGCAAGGTTACATGAAGGCCAAGACGAAGTTCCCACTCCTCCAGCGTGTTTCTGCTGCAATATCAGCTAGGTACTGTATGTTCCTGTGTGTCGGCCTCACACAAAAACACCTGCAGATACATCTGCATGCACATACAAATGCTTGACACGCGTATTTGCCCACGTAAACACCACAGGCTCGACCACACGCACAACAAACTCACACAGAGACATGCATGAGCACGCAGTCGAATTCTCTGCACGGCTCATCAGCACTGCTGGGTTATTTTTAGAAAAAAATAACAGGGCTTTGCCATGTTTTTATTCTTTTCCCCAAAGTAATGAATATTTTGTTGAAGCAAAAGTCCTTCACAAAGGAGGGAGGAACAGCGGCTTGGGGGAACGCTGTATGAAGTACATCTGAGAGACAGGTGGTGAGAATCTAAAAGCAAGACAGGAGGAGGAGGAATCAAATAGGAATGGATGCCCAAAGTTGTTTACTAATCCCTAATGTGAAAAAACATATAAAATATAAATCCTGAAAAGTGCATATTAAAAGAACTGAGTTTTAAAAGATGTCAGGATCTGACTTACTAACTCACCCACACGAGGGAAAGTGGAAACATTTCTATCTATATTTCAGGCTACTAGCTGACTCTCCTATGAAGTGACACAACAGCAGAAGAATAAGCTTCACTATTAGTATCACAAATGGAGGATTAACTAATTCAAGCGTAAATTTCATAATAAAGAATGCTGATACAATAAAGAGGGGCAATTTATGAGGTAAAAAAAAGGGATGGAGAGGAGAGAAAAAGTCACAGACAAATCTTAAAAAAAGAATAATAGCTTGAGGAAAAGGAGACGCAAGTCTAATGTTGGAGGAAAGAAAAACAGTAATAAAGAATAAATGAGTAAAGGCTAAAAAATAGAAGCTAAAAGAAGTTGCTTATGAGGCAGCTTCACAAGGCAAAACATAACAGACCTGCTGAGCTCCTGGTTAAATCATCTGTGTGAATTTGCAAACATGGCTGTGTCATCCCCCTCCACGTTACTAATGATGATGCTGTCACATTTCCAAATCTCACCCCTAATTCACCAGGTGTTGTTGCCGCTGATGAGGTGAGGAGAGACGTGACTTTTTGGGGATTTTTGTCTCTGCACAACAGGATGAAGGCTTCTTTTCAAATTCATTAACAGCCTCTCCTGGCAGCTTTATTGACGCTCGCTGCTTGTTTATATTTGGAGGCGAGGTGACGCTGACAAGTTCAGCGATTGGCCTAAAACAGACAGGTATATATTAGACAGGACATGTAGACATTTGTAGTCTGTATCTGGGACCCCAGAGCTGGCAGACACACACAGTGTCTCAGTCAAGGACACTTCAGGAGGACAAACGCTGCCAGTCAACGATTTCTAGAGCACATCAGATATGTAAAAGCATAAACGCTCATTTTCAGTCAGTTTCCCTTTTTTCCAGGTCAATATCAGCCACTTGAAAGGGGATTTAGCCCGGCATGAGATATCTCCGTCAATAACGTTCTTCCACTCTCTCTAATATCGATGCTGAGATGAAAAGGTACCGAGCTTTTTTCAAGGCCAAAGTACTGATTTGGGGTTAAGTTCCACTTTCTTTAAAGTCCACGAGTGATGACAGATCTCAGTTTGTTGCCAAGTTATGAAGAACGGAAGTGGTGTTTGAGGTCATTGTTACATTTCTGTTCAAGGCGTGGATTAAGTTAACGACAACGACAACAGGAGCCTTAACCTCAACCTGAGCCGAACTACAACAATAAGAAAATGGTGCATCCTGTGCTGAGCTTCCAATACCGACTCATTTCTAATAAATGAAATGAAATGCTTGCTACTTTTTTGGGATTCCGATCCATCTCTTTGAACAATAACAAGGAGACAGAGAAACAGACAGCGAGAGAGAAAGGGACTTGAAGGGAGAAGACAGAGACAGAGATACATAAAGAGACAGCGACAGGGGACTGAGTAACAAAGATCGTTGCCTGAAGCCTTACAGCCGGCAATCCCTCTCTCAGCTTTCTACAGCTCTATCTGCTTCTGAGGATGAGATACCAGAGAAAGAGTAGAAACGCTTCAGGACGGCTGGTGGACGGAGTAGTGCATACACACACACACAAACACATGTAGCTGGAACACATCCTTTATATTATCGAGGGCAGCAGTTTCTTTCACGCTAATGTCTTAATGCTGCTGAGTGCTTAGCTTCAAGGGCTGCTGAAGTAACAACCCACACACACCACAAACATAAACATAAAACTATTGTCACTGCAGTGTCACAACTGCCCCCCACGCTTGAGTATCTACACTTTCCGACGTCTGTAGACAGCTCGCTTTCCCACTGACCACTAATCAGCTGACTGAGTCAACCCCTCTCTCTCTCTCTTATTCCTCTTGCATAATCATTTTCTATATTTTTCAGACTCATCATCTGTAACAGCTGTAATTCACCCCGCGTTTCATTTCTGCAGTAAAGATGTCAGGAGACGCTGTGAACTTGTTCTCACTCGTCATTAACTTAATTCCTCTGTGGCGGCAGAACATGTTACAGCAGCTTCACAAACTCCTGCAGGTTAAACTGAACTAACCAAAGACTTTTGGGGCTGATTTACTCTGAAGATGTCATTGTACACAGACAGACAACACTTGCTAGTTTAGCAACATAATTAGGCTAAACAATCCACAACGCCACACCAATACGCGCTCTATTCAAAAAGAATATCGGTTGTCATTAATGGAAACGTAATGTACCAGGGGAAAAATACTGCCTTATATTATGGCCAATACTTTTGCACTGTAATCTGCAGAATACAAGAATAACTGCAAGAAAGATTTTATTTTTACATTTGAACTGGAATTTAGTTTACAATAAGGAAAACGCTGTAAGAAACTGGGTTTTGTGGCAACAAGAGATTTGAGATAAGTGATTTTATTTTTGCAGTTTACACTTAGAAGAAATAAATAAGAATTCTACGAATCAACACAAAACACAGATGACACACCAAAGGACGGCATTAGGCAATAACATGCTGAAACAGACAGATCTTTCAATACAGCCTTATGACATTTATTAATACAGCTGCCCACTTGTAAGAATGTATGTCACTTCGTCTAGTTTTAACCATTATGTTAAACTTCTGTTGTCTAACTGGCCTGAAGCTACAAAAAAGTTGAAGTTGCAGATCAACTCATATGTGTTAACATGGAGGCCTCCGCTCATTTCTAAAGGGATTAAGAACTTATAAAACTTGTAAATGATATAAATAAATACCAACAGTGTCAGCTGTTCACCAGCAGGCAGCTCAAACAAACAGTAAATTTCATCAAAATGTTACAAACCCAACCACTATTTCCCCCAGCATGGTGGTTCAAGGGGATACAGAGAGAGCGTGTTCAGCTGACACAGCGACACGGTGACTGATGTGACAAGAAACAGACTCTTTGAATGTCACACATACACAAACAACCACACGTGTTTCAAAGGAATAGGCATGCTCAGCCTCACACACACACACACTCAAATATGCAGTACAATGCCCCTTAGGTCTCGAGGCAGATCAGAGGTCGCTGCGTCATCAGAGCTGACTGTCAAACACAGTGAGAAAGAAATCTGCATAGAGCAGAAAACTGAGACATGAAAAGAGAGGGGGTGAGAGATGGAGGGGGTTTAGGAAGACAGCAGCAGAGAAAAAAGAAAAAGTCACGTGAAGCAAAAGATCATCAACAAGCGCCCCGCCCCCCGACAATGTACTTATTTTGGTGTAGGAGCTGGAAGCACAGAGAAGACAAAGACGACAACATGCAGGGGTGTAAGACTACAGGCAAACATCTCCAGATGTAGTAAAGTAAACCGAGGAGCGCAGTGGGGAGGGAGGCTGGTATCTCTCCTGTATCCTCAGGCACACCGAGGCATGACACTGCAAGATGTAAAATCCTACTTGGAATTTCAATGACTTTAACTTTCTCTCAGTGTCTCTCCCACACAAATCCTCTTACCCCATCTCTGCTAACAAACTGCCAATCTAACCACTTCAGCTTCTCTCTCTTTCTCTTACTCAAAAATCCTCCCTTCCCTCTGCCGGTCTCTGTCTGTCATCCATCCATCCCTTCTTCCCTCCCCACTCTCTCAGACCCACTTTGCTCTCACGATTTTACCATCCATCCTCCTGTCCGTCCATCTATCCACCCCCCTCTCCCACCGGGCCATCCCTCGCTCCCCCTTTTTTTTTTGCCTCTCACCGGCCCCCTCGCAACCCTTTCTCAACCTCTCTCAACTCCTCTCAGCCTCTTTCCTCCCTGTCAGGGGCCATTAGTTCAGCCTGGATGGTGATTCTCCCAGCAGAAATCCCTCTAACCTAACCTCGCTCTGCCCCTGAGGTGGAAGGAGGAGGAGTTGTGGGGGGTGAAACACCTTTTAAAAAGCAAAACATCCACAACACGCAGCAGCACGTCACAAAGGACCTCTCTGTCTCGCACGATCCTGCCGTCTGTCCATGACTGTCTTGCTCTGCTGCATTAAACACACTGTTTTTTCTCTCGTTCTCATTCAGCATCTGAACTCGGTGCCAAGGGTCGATATAGCAATCTAACAGTTTTTGCCTCTTAAGCATAACATCTCCACTGTTGCATAAAAGACCCCTTCATTTAATATTTCTTAACACCTTCTTGTTTCTACTCGAATTAACAAACTAAAGTTAGACCCATTATAAAACTTCTGGATGGAAGTTTCTGAGTGTGCTTTTCATTCATTTACAGTCAGACGACTCGCCACCATAAAACAGCCTTCAAAGTGATTTTTCACAACCTTTTTGCACAAGTTCACAGAGGGATAGCAGTGCACTCAACCGCCACCATTACTTGCCTCAGTTTCTCCCACACAGGCTCCCACAATCAATACCAGCAAACAGACCAAAGTGCGTATTTCAAAGTATTACACAGACTGAAATTTCATGAACTTATGTATGCACTGTGAGCTGAGATTTTCAAAAAACATGTAACAGATGTCATTGGTTGCCGTGGATTCCCACATCTGCCAAACATCACTGAGACACTGCTGAACTTCTCAAGAGGCCTATGTGCTAAAAGGTGAAAATGGGCTCACAAACTGTGTCTATGCACAGTCATTAGTGTGACCCATCATGAACTCCCACAGAACAGGAATTTCTCAACATTAAAACAGAAAAAACATTCCTCACCAGTCAATATATGACCTTAAGTTGTGCGTGTGTGTGTGTATGTGTGCGCTCGTGGTCATTAGTGTGCAGAGATCGTCCTCGGAGGTTGTTCTGGGTCTTGGTTGAAACTTCACCAGCAGCATAATGACATGACCTATTGATCCGGAGAGGACTGCAGGATGTTACTGACCTCTGGAGAGACATAGCAGAGGGTGGGGGGGTGGGGGGTCTGTAATTTATGTGTGCGCATGTGTTTGTGACAGGTTTGTGAGTCACAAACGGCAAAGCTTGGTCATACAGATGGTGCTAAGAGATGATAAAACGTCATGAGCAAGGTCCACTTACTTAGCTATATCCAAAGATTTTGATTTTGAACATATCCCATGGTTAGAAAACAGTTGTCACAGGTTATGTTTTCACACTCTATTGTTGCTTAAAGCGGTAGCTTGAACATTAACAATAAAAAAATCACCTGAGCCATATCGTGAAGGTTCAGAGTACCCCGGTATTAGTGCAATAGGAGTAAAAACTCCTTTGTTCCTTGTGCAATAAACTTGCAAAATTTGCACATGTAAATTCTATACAAAGGGGGTATAATGTTCAGGTGTAATGTATATGTGAGCATGCTAATATTTGCTAATTAGCACTGAAGATAAAGTACAGCTGAGGCTGATGGGGATGGCATTAGCTATATATAGTAATATATTCATTTATTCATTAGGACCACTACCTCTCCTTATGAGCTGCAATCAGAGGTTTCTGATGGGCAGCATGACACCAGTGAGCCAAAACTTGTCTCCAGTCATGTGGGAGTATTTAATTCAGCGTGCTGCCATTCTTGTCCAGTGACCTCTGAGGAGGAGGATGGCTGAGTGCAAACGGCCGGCGGTCTCTGATCAATAAGTGTGTTGTCTTGGCTAATTGAAGCTGACACTCATAATTGGGAGAGCTAATGGCAACATGCCTGCTGATACTGCTATTGATGAAAAGGCCAATGGCAACGTCATATACTTGCTTTGATAAGAGGATGGTTATAGCGATATGAGGCAGTCATTTTGTTCGCTGAGGTCAATCCAGGTAAATGCCATTGCCCCTTATTAAGGTTAAATCTATATCCGTTACAAATTAGGGCATGTAGACAATGCAGACAACTAAGGGGATCCTTTAAGTTTAAGGATTTGCAAAAAAAAAAAAAAGGCCACAGCTCATTCACCAAAAATAAGAATGATTTTATGTGTTTGGATACTGTTATTGATTGCTGAAAGGATAAGGCTATACAGGCTGTCAAGATGGAAGGAGGAACAGTGAGTAAAGATGGATTCAGGCGAGGAGAGACAGAAAAGGGTAGATGAAAGAGATGCATATGGTCGTGAAGAGGTAGAAGGAGGGACAGAGGCAGGAGACAAACAGATGCGTCTGTGGAGAGTCAGGCTAAGCCGGCGGCCAGAACACAGTGTTATGATCGAGTACAAAATAACACCTCCTGTCCCCTGCACGCTCGTGTGTGTATTGCTCTCTTTCATCATCCATCTTTTTCTTTGGGTTAGTGTCTCTTCCCCCTCTCCTCTCCACTCCTCTCTCTAACTCCACCCTTTGTTGCCCAGAGAGCTGAGCTTCTTATTACGTCTAACAGCCTCTTTTTATTGCCTCCGACCTTTAAGAGGGAATCACTAAAAAGCCCAACAGTGCATTACTGATCAAAATAAGAAAGTTAATCTTTAGCGGAAGAGCTAAAAATGACAATGGACAGATATGACATGAGTCAGGGTCAGGGTTTTGTGTCTGATGTTCATGTGCTACATACAACTCGAGCCCAAAATAATTCCCGCTGCCGCCGGGTCTTAGCCGTCTCCTGGACATCACCTTGCCCACTTGTAGTTTGATCTTGACATGCGAGTGGTGTAATCCCCCCAACAGAAGGAAAGGAGTCTGCCTTTGGCACAACATGTTAATACCACTTAGTGATCTGAGCGCTGAGGGAGCCTGTCTCATTGTAACCTTAGAGTGCTGCTATCTTTGGATTCCCAGGCCTTATTCCAGTGTTTTATCTTGAGTCCTAATCGGCGGGGGAGGTTAGTGCACAAAAATGTAGTGTAAGCAGTGAAGCACTTCACAAAAATCTTGCTAACGTGTACTTACAAGCGTGTGGAAACACAATGTAGGCCAGCAAAGTAACACAAAAAATAGGTACTAGACATGTTTCTTAGAAGCGAGACTGTACATTTTGAAAGAACAGACACTGACTGATTGTGATGAACAACTCTTGTTGTAGCATTTATCATTACACCATGTCCACTTGTGACCACAGTGGCTATCTTTCAACAAATGCTATAAAGGTTTTGAATTTGCAAGTCTATTTAAAAGCAGTACTCTCACTCTGGAGGTACTTTAATTAGGGCTGCTGCTAATGATAATTCCCATTTTTCATTAGCAGTTTCATGCTGATTATCTTCTCAATTAATTGAATTATAGTTCGGTCTGGAAAAATCTAATGTTTTATTTTACAGCCTAAAATACAAAATGATCTAATTTACATTGACATTATAGAGGGAAAAACAGAAAATTGTCCCATTTTAAAACCATCAAACTTTTGGCATTTTTGCTTAAAATATAATTATCATAATAATTATCTGATTATTAAAAGAGTCGCCAATTAATTTCCTGTCAATCAAACCATAACCTTGGAAGATACCCACTCCGTATGACTGCTGAAGCCTCGTGCTACAGTAGGTTCTGACTTTAGGCTGCATTTTTGTATGTGAGTATTGTATTTGAAATCCAAACTTCTTAACCTCTGATGTTTGTTGTCAAATATAATTAGTGCTACATTGCCTCTCAGTGCTTTTGTGACAGAAAACTACTTGTACACTGTGTTCTCTCATTGTGTTGTAAATCCATATACATTATGCAGGAAGTTTTGCATTAAGTGCTAATGCAGCATTTCTTTTCATTTGTTTGCTGGAGTAAGGCCATTATAAAGATTTCCCTTGTAACTACCTCTAACTATCTCTACCTCATCTCGTTACCCTCTTACTCTTTATTCTCTTTCAAAGCCTTCCCTCCTTTCTTTGGCGTTCCCCCAACATCACAAACTCCATTTCCTTTCTTTTGCTGAATATCCATTTCCACTTTCACCCTCTGTCTTCCTCCTACTCACATCTCTCCCCTCTCTGCTTTGCAATATCTCTTATAGCATCTCTATCTTCATTACCATCACTTCCATCCTCCATCTACTTCAAGAGCACAGCCACTGATGCCTGCCCCGCCCACGCACAGGAAAAACATTTTCTATGTATGCCATATCAGTGATTTCAAGGGCTAAGGCGTAGCTGCTTTATCTGTCATGTTAGTGGTGTCTCCCATTAAAGACACTTTGTCATCAATTATTTCCTTTGAACAACACTTCTGGCAGGCTTCTTGAATAGAAATATGACTGATGTATGCATGTGTGTATGTGTGTGTGTGTGTGTGTGTGTGTGTGTGTGTGTATATTGCTTCTCAGGGTGAACATCAAATGCATGTCTTGTTTCTTTATTTTTATTTTGACGCTCAACACAGGCTGAAGAGGGTGTGGACCAATATTCGTAACTAGTTTTCTCTTATTTAAAATTGTAGTAGAGAGCTTTTACACATAGGTAAGCTGGCGCACCCTTTTACACACACACACACAGGCTCAAATGGATAATATACTTATGGAAGACAATTACAGTACAGTGGCAGTATGAGGATAAAACCTGCTCTCTAGACCCATCAATGTGACTAAATGACTTTCCAATTACCACCCTATTTCACTGTGAGTTTAAGAATCACTTTGGCCTGTGGGGCTCATCATTTCATTAAGTTGATGTTTAGTACAATCAAGCAATGAATCACGTTATTTTAACACTGAAAACAGGTGAAATAAGAAAAAACCATTAAGACTAAAGCCTGGATGAATATATGAATTCTATGTAATTAAATGTTTGGTGAAAGCTTCTCCTAATTTACCTCTTTTATTATTTGGAGGGGTCCTGACTGCAGCATAATCAGCTGCTGTTTGCATTCTCTACAGTGTTTGTTTATGAGGCTGACCTCGTTTGCTGCTGCCTGCTGCGATCAGCGTCCTGCAGCAGAAGCAGACCAACTTATGATGCATCGAATATGTAATATCAGGTTAAATATTACCCCTTACAGCATAAGCCTCTCCCTGTCTTTCTTATACATGAGAAGATGTCATGCAAACGCCCAGTGTGAAATACTGCAGATGAATGCTGCCACCTCACGTTATATGACTCAAGATTTTCTCTGAATGGCAGGGTAAATTCAGCGTTCGGTGATGCGATCATCAGGCCAGCACTCATTTCAACGATGTCAAACTATCAGTACGGTTGCCTGTTACTTGTGCTGTCTTCTTCCACCAAAATACAACATGTGAATAGTGGAAAATTACAAATCGATTTTAAAGTGAATATTCTCCTGGAGTACTGTACTATCAGTGCTGTTGATGGAACATGTGTATGACAGTTTAGTTGGTAAGTTATACAGGGTTAATTCTGTTGCGCCGTCTCTGAGCTGTTAAGCAGTTTGTACAGAAAAGCAAAGCTTATCAATCCCTTGACCAGAGCTCCCCTCAGTGAACTGAAACACGCCCAAACACTGTATATTCCTCACGATCCCTTGTTTCAGGGCTGGAGTGCTGTTCACGCAAACTCCATTTAGAATTCTTGAAGTTAACTCGCACTGAATATCAGAGATGAACACTGTTTTTTTTAAATGACTTCTAAGTCTTGCAACTTCTGACCTACAGTTCGGCATTACTCTTAAACTTGCTGAGCCTGATTCCAGCAGTTTAAGGCACTTCTCGAGGAGACTGGCCACTTACTCAATAAGTTACATAGCACAGGAAAATGGGTTCAGAGCAGGTGGGAATTAAAAAAGAAGCTTCGTTCTCCTTATTTCAAGTCAGTGTTCCATCAAAATAGTTAGGAAACGTATTATTTTAAGGTAAGCCGTAATATAATGTTGCTTTAAATACTGATGTGTTTAACAGCATGTCTGAGCTGAGCAGAGAGGTACGGGAATGGGTTAATTAAAACCAAGACTGACCCTGAAACCCTCGGGGCTCAGAGAATTCACTTGTTTATACTCTCTCAAGCACCAGGCAGAGGTGAGGCTGGTGGCAGCTAATGTGAAACTGTTACTTGTGTTGAAATATGTTGGTTATAGCAACCCTTCACCTCCTGCTGCACCACACATTCACTGCGATATCGCGCATGCGTGCTGCACTAACCTCGCTGTCTCTGGCTGCCAAGAACCTGCTATGGCAGCAGAAACCTGACAAGGGCTCAACTTGACACGTCTTCCTCTCTCGCTTTCTCTCTGTTGTTCACCATGTTTCTCTCAAAGGAATATGCACATGTGTGTACTGAACTGCCCACCAAAGGTGTGTGTGCTTTTCATTTCATTTAGTGTTTCGCTCTTCCTGTCTGTTTCTCAAATGTGTGTATAAAACACATTTTAACATCTCTGACTGAAATAAATATTTGTTTATATATGAGAACAGTTCATCAGCTTGAGTACAGTGTGTGTATGTGTGTGTGTTTGTGTTATACCCAGAGAGTCATACCTCGCGGCAGTCTGTTATCACCAATAGCCTGCTAAATTAATCAGTGCCCCTCAGGCCTCTTGACCAGACCCCTGACACATACACACACACACACACACACACACAAAGTCATATGTTCACAATATTGCAGAGGCATCACTCACTAGAGTCAAACAGACCCAACAGCACCCCATGGAGAAATACTGAGACCAGGTGAGAGATATACAGCACACACACTCATATACAAATACACAAACAAACACACACAGAAACAAACACACACATGCATGCACCCCAAGTAAAAATAGTCTTATTGTTTGTTATTTTGCTGTGAAATGTTGAGCAAGAGAGAGAGAGAAATATAAGAACGAACAATGCGCAAGTGCATGAGGAACGTTAAGCTGTGTTTTTGTGTTACTGTGTGTGTCTGTGTGCAGAACAGAAATACACATCACTAGGTTAGTTATGAATACATTACCAGTGCTGCCGGCGTACAGGGGGTTGAGACGGTGAAATCCCCGTGTGTGTGAGTGTATGCGTGTGTGTGCGCGTTCGCCCGAACGCACTGCAGAGTAAATCTAATTCCCATTTCCATAATGGCACCTCCAACTGAGGAATGCCTAGTCCTCTTCCCTCTCACTCTGTGGCTGTCTCTCTCTGACACCTACACACAAACACCACCCCACCCCTCACACACACACACACACAGATATATGAAAGCACACACCTATATTTCCCCCCCAAAGAGTCTAAACCTATTCAAACATCCTCATCCCTGTAAAATACATTGTTTAGTATCACATGTGCACACAAAAAACCTACTCCCAATGTGCACATACACACTGAGGCTCAGTTGTCTCCTCTGGAAGACAAAAGCTTTTTTGTGATCAAAAGTGACCAGAATATAACTTTAAAGCTGCATTTATCTATTACTGGGAATCAGATGAGGGAAGACCAAGCTCACAGATACACAGCCGCCATATCACCAAGTTGCAGCAGTTACAGTAATTGAACCGCATGTTAACAACTTAAATAACGATTAATGCCTTCACACGCTGAGGGTGAAGACAGATGTGACAGTGTAGGTATACAAACAAGCTTTCTAACCATCCACAGCAAATGTGTTTGATATGGCCAGTCCCTAATTTTTTGGAGGTTTTTAGTGAATCCTTAAGTGCCTTTAGTAACTGTACTTTCCACTGGTAGAATTCTGTGCCATATATTATCATAATGTACTTTTATGGTGGATGGATACGTCTGCATCTGGTCTCTAGATGCCCTATTATGTGCCGCCTCTACCTTTGTTTTTAAATGTGTGCCTTTGTACAGAAAACCACCCCACACACTATTTCTCTTCATTTTCCTCTGTGCTAATAGCAGACATTATTCACAGTACACTTCACCGCAACACCCTGGTGTTTACAATGGCCATGTGGTTTGAAATTGTTAAAACCAACTCTTCACTTAGGCATAATGGGCTTAGTCCATTAGCAGCACAACAGACATACACATCCATATGCAGGGACGAAGATTTAACACAGCCTTGTTTACCAGGCTGTAGCAACTTTGCCTTAGTTAGACTATGGCAGTGAAGAGGTTTGTTCATTACAAGGAGGCAGTAAGATGGACAGCTTGGCCGGACAGCAGGACACAGCACAGCCTCAGCCCTTTGCAAGTATTAACAGGAAGAAGTTATCATGTTTACATTGTGGTGGAGAACAAAGTGACTGCGGTGAGAAGTGAGAAAGTTCCAGATATGATCAACAATAGACTGAATATGCAGCCTCGTAGCAGACAAATGACATATCAACATCTCCAAACTGAAACAAGACTCCACCACACCACCAACAAACCAACCTCTTCTTTTTGAAGCATGAATTCTCCTTTAGCTAGCCAACTGAGCTCTCGCACTGGGACACACAACAGTTCACAGCACGTGTCTGTGTCTTTTGATTGCTTTGAACTTTTTTTTTCTTTACTCTTTAACCAGTTTTAGCTGGCATTGAGCAGCACCTTGAAATCCCCAAACCCAAATTATGAGTTTTATTTGTGTGTGTCAATTTGTGTGTTTGCTACAATTTCAACAGCCTGTTTTTAACCATTTAGGCATGCTGCTAACAGAAATAAACCTGTTTTCACCCTCAAAATAAATGATGTTTATCCGACAGCGTTCACAGCAGCAGCACAGAGCTGTAGAGGAAGAAAATGCTGCAGACATGGAAACAGACTTAAATATAGCAGGCACTGCCAATTGTGTTGTTTAAAAAAATCATCTTTAAGTTCTCATATTAGCTTTGACTTTTTGACCTTTATCTTAGAACGCATTAGTCCCAAATCTTAGCAAGCCTTTCATTCAGCTGTGTTTGTTTTATGTGTGTTATTGCTGAGCATATCGCAGCAACTTTCTCACAGAATATTGGGCTTAGATGAGCAGAGTTCTTATCTAGTGAGATAACACTGAACATTTAACCTTGACTGAATTAATGAGTTTATGGCTCCTGAGCAGGAAGTGCTCATTGTTCTTTAAGTCCTTCGAAGTTTGAGTTTCTTCACTCCTGACCTGCAATTTTACATGAAACTGAAGAAAACTAAATCTTAAAGGAGGTTTTTGTAAAGTAAAGTAAAGTAAAGTTTTGAATTACAAGTTGGGCTATTAAGCAATAAGCCTGGTAAAGATGCTGGAGCAGGACCAAGAGGTTTTACTTGTCTATAAAACTATCCCCTAACCACAACAAAACAGCAGTGTGAATGCGTACCATGTGCGCCTCCCTGCCTGAGTGTGCGTCCATGTGCGTTTGCGTGTGCCCATGTGTGTGTGTGTGTGCGGATGAAACTCATTTTTCCGTGCATAGACCTTGGCAGGTGTCCAGCTCCACTTGGACGGAGCTCAGTGAGAGTAGGGAAAAGACTTGTCTTGTCTTAGCGGTTAAATCCCCTCTGAGACAGCGAGTGAAACACGCTCCGAGAGTTTTATGTATTGTTGCGAAGCTGCCTTTTTATGGAGTTAAGCAGTGTTAAGCACCCCCCAAAGGTTTTCTCAATCGCCTCGCCAACAGGTATTATGATACACAGGCTTAGGTTCAGTGACAGACCATCAGAAGAAAAAGCTATGTCAAGTGTTTGCAGAGGCTATTACCATTAAACTAAATCATGTATCCTACATTAGAGGTGGCACAAAACTCTCAATAAATCAGGTTAAAAAGATCTTTTCTCTATCTACAAGAGTTGTATGCAAATTCAATTATTAATACAAAATTATGTAAATTTCAATTCCAGTTATGTAAATACATTTTACACTGCATGAATAACATTTTCACTTTGACTCATCACAAACTAATCACTCCGATTTGATTCATTCATCATTCAGTTTTTTGCTTCTTTTTTTTTTTTTTTTTACTGAAACATATATTGTTTTTGCTGGACATAAATATGACACAGCAATAGATAATGCCACTGTATAGCCTTGTTGTCCCTATGTAATCTTTCCATGAGGATTTCCTAACCGAAAGGAGTAGCTCATAGAAAATATAAAAATGTTTGTTTGACATAATCCAAGCTCTCTGGGGCAGGAAACTGTATGTTCTGTTTATATTGTTTACCAATAAGACAAATAAAGACAGGCATTGTGTATTTACATGTTGCTAAATGATAAAGTTTTCAGTGTTTTTCCAGCTTTAGGTTGTGCTGTGTGTGTGGACTGTGTTCATTTCACATCATTTCTCCTTACAAATCCATAATTAACTGAAGCCCAAATCCTGCCCAATGTAGAAAATATCAGTAAAGGTAAAAGATGTTTTCTTCTCTCTGTCACTGCAGCACAAAGTTACTCTATGCCACTTCTTTTCTTGAAAAAAAAAAGTCTGCAAAAAGCTACCAAAGAGGCACACAACCAAAATAGCTTGAAGGGTCTATTTTGTTATTTATGACTAAGTAGCTGATGACGTGGCGATCTGCATTTCAGACTTCAAAGCATTGAAGTAAAAGCTTACAAGGAGTGTGTGCAAACAGCATGGCTCCACCAGCAGATTCCCAGAGGGCGACTTGTGACGAGGGAAAATCCATGAGGTGGTGAAATAACTACTGAACATGAACCCAGAAGTTTTCTGTCGTGCTGCACAAGATGTCTGGAGCGATTTAATGCTCACCGTGTTGGACCTTCAAACAACACATCCCCAGCACTATACAGTCTTAAAATGAGTAACAGACATTTGCTTAACAATTTTGAACTGGGGAAAGGGCTCAGTGTTTAGTTTGCTGAAGAAAAAGAATACTTTTGACAATAATTCTCTAATAGTATAATAGATAAAGAGTCGTCTCTGCAGGTAGGTTGAGGGCAACAAAAGTAATTTAAAGGGGGAAAAAAGGTATTTAACAAGAAATAAATAGCCCTACAGACACCTGGGTATGTGTAAAAGGTTCTACTTTCAGGCTGTGTGTGTGTGAAAGAGAGAAAGCAGGTGTTTAGCAGGGAGTCGTCACTGTGAATGATGCTCTTTGAAGGTCAAGGCTGACTAAAGGAGAGGCTGGGGCACAAGAGGGATTTGAAACTAACAGTCACAACAGGAAACACTCATATTTAAGGGTGGTTAACGGGAGGGGGGGTCAGTATCTTAGTGGTTTGAAGAGTGAGCTTGTAATCAAAATGTCACCAGACCACAGTCTCTGACCAACTGGTAGCATGCGGCTTGAAAGGACATGATGTGCCATAATATCAGAGCAAAACAGCTGGAGGAGGAAACTGAGAAAACCAGACCGTCAGAAAAGGCCTTAAAGAGTGATGGCATTCAGTGTACAGTGAACTGAAGTCAAGGTAGAGGGAAGAAAGCAACACTGAATTATAATCAAATCCCACTGAGCAAGGCACTGAAATCTCTGCCATGGATAACGGAGTGCCATAACCATAGAGGATTCTAGAGGGGACAGGGACAAGCAAGCTTCAGAGAGATCCTTGGGTTAGTACACAGAGCAGTTAATATTTCAATGATATCTTAAATGGTAATGCTCCATCACGTTTTACATATATACAGTGAATCCTGGACTGAAGCTTGACCTTCAAAATTATATCACAAATCAAATGGCAATCACAATATCTGTCAGAAAAGTCCCAATTAGATTTTTTTCCCAAAATCGTTCAGCCCTAATTAGCCACACAGCTAGTGTAGCTAAAAACAGACCTTGATCTAAAGCCACCTTTTAGTAACTCTGGACAATGCCTGTAGAACACAGTGTTCCTACAGCCACTATTCCTGCTTTTATGCCAGTGCAGTACACGCTGTAATTTCCTATCTTTATCATCTATTTCCTCATTTCTTTAACATTGTGGAGCAGAGGGACATGATTTTCACATTCGGTGCGAAAGTGGTTGTGGGTGTAAATACAGAGGAGAAAACTGCGCGATTGACACCGGGTCCATCTGCAGAGGTTTTTTTTAAAAATGGAAATGGTGTTGACTGGCTGAAAGTGCATATTAATGGGTGTGATAACTGTGTATTAATAGGGTGTGACTGTTGGTGCGTTCGTTAACAGCAGTCCAGCCTCCTCGTGTACACATGCGTATGTGGGTGGAAGCACAGATACATCGCTAAATTTAGAAAAGTTGCTGTTCTAAATTGTTCGTGTTTTACAAAGTTTGCATTATCTGCATCTCCATTCCAGTCTTTTCCTGTTTGCTCTCAGTGCTTGCCTCTCTCCTTTCCTCTGCTTTCCCCTCCTCTCTACACACAGGCCTGCGTGAACTAATTGTACAAATTGTAATTAATTACATTAGGTCGTATGAGGGAGCTAAATGCTATCCAATTCGTAGTCACTGTTGTGAGATTCTCCACATCAATAGTTGACACTAGGTACTTTGTACCTCTGGTTTGGATAAGTTACTTAGCTCATTTAATTCAAATTAGACAACAAATCAAAACAGCAGAAGCAGATGTTGTTTATGTTTGCTAATGTTTCCCTACAGACAGTCAGACTCTGTGGTTCACACTGCATAAGGTACTTCACAGATTTATTTGTGGACCTTCGATATTCTGCATTGTCAAAACACTGCATAATCAATCATGTAAATCATTAATTAATAACCAGCTCAGCATTCAGCTCCATAAACCTGATTTCACAGATACGGCCGCAAAACGTTCTGGAGTAGCCAAAGCAAAGCACAAATCGTATAGAGAGAAAACACTTTTTGACTCCATGTGCTCCTCTCTCGCTGCTCCCTGACAGACGAGAGGAAACACATCAAAGCTTTTCTAAATGTCATCCTAATTATCACAGACGTTGGGCTGAAATATCAAAAATATACCAAAATACCAAAGCCTCAAGGTCTCTCTCATAGTGTAACCCTTTAAAAATGTATCTTCAGCTCCCAATGCCATATCAGTATGGGGAGGGGAGGGTCAACAGCAAGTCAGGCTGTATGTGTGTGATTCACTGTGAGTCACATCTGACAAAGAGACAGCAGTGATGACCAAAAGTAAACTTTGCTGACTTCAAAGAATAACTACCTCTAAGTTTACATGTCCTAGAAGTAGTAATATATGACTGCTACCACAGTTATTACAAGTAGACCTGCTTTGAAAGTATTCCAAGTATTTCAGTACTGGTGCCATCATTATAGGCTTACTGCTAACTACTAAACTGCTGCTGCTTAGAAAAAGGCCTTTTCTTTAATCTGTGATACAAACCAAAGTGCTTTAACAAAACAAGGGATTTCAAGCTGCCCTCACCCACTAATTCACTAACACATTTAAAGCCACTAAGGCTCATCTCATCCCCACAGGTGTTTTCACTTAATCTGCCTGATTAGACCTCTTCTCAGGATTGTGTGCGCAGACTGTCATTGATTGATATCTCCCACAGGCTTTGTTTTTGCTCGCATTGTGTGGCACTTGCCTTCACAGATGGAGCAAGGCTTTTATGGTTTTATGGTATGGTTATGGCATGGTTAAAAAACTAGAATTACCGCCTCTCGATTGTTGCAGGAAATATGGGCACAATCTCTCTTTCTGTTCCTGACTTACGGTGTTGAAAAGTGGCCAAAGTGGCTATTGGACATTTGTGTGATATTTACAACACACTCCACAATAATCTATAGTGAGTATGTCATGTACAATGAGTATGTGTTGTGCATGTCTAGCGAGAATTTACTATACCCTCTAGTGGACTTAAATTATCCCACAATTCATAATAAATTTAGTAAAATCTATGGCCACCAACTGAGAGCTAATCACCATCATGTATTGTGCAGACAGGGAAAGAAGGCAAATTCAGATGACTGTTTAGGAGTTATGATCTGAGTATGTGTGTACAGTTAATAATGTTTATAATCACTGATGTCTGTAAACTTATGAATGTAACAGGTCAAATCCTTCAATTATGTGAATAAAGACGTAATTTTGAATTATTTTCACTGAAAACTAAGGAGAGGTTGTCAGTGCTGTACATTTTTTTTCCAAATAGAAAAAGAAAACTAGCTGTAGCTGTATCTACAGCACTGTTGATGTGTTCTACAAAACATGAACAGTCAGAGAGGGAATAATGAGGTAAATATGTGAACTTTTGAAGTGCAATAATTCAGCAATAAAACTGCTGGATTGTGCTGCATGAGCTGTTTGGAAAAAAGTTGATTTTCTTCTGAAAGACAGCCTCATTAAAATAACAGAGTGTGAGAAAGCTGCAATGCAAGTGTGGGGTTAACTCACTGTATGGTTCATTTTTCTAAAAAGAGAGAGCAGCTAATGACAGACTTTTTTATTCCATGGTGATCTATTCCTTCATACACATTTACTACCACTGATATAGCTCTAGGCCATATAATGGTATATTGTCTTAATAAAACTAATATGAATGTACATAAAATAATAGCACTGTGTAACTGGCTGCACTGCACAGTTAAATGCACCACCTACCAGCACCGCATCTGACCTTCCCTCAGACTGTGGAGGCAGGAAGACAAACTGTGTGGACTTTAATGGCTTCTGTTGGATTCACTAATGACAGAACTATTCTTTCTCTGGATTAGGGAGCTCTGCGCACGGAAACACACGAACACACACCCTTGGTTGGTCACAGGAGGCTCCGAATTCACACGTACTTCCATTTTCACACAGTTAAGTGTGTAATGTTGTATGTGTGCTGAAACCTAGGCTATATTCATGCTTGGTAAAGCAGGTATCTGGCCTAAGGCCCTGGACCCTCAGGAGCCCTTAAAGACTCCAAGTTCACCTTTGTGGTGATTAGTTAGTGGTACAAAATTCATTATAAATGTGTTTGTTGATACAGGGCCCAGCACCTGCCTTATTACCCAATCTGAGGCCCCATTCAGATAGAGGTCAGTCAGGAGAGGCCCCAGCTTATTTTTTGCCCGGGCAATTTTAGTGGGTTAATCCAGCCCTGCCTATAGAGAGATCCCATTCATAATCTTGAACTGCATCTATTCCATTAAATGTCACGACATCCCAGAAGTTTTCCCCGCTGACTCAGAATAGAAAAAAGACTTTCCATACTGAAAGAAAGCTTTATTTCCAAAGCCTAGACTTTGAAACGTTCAGCAGGCCCCCTGCCTAATTTCACCAACAAGGGCCCCAACAGGTTTCGGGGCTCAGATCTCATCGCAGCTGTGAGCTCTCGATGAATCCATTTATAATTCATTTCTGTCCCAATTAATTCATCAGTTTCTCCACTCTAAATGGAATTAGGTCAGCCACTCATGCAGCCGAGGCCCCAACTATGATTAAAACCCTGTTTTTATATAGGTTAGGCAGCTCTGATTCATCTGCCATGCATTCTACTCAATGCTTAATATTGTTTATTCAACACTTTTTTCCTTGGATTCAGGCCCGGCTCAGGGCACGGCGGTTCAATCAGGCTTGGGGTCCCTGTTATTAAGCCTTTATACATGCAATTATCTGGATGTAATTAATATCAGCTACTGACGAGACACTATTAGGTCCGATATAGCTCACAGACTTCGCTGATCTCTGCTTTGCTGCTTATTTCATCTTCTCAGCTCAGAAATGGAATCTTTCTAGACACAGATCCACCACATTGACTAAGCTGACCCAATGGGATGCCTTTAATCATGGTGGAAAAACAATTACATTCTTTAAAGATACACACACAAACGTCTCGAGAGTGGAGCCAGAAAAGAATCAGATCAGGCCGTGTGTGTGAGCCGGCCCCGCGTGACTGAACCAAAACTAGAGGTTATTAAAAGCCTCATGTCCTCATTTACACCTCGCTCATTGAGGATTAGCATACTTGCTGGGCTAAAAACCAGTGACATCCTTGTTCATGTTCACGTATCAGCACAACACACCTGATCCCAATTGTATCTTAATAACCCTAAGTGAATCTGTCAGTCTTAACGGAGCCCTGCCCCTGGGAGTACTTGTAACTTTATGATGCTTTTGCTAGCATGCTAAAACTCGACTCCTGCTCCGCAAGGGCAGCTGGAAAGAGGGCGTGTGTAGGTCAGGTGGAAGATGGAGGTTTCCTCTGCTGTGATGGTTAGTGACTCAAAGTATGAAGCGGGTGAAACCCAGAGAGGCTGCAGCTGGCTCATCACCCCAATTCACACCCACAACAGCTGCTCAGAGCAGGTGAGTGTTAACCACCTTGTTCCACACTGGTTTCACCTCCTCTCCTCTCCTCTCCTCTCTCTCCTCTCCTCTCCTCTCCTCTCCCTCTCCTCTCTCCCTCCTCCTCCTCCTCCTCTCCCTCCTTCCTTCCTGCCATTTTTACTTTTCTCTTCCCTCCTCCCTACTCCACACTTGTCCTCCTTGCCTTTCTTCCTCAGTTCCTTCTCCATCTTTCTCCTCCTCTCCTCTCCCTTTCTCATCTCCACCATCCCTCCCCCATCACATCGCCTCCTGCAGCCTCCCCGTCCCCTCCACTGCTCTTTTCAGAAAAGCTTTCTGCCACCTGTCCTCTCCCCATCCTTCCCCTCCTGTTCTCCCTTGCTGTGACCTCAACCACCTCTCACGTCTATGAAGCATTTTTTCTCCCTATAATTTTTTTTGGTGGCATGATCACAGTCCAAAGATGCACTCAAATGCTGATCCTCCTCAATACACCCTCCTTCTTTTCCCACACACAGCTCGCTGCTCACCATCCACTCAGTGTGTTATGGGCTTACCTAGACTGCAACAAATAAATAAAAGTACATGCAATTTATTATTTTCTCCTCTTGACTCATCTGCAAACACATTTTCTGTTTTCCATCGAATGCTTCCCGGTAAAAAACACTTTTTCAATATTTTCTACCGCTATTTTTCATTGTTTTCATAAAGGATGGACATGAAAGCCCATACATTATGGCGAGACAGGGTGCTGCAGCTCACCCATCATTTTTTTAAACACACATGCCTTTTGACATGATTAAGTCATGTGTCTGCAGATGAACAGCCAACAGGTTCAGAAATAAGACTGTGTGGAGATCAAAGCCTAAGGGTGTATGCTCATTATTGCAGCCCCCATAGGCTTCTCTCTCTGTACAGCAGCAGCAGCAGCAGCAGCAGTGGTGGTGGTGGTGGTGGTGATATTCCGATTGCACCTCAATTCAAGACAGTGCCATCCACTGTAAACGCAGAGAAACACCAGCAGTGACATTCAGAGAGAGCAAATTAGGGAGCCTGTTTCTCATATCTCTTTCTTTGAATTTTCAGGCAACATTGAGTTACTTCCTGAGATGTGAATATCTTTTTCCATGTGTTGGTAAGACATCTACTCCACCTCTACTGCACAGAATCCATGTGGAATCAAAATTATGAGTAAGAACTTGTAAAATCCAGCAAGAAACAGGGGCAAGAGACAACACATAAGAGAGACATGCCCCAGAATCCATCACTAGAGGAATGTGAAGGTGCCACAGAGGAGAGAGAGATTTTGCCAGTGCATGAGCGTTTAGTCAGAATGGAGAGGGGAGAAAATATGAAATGAAATATGAGGTACCTCTGAAAAATCAAATTCATCCGACAGTGTGTGAAGGGGTGAGAAGATCCGTCTCCAGCTTCCTCCCGCGGACTCCTCAGGGTCCCTGTCCGCCTCAGGCAACTTCCTTGCGGAGCTCAGCAGTTTTCCTTCCCCCCTCTCCAAAAAAAGAAATTAATTAAAATAAAAAAATATCAGTCCTCCTCTTGGAGTGAGGTTTTTCTTTTTTCCTTCCCCACACACAGCAGCAAAAAAAAGGGGGTTTAGACCATCCGCAAATCAGAGACAGAGGAAAAGAAAAAAAGATGGAAATAGTCGATGTTTAAAAAGTGCTCCGTCCTGATCAGCAGCTGCTTTGACTGGTGAAAATGCAATTTTTAAGCCTGCACTTGTTTAAGGAGACAATAGAGGGAGGCTGCCTGTAATGAAGTCGATACCCAAGAATGAGTCTCCGATACAGAGAGAGAGGGAGAGAGGAGGGGAGAGAGAGAGAGAGAGGGAGAGAGGAGGGGAGAGAGAGAGAGAGAGAGAGCAGAGGAATTCATCACACGCGGACTCTGTCAGTCATTATCAATAATGTTGGTAAAACCCACCTGATTGTTTTTCTCTAATACATCCACAGTCATCTCTGAGCTCTCCGCACTTTGCGCATAAACCCTTCCCGCGAAGTGTCCGCTCTGACGCGCCGCTCTTGCCCCACGGACGCGCGCGCCCACGCTCTTCTCCGGCTCCTCCGGTTGTCGGTGCTGAAAGGGACAGCGGCACGACTCCACCACAGAGAATGAAGCACGCGCGCACACACACTCGACATGAAACATATGTATTTACACGCGCCCTCACCAAATCACCGTCTAATTGCACCTTCACCCATTCAATCAAGTTTATTACCAATCAATCGGATCGATAGTTTCCACAATAGAGGGCTTTGGATATTTGAGCACATTAATAAGTCATCAAAATATGCTCACACAGGCGTTGCGCCACACTCTTTCATTTCCTAAACTTCAATCCATTTTTACTGCGCCCATTGATCCCCCCCCCCCTGTAAAACCAGAGCGCCGTGGCTTTTGGTGCTGAATGGAATTAAATAAATGAACCGCATCCCATCTGCTGTGTAATAACAATTTGATAAGCCGTGTGGAGAGAGAAACCAGGCAATCGAAACGGACCCGGGTGTTCTCTCATGTGACAATGTGGAAGATTGTGCGCAACATGTCCAATTTGTGGCTTTGGCCGCTGCAGAGAGAGAGAGAGGGAGGGAGAGGGAGAGAAAGAGAGGTGGGGGAGGAAAGGCGACGCGGTGCAATGGCGCCATCTCGTGGCAGAAGTCATGTAATTGCAACAGTTTGGAAAAGCATCAAATTGTCCTTAAAGGCACAGAGGAGGACCTGAACACTACCTCAACTCAGTATTCCTTGACTTCACGGTACTTTATACTATTGTTACAGCTTTACATAATGTATTATTACAGAATGAGCTCAGTAATATACTTTTACTGTAACATTATGAATTCATGTAATGGAGTATCCTTACAGTGTGGTTTAAGTAAAGGACCTGAGAATTAGACGAGTAGACAACACTGGCCCCTGATGATCCCTGGTCCACACAGTCTACATATGGTCTCCAGCAAAGCTTCTTTAAAACACTGGGTTCCTTTGAAGTTAGCACAGCGATCAATGAAGACTCTTATGGAGATTGGAAGCAAAAAAGACAGTAAGAGGACCTTTGAATGGCACATTTGAAGTCTCAAAGATGAGGCATGGATAATCCTGACTGTGTCATCATTCTCCAACACATATTAAAATGCTTTCATTGGGACATTTAGTCAATACAAATATGTAAACGCCTGAATAAGTCATTCCTGTGAAAGCAAATGAAATCTCCTCTCTGCAAACGCAGTAAACAAACATGACTGATGGAGACATGTGACTCATGTCCGACGACAAAAAAACAAAGCGACACAAAACTCGCCTCTGAGGTTTGGAGCAGTACATTTTTATTTATTAAGTGGTTGGTTTAAACATTCTTGTCACATCTGAAAGGTTTCTCTAACTCCTCTCTGGTTCTCTAGAATGTGAGCTTAACATGTTACAACTAATGATGAAAGAAAATGACAAAATTTTAAAAAAGTCCTAAGAGTCTCTTGAGGTTTGATTCCTGTTTTCTTCATGACACGTCCTCTTTGAAAAGGAATGAGATACAAAAAAAGACGACAACTAATCGTGGAACAACGCAAACTCGCCTCCGTATTAAACAGTGACAGAGTGGTAACTAGTCAGACATGTTTGAAGCATATGGTCAACCAACAGTTAAGTACAACTATATTATAACTATTATTTATACCATCCGTGTAGGATGAATATATACATGTTTCAAGACCTTGTCGCGTTAGCGTTTTCAGTTATAAAAATAAAGTTTGGTCTTTCCTTTCTTCTGGTTTTGTTCCATTTCATGGCTTTCTGTTTGAACATTAAGACATATCTACATTTGGTCTTCCTAAATCCTTCCCGTCCAACTCTCTGCATATGCCAGTGTTTCAAAGACTACCTCTTGGAGCTGTGATCAAACGAATGCAGCCCCGTTAAGTTTGAGTACATGAAAGCCCATTTTAAAAGGAAGTGATGCAGCATTGTCTAACAAATGGTTGTTATATTGGTAAGGATAAAAAGAAATGTTCACAGAGTTTATTTAAACAGGCCCTTGCAGTTTTTTGTTAATGGAATAAAATGTTAAATGTAAACTTTCAAGTCAGGGGAAGCAAAGTGTTCAGCTCCAAAGAAGCATGTAGCCTTCCTATTTTTTAACGTTTTGGCCCTCAGTAGACTCCCAACCAGCTGCTGTCAGCTCAGACCTGCTGCTGCTCACAGGTGAGACTCACTAACATCCACGACGCTACGATGCTGCACTGTTGCTCTGATTGGCCAGAAAGTGACTAAAGGCGTGTGAGAGGTGGGAAACACACAACAGTAACACTGACGTCTTTCTGGACATCATCCTGGTGATATCTGGGGTCGTATGTGCTTTCAGGAAATTCATCACACGTGTTAACAACTGAACTGATGTTATAATATAATGTATATTTGGAGGGAAATTAATGAACAGCCAATGTTATTTAATCTCTATTAAATACCTGTAAGTGTCATGTTATCACTGTGTCACCTTATGGTGTTTTTATCATCGTAATAAGTCCCATGTGAGTGATTTTCATTATTTTGTGAATGAAGGTGTCACTTTTTTCCTTAAGGCTGCCTCACTGCACAGTTCACAGACTGATGTCTTATTGAAGCCTCGCCTCACACAGCCTGATGGGTCTCTTATGACCAGGCTGTTTCTGGAGTTAGCTAATACACAGAGGTAAAACAAGACAGAGGCAGAAAATAACAGTGACATGTGAGGAAACTGGAAATTGATAGAAACAGTCCACACACAATTCTACTGCAAATATAGTTTGGGTTCTCCCTTATTCTGACCGTACCTCCTGTAATTAATGCAAGACTTGGGAGTCTGCTGTTGGTCACTGCTAATCAGATACAACAGGTTGTTAAATAAGACTGTGGGCTGCGAGCATGAGGAACATTACAAATAGAGATGTGTGAGGAAACATTTACATGAGAAGATAAAGGCAGGCAGCTCGACTTCAGGTGTGGGTTTTCTGTTAGACAGTGCAGGGAAAAGTAGGGGATGAAAATGTATTTTCTGATGATCTGCTGGGTGGTTTTGAGTATATCAGATTGTTACCACCCTAAACATCATACATCAAGTCTGAATATAAAGAGGAGATGATTTGAAATGCTAACAGTGAGGGACCCAAATAGATTTTGCGAGACTGTAAGGGTCAAATCAAATTCTGCTTCTTCTTCTTAAAAAAAAGTTTCCAGTCTGTTTCCTGTGGAGGATCCAGTTCTGACTCCCTCCCTCCCTCTCTCCCTCTCTCACACACACTCACACACACACTCTTCCATAGTTTACTGTACCTTCATCCTTTTGCTTACTGAGAGCAAAGCAGTACAAATCAGTCATCTGCATATGACCTATATTTACATACTGTAGTATATAAACACAGATAAATGCAGCAGTAGTGAGCAGTTTCTCCGTTGATAGCAGCGCCACCATCCAGCGAGCTGGCTGGCTTCATAATGAAACTATACAAAAAATGTCAGATTCCAACAATATATTTGTTCTTAAGCAAAAGGAGGAAAATCCTTTGTACTTCACTCCTGTTGTGCTCCATTCTTTCTTTCGTTTGCTTCATCTCTGCTCTGTGCTCCTTCCACTCGTCCATTACTTTTCCAACTGAAAGTTTTGATTCGCTTCTTCATTGTTAGCGGCTCGCTCGTCTATTATCCCCGGCAGACTGCGAGCAGAGAGAAGAACAACATGAGGACAAGAGGGACGAAAAGGAGGAGGAGAATACAGACCATAAGGGGAAGGATCAAGAGAGATAAAGGAGGGAAGGGGGGAGGTAATTATCAAGAAAGATGCAGAGAAAACAGGGAGAGTCAGACAACGAGGAAGATTTCTAATGAGCAGAGATATACAGTGGTAAGTGTGCTGAGTGGACAATTAAAGCCATAGGAAATGGTCCTCTACACAAATACAAACATACACTAAGGAAACTGATATCACAAGCCAGCACACACACACACACACATTCACAATTTGCTCAGGTACACACCGCGAGGCGGTGTGTCTTTTTCTGTTCTGAATACACAGCGAGAGAAAACAAGACAGGAAGAAATTCGGTGCAGCTCAGAGGCGAGAAGAGAAAACACAAAGAAAAAGCAAACAGAGAGAGGAGAGACAGACGGACAGCGATGACGAGGCAGAGTCCTTGTAATGCAGGTAAACCCTCTTTATTCTTACGCTGTGTCTTTCACCAGACCAGGGATTTGGAGCGGGTGCTGACTCCTTTCCTCCTGCTGGCTGCTGCTGTCGCTGCGTTACGATGGCTTCGCTTGTGAGACTCCAGGTACAACTGACAAAAACAATTCACAGACAACATCATTCACACAGAGGTTCTGAGGAATAATCCATACAGCATGCAGATGTATGCAAATGTATTTTTTGTTTGTTTTTTGTATTACATGAAGTTACACTGCTGGTTTAGATCTCTTTAATATCACACTGCAGGCAGAATACAGATACTGAGAACATGGACACCGAGGCTTCAAAAAAAACAGTGAATAATAACCCTCGTATTTTAAAAAGATATAAAGCAGAGAAGCAGTAAATCCTCACATTAAGGACGCTGGAAACAGAGACTATTTGAGTTTTTGCTTGAAAATTACTTTTAATGATTCATTTATTATCAATCCTGACTGATTTTCAACTCAATTTCAATCAATGATTTGACTTTTCATTTCACTACTTGGTTAGAGGAATGGAAACTACTAATAAACTCAGTTTAGGATTCTACCATTTAATGCTTTCGTATGCAATCTCTTTTCAAAAACAAAAGATGTGTGTGAGAAATTGAAAATCAAATACCTTCTTGGCAAAAGCTCGTCCACACTGGTCACAAGCGTGGAGGGAGAAATTCTTGGTCACCCTGACTTCAGTGGACGACGTCCCCGTGCTGCTGCTCTCCGACTGGGCGTCGTGCCGGCGGGTGTGTGGTGCCTGGTTGCTGGGCGAGGTGGTGGTGGTGGAGGAGGAGTTGCGTTGGTGTGTGTGTTTTTCGCTGCGGCGGGTCAGCGGCGGGCTGACGGGGCGGTGCTGGTGGGTCTGCTGTCTCTCCTGCTTGCGGGTGACAGGAGGGGACGGGGTGAACGCTGCTGACGAGAGCTCCTGCTGTTTTCGAGTGACGGGGGCGGGGGGCGGGGCGGAGGAAGCCGAGCAGGAGGAGGAGGAGGCTGAAGATGAGGGTGGGGCGGGCGTGGAGCACTCCTGTTTACGTGTGACGGGAGGCGAAGGGGAGGAGGAGGAGGACGAGGAGGCGTGACGTCCGTTCACCTCCTCTTTGACGCTGCTGCATGTCCTCTTGTTGGGGCTTGTGCTGTTGAGGACGACCTCGGCCAGCCTCTTCACCGCCCTGCTCTCCAGTTTGGGCATGATCTTAGCTAGGTACGCTGACGACTTCTTGTGGACTACGGTCACGTGGCGCAGGACGTCACGTTTGCGCCGCGACTCGTAGCGACAGAGGGGACAACGATAAAACTTAATGAAGATGTCGTTCCCGTCTGTGTGCAGCTCGATGTGCTTCGTTAAGTTCTGGCGTGAGCTGAACTGTCGCTTGCACAGTTTGCAGAACAGCTGCTTGAAGTCAAAACCCACCGACAGCTTGGTCATTTTGGCGGCGACGCTCCCGCTGCACATGCTGCCTCCACGGGAAGATGATGAAGATAAGGATGACATCATCTTTGGGCTCGATGGGGCTTCCTCCTCCTTCACCTTCATGGCATTGTGTGCCACAGATACAGCTTTAGCTGCCCCGGTGCTGTCACTCGGAGACGGGGCCGGACTGCTGTCGATATCCTCGTCGTCGTCTTCGTCTGACGGCTCCACTGCTTCCTCTTTCACTCGGATGTTGTTGCTTGGGCCTAAGTTGGCGCTGCTGCTGCTGCTGTTAGGAGTAGCTGCTGTGGTCGCAGCGGGGGGCGTGGCAGCAGACCTGTTACTTTTGATGCTGTATATTTTGTGGACAATACGCATGTGCCTCTTCAACATGAGCTGAAATACACAGATAAAATTAGACACTGAAGACAACAAAGGCTAGAAAAGCTCTTGAATTCCAGCAGTGCAACAAACCAACCTGAGAGCTGTAGTTCCTCTTGCAGAGCGTGCAGCGACATGAGGCCTGGTTGGCCTGCGAAGACGCTGGGAGCGGAGTCTGAGGTTTGGCTTGGTTTTGGTTTGAAGGCGTCGTTTTAGAGTTCACGGGGGCGGACTTGGAGTTGTGGCCACGGGTCGGAGAGGAATTGTTGCTCTTCCTGGGAGGCGTGACCTCCAGGGAGAAGGGCTGTCCGGGCCGCGAGGCGATGCTGGGCGTGTTGGTGTCCCTCCGCAGGCCGCGGTGCACCTCGTCAAAGTGACGCCGCACGTTGGCTTTGGTAGCAAAGGTTTTGAGGCACACTGGGCAGGATTTTCCAGTAGGTGTGCTGAGAGTCCTCGGCCGACCTCCAGCATCAAAAATAATAATAATTATCATTTCAACTGATAATTCACTCAGGGGGGAATACTTTTTTTACAGGACAACAGGTCGACGGACAATATTAACACTTCTATAGAGCGGATTCTGAATGCTGTGTTCCTTCATCTTTTTCAGGGTTATTTGTCTTAACATTTACCTTTCACCATAGAGAGCAGGCTTGTGGGAACTGTTCGCGTCTCTGTGAACTTTCGGAGCTCCTCCAGTTTGGTCTGGTGCATTTTGCGGCAGTGACGCCTGATGCTGCGGCGCGAGTTAAAGTCCTGACCACACAGACAACAGGAGATTGTAACATCATCCACCTGACGGCACAGAGAGAACAAAGAGGAGAGGGGTTTGACTGACCACGACAAAAAAGACGATGTGGACAGGTCTCAGCAGTGATGGGTGTTTCTGCACTGACTGTCACTGTGTGTTTACTCCAGGCACCTACCCCACTGGTGGACCCCTCGTCTTCAGGCGGTGGCTGCTCCTCTTTAGCCTCCTCCTCAGCCTCCCACCTCCTCTGTCCCTGGTTGTGTCCCGGGCTGCTGTGGCTCTCTGGTCCACCTCGCTGGTTCGCCTGGTTGTTGTCCACACCCTCCACTGGTTCTCCCTCCCATGCTACTGGACTCTCTCTGGCACTGTACAGGACATAGAAACATAATGTCAGAGTCACGGGAGCAGTTTGTCCTGTACATTTTAAAAGGTATAATGCCTCTTTCTCCCTGACCACTGACCTGGGTGTGTGTGATGGATATCTAGCCAGCTCCTCTTCCGTGGTGAGGTACTGGAACACTGCCTTATTAGTGGTCTGAATGGGCTCCAGTCGGACCACGTAGTCAGGTCGGTCAGCTCTGGGATATATGGCGTCCAGTAAATCCTTCATGGCTACACTCTGCCTGTCGTCACCCGGCGAACCTAGAAAAAACAATCCCTTAAAATAATCAATTTAAAGGTTTTCTTCCAGCCATGTTTTACTGATAACATCTGTCAAAAGGTTACATTTAGTCTTTAGGGAGCAGATAACAAACGAGTGAACCTAGATAGATTTTAATTAGAGCAAAGTTATCCTGATCATACATCGTGTGAGCATTCATTTAGCTGTGAACTCTTCATTTGACACGTAGTCTGATGGTTTGTAAGAAACAAACATGTGCATCAAGAGCCAGTGGATCCCCTCAAAATGTCTTTGAGCAGGACACTGTAGCCCAACCTGTGCATAGGCATCAGATAAAAACTCATCATCTCACAAAGGGCAGTCGACCTCTTTTCGCCAATTTCCTTTTGTGTTGCTGAAAGAATTAAAAAAGCCACCAAAGATGGCCAAATGAAAGAAAAAGTCAGATACCGTTAGAATGTGGACGGGTTTCTGTAACTTCACTTATGCACTGAATAGACGAGGGGAGAGCACTACAAAACATTTTGTGCACTTTTAGTTCGGCACATACATTTATCTGCACAGAGCTTTTAGTGATTTTAGAATATTTATTGTGAATTAAATTATTTCTCCCTTCTACAGCCTCCTTGCTGTGGATATTCTTCTTTTAGTAAATGTGAAAGTATCTTTTAGAGAATTCTTCAAAGCAGGAGAGAGACAGATTTGAAATTGAGGCACTTTAAAAGTGGGCCACAAATCATCACTGGAGACTGTATAAATCCACTGTCAGGGTCGGCCGGTGAAATACTGAGTGTTTCAAAGAAAAAACATTTTGTTTATCCAGTAACCTCACAATTAATGCCCAGAGCCTCAACGGTGAAAAACAGATGCCAATTAAGTCATTAATCAAAATAACAATACAGTGCACATTCAGCCACTAGTAATGGAATCTTGATTGAGAAAAATTAAGTCACAGATGCAAGGAACAACTTAATTAAACCACAGATGAAACAAAGTTCTTTTTTAACAGTGATCATTACAGTGGATAAAACTGAGCAAAATATAATTGACCGTTTGTGTTGAGATTGATTTTTCTTAGGAGGAGAACAGAGGAGGAGCAAGTTAACAGAGAAATTACTTCAAGAGTCTCCTATGCTTCAGCCTCTCTCAATGCCTCCTATCACTTCTAAGGAGCAAAGAATAGAGACAAGGACACATACTGTGGCTAATGAGAGGTAGATAAAACACTAATGGCACAAGATCAAAGTCAATTTCCTTAGTGATACGAGGGAAGAGCAGAGCAGGAACTGCACTCTGTGTAAGGGAAATGATTGACAGATTGAAGATGTTACAGCGTGCACGGGAGATTGTGTGTGAATGTGTGTGTGAGGGAAAGAAAAAGAGCTGTGCACAGACAGAGGAGATAAGAGAGGAATAATGAGTAGAAGACAGATGGTGTGAAAGAGGGAGAAGAAACCCTGGAGAGGCAGAATGAGAATGTAAAATGTGGAAACACCTCAGGAAACGTTGAGGTAATCAGTGATTCTTTTCATAAGTTTGTGTGTGTGTGTGTGTAAACTAACCTAAGCGAAGTCAAGTTTGATCCCTGGCTTGTTCACAGAGAGTGGGTGTGTGTGTGTGTGAGTTTGTATTTTGATGTGCCCAGCATGCACAAAAGCTCTGGTGTTTGTATTCCACCTGTTCTGCCTGTTGATTTTATGATCGGGTTTATTGTGTTTTTTAAATCTTTTTTCTTGCTTTGAGAGCCGGGGCTGTGGTTCTAAGTAAAAATATTCTGGACGTGTTTTTATGTGCCTATGTGTCTGCATGCTGATGTGTGGCGTCACTAACCGTCGGATTCGGGCAGCCGTGATAGGCAGTAGTACTCTTTATGTGTGATGAGGTTGGGCAGGCCTCTGAACAGGCTGCGACACAGTTTACACTCAAAGATGGTGTCCACCTCCCTCAGCAGCATGTGTCTCAGCTGGCTGGTGCCTGCGGGACAAAGAAAAGCGGCGAGGATTACCTCCAGTGATTTCAGGGAGGATTAGAAGACAAACACCATGTAGACACAGAATATTGTAGAACGTCATCAAACCCCCTGATCGTGTAGTGTTACAAAGAAGCCTTTGCTAAAGGGAGTGCTCGCGACAAATTCCTGTCATATTCCACCAAGACCTGATGGCTCCAGGTTTCCTTGGTCATTCATTTATATTTCTAGTCTTGTAGTTTCTAGAAAGGAGTCTACAACACTGTGTCTTGGCAGTGAGCCCAGTCTCAGGCTTAAAAAGTACAAAAAACAAGATTTCTATCAATACACAGAAATGTTTAAGCAACAATATCTTCATGAAAAGCCTCAAATGGGAAAAAAGTCTTTCTGTAAGGTATGAGCAGATAACAGGAGTTAAGCAGAGAGGTAGTGCTGATAACTTCCAGTCTAACAGGCATCATGGGTAAATTTTCCTAATCCCAACATCCCAGTGGCCTTTTAAAGGATCGCAGATGTTATCTTTCATTCAACATTCAGTGCTACTTTTACATCACTGCTGTCATTGACTTCATTCTCCATCACTGTCATCAACACGCTGACTCATGTGTTCAGTCCATATGAAGGTATTCAGCGCTTTGTCCACCACCTGACTCATATTTGTGCACAAAAGGACAACTCCTCTGCCTCGGTAGCAGCATGAATTGTACACTCTCTTAGACATTTTGCTCGTGTGTGTGTGAAATGAGCACACACTGTTATTGTGACTCACACAGATGACAGCACCTGTGCAATTTGCCACCACACACACATTGTTGTGTCCCCGTCACGTCACTTTCTTCCTCTCTCAGAGGTGCATACCCCTGGTATCTGTTGCCCCCTTTCTTGCCACAGGCTCAGTAAAGATAGCATTATTGTGTACCACAGCAGCAGGGGAATATCCACGCTGACCCACAATATTGTGGCCTTTCCTGGGAGCAGTGCCAACCATTGAAGGAGCTTTGGTTGTCTCACTAAACTTAACATAGCTGACTCAAAACAAGTGTGGTCACGTCGGCAATAAGAGAAAAAAGCAGCAGTTTCAAAATTGCTATGTCGTGCTTTACATACTTAAAAATCTCTCTATAACACAGTCACTTCTGCTGTTAAGCTACTATCTGTTATTATGAATAAAGTGATACAGGTGATGGACTGCTGACAACAGACACATTTTTTTGATAAATAAGTACATTCCTGTATATGCTCCTTCTCTTTTAAATAGTGGAGGAACTTCAAACCTCCAACATGTCATCAATCTAAGCAACAAGCAACTGCATCATTCTTCTCACATGTAAAACCAGTGTTTCAAAACCTGCATCACTGGGGTCTGATCACAGAGCTATGAGTCAACAAATATGTTTAAAAAAAGAAGAAGAAATGAAAGCTGTGAAAGGAGGGGGTGAATAAAAAAAAAAAAGAAGACAAAAACACACTGACACAAACCTGAACGGAAGCATTCAATTATCTGCTGAATCCCAGACTTGGAGGTCTGCAGAGGCTGCTGGAGCAGAGGAGGATCTCCAGGCTCAACACAGAGACCTAGATGGAGAGAGGGAGGGAGAGAGATTGCATTGTAGCTAAGCCAGCATATAATTACATCAGAGTATGACAGTCTTTGTGAAATACAGCATCACCTGGGAATTCTGGAGGCCTGGTAAGACACAAAGTGTATTGCAGTGTGCTTAAAGTGTACGCACAATCAGAGTCAGACAATGAGGTCTGTATGGGACAGTGATTCACTCTGACCTCAAAACCTTGTTGCACACACAGTACAAACACACACACACACATTCACATACACATTCTGCAAGAAAGCAGGCCATCTCTCTTTTGCTTCTAAGATCAGTATTCCTGGGGCTGTATCACTGATGTGAACAGAAGGGAAATGCAGGGAGCAGACGATAAAACGTGAATGAAAAACAATCCTCACAAATCAAATCTCTTGGTGATGCTTGTTCAGACGGCTAAAGATCAAGTGGGACTGTTGGGAAACACATGCAGTGAGGGTGGGGGGGTGGGGCAGAGGCATGCTGATGACTATTTTTTTGTGCTTAGTCCAACAGTGGTCAGAGCCAGCGCAGCACCTGATACACAATGCTGTTTTATCAGGAATGTGACCAGGAGGACATTTATTGATGTGTATTGGAAAATGATTTTGCCTTTGCTCGACCTCAATCACAGGAAGGTGCAGGGTCAGCTGGAAAACTGCGATCCTGATGATGGCAGGGATTTAATGTTATGCTGTGTACTGACATGCGTTTTACTATCTTCACTTTATTACTTATAAGCATGCAATTATCACAATAATACTGTCTTCTGAACTAACTGTGAATACAAGCACCACTTAAATAAAAACATGCAGTTTAGATCAGATGTATTTTAGCTTCAAAAACCTGCATGATGTCTATTTTCTCAACGGAACAGGTTGGTTTGTTTTCTGCCAAATCTTTAACAATCAGGATTAAAATACTGCAGAGAGGAGATTCTTTCTGTTTTTGTCAGACTGTCAAAGTCCAAAACATTTGGGCTGAAAAAATATGAACAAATGCTCTTTTAGAAGTGTTATTTTACTTATTGATCTCAGGGCCAAACAACTTTATTCTTCCTTTGTATAAAGCTTTAAATATAAAATAGCAGGAGTGGGGCTTTGGTTCCTGCATTATTGATACAAGCTGACTGTGGCTCCATGACCCACAATGGGCTACTGAGATGGATTGTGGGGAGGTAAAGTGCTCACACTCTACCTGATTCCATGCATTTTTCTTTTTTTATATCAACACTATAAAACAGACAACATACTTTTCATAGAGATGGGCGTAAAAAGAAAGACGGGTAAAGAGCCAAAAAGAGCAGAGCAATTATAACTCATAAACACCACCACAGACCCTGTAATCACCTTCAATGTCTAAGTCTCATTTCTCACATTGTATTGATGTGAAAGGAGGTGACAGGGAGAATATCATTTCTGCAACGAGAAGAGCATTTTGTAACAGCGATGACTGGGACAAAGCTCCAAATAAAAACATCATCAATGTGACAAAGCTGTGACAAATATCCACTGTTTGTTCAGTGCTGAAGCACAGACTTCAATTATGGCCTGTAAACTGCAATTTATGTTACCCAAGATGCACTATTGTCAATCTGGACACAGCCGTGTTTTGTCCATTTATGACAGTATATAAGTATAAATCAAATGCTTATTGTCTGCTTCTTTTTTAACCAGACAGAATTTCTTTATATTTGGTGGTTTTCTTATTTCCAAGATTAAACAAGACTAGAAGTTGAGACCTTGCGTGTTTTAAAGTTTGAATGTACATACACATGTATGCAAACCTGCACTGCATGGTGAGCAGTGTGACGTGGCCAGTCCATGTGTGTGTTTGTGGGTCTGTGTGTGGGTGAGTGACAGACAGACAGAAGACAAAAAGACCCGACAGACAGACTGACACACCCAGAAAGACGCTGACAGAAAGAGAGCTAGAAATGTGAATGACATCTGTGTAAGGGGTTCTGGCACAGAGCGAGATGGAGATTATGTATTAATGTGTGACAGAATGTGTTTTCCTCGTCCCCATCCCCCTCCACACCTCTCCCAGGCAAACTGCCATAATCCCGTCGGGGCAGGTCAGTGACCCGCAGACCTCTAAACCCCCCCTCTCCCGAAAGAGGGTCAAAGATCATCCAATCAAAAACGGCAGTCGACACAGACAGCTTCCTTTTCCTACGAGTGGTGCGACTGTTTTCTTCTTCAAAGTTAGAAATGAACTCACAGTAGCAGGATTTACATGTGAATTAAGACATTTAGAGATGTTTTTAAAGGAGACCTCAGAAAGGAGGAGGTGAGATGAGTAGGCTGAAATGAACCGGGGCGAAGGGAAAGAAGAGGGGAAGGAAACAAACATGCAAGCATTCAACACCTTTACAACAACCTTTACAATCAGACAGTGGTAGTAGTGAGTTTTCAGGGAGAGAGATCACAATGGAATTTTTAAATTGATCCTGAATGACTTGAATGACTTTTCTGAGTTTAAACTGTCATGATTTTATTCTTATTCTTGCGCTAGAATGAGGAGCATTTTTCTGAAAACGTTTGGGTCAGTCAGGACCAATTTCCTGCTGTGTTAATGTTTTTTGGCCTCCACACCAGCAGACATGGACTTCCAAGTCCATCAAAACAACACAACAGTGATACAAAAAACCAGTGTAATAAATCATGTTCCAAATAAAACTTTCATAAATATTTGACAATGTAGGCTAACCAGTGGGGCACATGGTGGTGATCAAAGCCAAAGGCAGCTCTTATTTTCAGCTGCCATTTTCTCTGTGAGAACAAACCATTTCATTATAATGTGAGTACACATCCAGCCTTACTGAAATGCTCTGGCAGTGAAGCTGCACAGAGGCCTGGCAGACAGTTTTAGCCTGTAGGTAGATGAACCAAAGCAGCAGGAGGTGCTGAGGGGAGGAAACTTTACCAACCTGTGATGTGAGCGTGGCTGCCAGCGCCAGTTTGCTGAAGCTGCTCCTCGGTCTGGCAGCTCTGGTCCCTGGTCTCAGTGGTGGCGCTCCCGTGGTTCTCGGGCTCAGGCAGCAGTGGGGGAATGGGCTTCCACAGAGGCTTGGCCTGGGTGGCGGAGTCGCCCTTTTCCTGGATGTCCATCGGAGCTTCCTTCTGGTCCCAGTTTTCAGACGGCGCCTCGGCTGAGGCAGGGGTCTGGAGTTGGGCTTGATCAGAGGACTGGTCCCCTCCGCAGGTCTGCGCCTGAGGCTGATGCTGGGTGTCTGACTGGAGCTGGCCTTCCTCCATCTCCGTCTGACCACCACTCTGTGGGAACAAAACCAGATATAAAAAACATGAGCCACAAAAACAGAGGGACAAAAGTCATTAAAAAGGGGATGGAAAATGATTGTAGGTAAGTCAATAAAACATATTGTTGTGAGTTTTCAAATCATGAAAAATCTACATCGCCTCATCACAACAGCCTCGAATTGTGAGGTTTAATGCTCCAGGTCATTCCCAGTTTTCCTGGACAGACAAGGACACTATCACCCAAAGTAAATACTAAATCAGACATATTGAAATAAACCCAACAGCAGAAAGAGTGTCTGTCATTAATAAAGATTAGTTATCTGTCCTTGAAAAATGAGAGGGAAAAAAAACACATCTTGCTGACAGAAAGAGGGGTCACCACAGCAGACTGTAGGTGTGTGTGTGTGTGTGTTGCTGTCATGTCTCCTGAGCATGCAGAGATTTTGTAGGGGAACATTAACCTTGTCGCACACAGTCACCCTCCAGCAGATAAGTGACTTCACATCAACTCTTCACTGTGCACACATTCATCTGTACGTGCAAGCGTGTGTGTGTGTCTCTTATCCAGACCTCTTTTTCCTCTAAGTCCCCAATCTTTTCTGCTCTTCCCACCCACCAATTTATCCTCATTTTCTCTGTCTGTCTGTGTCTGTCTGTCTCACTCCTGGTGTCCCTGCTGCCCTTGAAGAGGGATAAATGACTCCACTGTTGAGGCGCGTTACAGCACCGTCGCCGCGGGACAAGTGGGCCACTCGGACACTGTGTCACCCCCACGCAAACAGGCACAAACGCTGCGAATGCCACAGCATAATCAAATGACCACAAAATAGCTTAACAGTATGTTACACATGCTCAGTGAAGCCATCTGTGCAGTGCAACACAAACACAACCTCTTACAACCACTGAACACAAACAGTTATCTCTCAACTAGCGGGTCGTGGCCTGTAGGAAAGTGTGAAGAGACTTCTAACAGCTAGCTAGAAAACATCATGACTGCCCAGTGGAAAAAAGTAAAACACCATGGAGTGCCACCATTCAGTTAGCATATTAATGTGCCAGTCAGTCAATCAATCAATCAGCTGATCATGACTAATTTTCCATTGTTCACTGGAGAGCTCTGAGTACAAAGCATGAGAAAGGGTAATGATTAGAGGAGGTGGACCAGCCATGAATTTCCTCTTATAAAATGGGGGAATTAACAATATAACGGACAAGTGAAACCTGGATTAAGCAGAGTGGATTACAATTATTATTTAACATAACTCATATTAATAGGCATATGGCACACATCAACGTATGATCTCATCTGTTACTTTCATTATGATCCTACTATGATCGTAGTAAATGGCAGATTGTGAGGAAGATAAGGTCTGAATGTAATTATGTGGATTTATCACAATCACTTTAATTGTACTGCCTGGTGTTAGAGCACAATATCTGTCTGTCAGCAGGTAAAGACGGTGTCATCTTGAGTGCAAACTGTAATTAACCCTAAACACATCAGAAAGTGTTAGACATGAAAAAATAACAGACGTAACAGAGGTGTGTTTTCCACAATCTGAAGGGAAAAGGACTGGACAATAACATCCAGGCATTGTTTCTTTTTTTTTTCAGTACCTGTCTGCGTAGACAGTGAGTGCTCTTCCTCCCAGCTGACTTCTGGGCCTTCACCATGCTGCCAAGACTGGCCTGCTGCACCACACGTTCACTACCAGCACACACCTGTGACCTGCAACAACACCCCACATGAGCCAAGGACTGCACTTCATTAAGCACCACTGCTGCTGGATGTAGTTCTAAAAGAGAAAATACTAGTGCACATCTGTATCTCAGCTTAGTTTATCAAAATATATAAACAGATAAGAAATTACAGCAGTTTCTTATATCTCACCTTTACACTGTTATGTGTGGATTTACCCCTAAAATCCAGCTGTTACCTGCAACGACACTTTTGCTAATGACTGCCTGCATGTACCTGCTGCAACATCTTAAACATTTAGGAATAAGAGAATAATAATGTTCATATACAGCAACAAAGGAGTAATTCCTCTTTACTAGGTGCTTTTTAAGCTTTAAAAATAATGGAAATACTAAAACATAACAACAGTAATCATGGTAGAAATGCATGTTGTTGAGCATGTTCTTCATATTCAGAAACAGTGCTGTTCAAAATGATCTATGATCTACTGTTTGCAAAGTATTTATTATATTCTGATACTCTCATATGCAAAAATAAGCAGATCCAGTTTATTTTAAATACAAAATTAATAGGTTACACACACAAGCAAAGTAGTTATCATTAGAACATTGCCAAAATGCACACCCTCAGCACATTTCCATGCTGATATTTTCTTGTGAAACTCATGTATGATGTATTAGGAAACACACAGCAAACATTATATGTTCTCTGGCTGCAGAGTGCTTAGAAACCACCACGCCACAAACTGGATCTAAATATAAAACAGAACTATATTATAAAATACTTAATATTTTAAGGTCACAGTAATGGTTTCCCGCAATTCTTATTTGGCAGCACGTCATATTGCTGGCAGGACAATTAAACCCGTGTTACTTACACCATTACTCTGCATGAGGCACATCATCTCTGCATGCATTTAAAATGAATACTCCTTCACAGAGCTTATGCTTATGAGTATACATGCATTTCCCAGAGCACATTACCGTGCTTGGAACATGGTTACTATATATATATATATATATATATATATATATATATATATATATATATATATATGTATACATACATATATATATATATACGTACGTGTAAGGCTCTGCATTACAAAAACATTTATAATGAGAAATTTCATGCAAATGTAAACAGTACTGTAGTCAACAAACACATATGTATGAAGTACACAAAGCATTTCTACTAGGAATATTTGGGGGCTGGGATCAACACGTTGGTATACTGCTCTGGTATAAAATCTATTAATGGCACATTAGATATATATATTATCATTTTAAATCTGTTTTCATTATGTTGCATCTCCCACTGTGCAATAAATTACACTTCCTTGGACATATTCATCGTTCTTGATATGAAAAGTAGCTCATGAGCCTCCACATATTATTTATTTATTCATTTGTTTGCTGCCCTCTAGCGGTGGTCTAAGTTAAAACTGTTTGATCCAACTCAGCCACAGCCACCTGTATAACATGCTTGAGCAGCACCGTGGCACGCCGAGCTGCCTCATCGTTTTCTGATCTCTTATCGTTTGTGGGACTTTCTGGCTACAGGAAGTGCAGTCTTATTTGTCACCAAGGTTAGCAAACCAACTGGAAAAGCTGACATTGTTTTTGGTTTATTTTTGTCAGTGGATGAGCTTTACAAGCCCCAAAAACTGACTGGTGGATTGATTACATGAGCTGAGTGACAGGTCTGGGAACAACATGCTGCAGGTGTCCCAGACTTCTGGAAATTTGGAAAAAAGTAAAAGGCAAGCAGACAGCAAAAACAACACAAAACAACTGCACAGACTATGAGAAAGGGAAATTTTTTTTTAGCTAAAACTATGGGGAAACAAATATTCAAAATAATAAGGAAAACTAGACAGAAAAGGAAAATTGGCTCCATTTAAGCTCATACTTTAACTAACTGAACTATAGAGTTAATAATACTGACGGTGAAAAGTAAATGTGGTCTCTCATGCTTCCATAATATGTGCACAGACATATCCCCACATGGGTGTATTTGTATTTCCACTTAAACTCCAGCAGAGGGAGACAAAGCTTGCACTTGAAGTATGTTTCTTGTTAAAAAGTTTTGTCGTCTTGTGATGTCCCCAGAAAGACAAGACACCGCGTACCAAGCAACACAGACGAGGGCCCACAGAGGAGTCGCCCAAAAAAACAACATATATCATAACACGAAGGTTGTGATTTAGCTGTGCCACCATACGAGAGCATGCACACAGATGAGTCCAGATTAGTAGGTTGAGAAGGTGAAGCAAAGAGGAGCGGTAAGATGATTAAACAAAACAACTACACAACTTCACAAATCAAATTATCTGCCAGGACAGTGTCAACAAGAAGGCACTGTATATATGAAAAGACAAAGGTCAGGTTACTCTTATGGCCTCCTGTGGGGAAATTAAAGACTTTGCTATGTAACAGCTGTGTAAATCATGTTATCACACAGGTATGGTCCTGGACACAGAAGCATCACTGTAATCAGGGGAAGCTTTGGATGAAATTTAAAACAAAAATGAAGCCTCTGCACCTATAATTCATGACCCCTGTGTCCGGACTATGGGTACGACATCTTTTTCAGCAAATCCACTTTGAGGACATAAAATTGCTAAACACTGAGAGTGCAGATGACGATGTTCCTGCATTTGAATCCAGAGTTTTTCATTCCCTCTCTATTGACTGGGTCTGATGTTTTTAGCCAGTTTAACAAGATCTAAGTCATTTTGCTTTATGTTTATTTTGCAAACTTTGCACAGTTATGTCTATTACATTTACAATAACTATCACATGTAACAATGGGACTTTGCAGAACACAGTCACAGTAAGGAACACCTGGTCATCCAAGCCCACAGGATCATGAAAATATTTGCCCACATTTCAAACCAAAGTTTCATATAATCTTGACATTAGTCGGTTTAAGGCACAAGTAGGCAAGAGACCACAAAGATCTGCACACTACCAGATGTAAGCCACGGCTCTGTAGCTGCTTTTCCTGTTTTGCACAGACCAGTGCAGACGGTGTAGACAAATCAGGGTTGCAATCAGACTTTAAACTGCATACTTTGTTCCTAGAGCTTTTTTTTTCTTCCAAATTCAGGTTGGAGACATTTCTGTACCAATTCATTCAGTGGTGTAGAATTACCAATGAGGAACAATGCAATAACATGACAGAAGAGGCTAGTTATAATGATGGAGCTGTTACATTATGATGACATGAGCACAACTGGAGCTGAGCCTGAATTAAAGGGGGGGGTATACAAGGAAACATCAGCCTGTCAGAAGGACTGCAGCACCAGTCCAAAACAAATGTGGGTAATGAAAGTTGCTATTAGCCAGTGTCATATTACCTGAATTTAGTGGCATATATTCTACACAGGCCTCTGTGGGAGCCACAAACCACAGGTGCAGTAAAACACCAAATCTGTGTATAAGGTGAAGACACAGGAGAGATGCTACAGGTAGAGTATGGTGGTGATATTTAACTGTAATGAAGACGGTTAATTTCAAACAGAACTATTAGATAAAAATTATTTATATTCTAGCAAAATTAAGAGCAGGCACATTAATGCATTATGCACCTTCCCATGTTCTATTTATATCAGGGAGGGAGATTAACACCAGCCATTAACTATAATGGGAAATCAGGACCCTACTGACTACTCAAGTCAGAAAAACAACCTCATTTAAAGGTCCCATTCCTTTATTTTAAAAAAGAGTTAATTTTAGTTGACATAATACTGATAAATTTCAAACTCAAGTGGACTCTTCCGTCATGTTCTTCCCATGTTGGTGGGATTTTTCCTCCACAGTCTACAGACACTGAGCTCTGGTCTTAGTTGTGAGTGAAATTGACTATCATGTGTTAGTCTGTCAGCTCTGTGGCCCCTGATGACCTGCTGAAGGTGTTTCTCAGTGTTTCACCTAATGCATGCTGGGATGCACTCTAGCACCCTGTCATCCTGAATAGGAATAAGAAGTTATGGGGAAAAACACAAAAACAAATGAAAATTAAAACCTCTGTGCATCAGGGGGCATCTCTGTAAAACTGAGCTTCACACAAGTCAAAACCAAAACATTACATCCTTAATTTACATCTACTGTATCTGGTTTATATGGTAATCAACAGATAGGTTTATCTTGGGATTCTAAGTCTCATTTAAGTGTACCATAGCATCAGGGAGGTTGCAAATCCCAACCCCAAAACCAACAGCAGCCTAATTACTTGTGTTGAGAAGTGTTTCATAAACACCTGACAAGCAGCAGTGTGCTGGAGCTGACCCAGGCTTTAAAAACCCCAGTGTGGACAATCACCTGAGAACATACACACCATTTCCTTAACTCACTTTAAAAAGGGGGTTAGATACACTACAAAGGTTTAAAACAAACACATCCAGCCACACACACGCGCGCAACCAATAATACCACTCTGCACGCTAACACAAGGGACTCTCCCGTTTCCGTGGCAACAGACAGACGTGGTTGTGAAGTAGTGACTCCTGTTCTGACTCAGGTAATGAGAGTGAAGGTGTCCGGGGCTCAGGCTGAGAATCTGAGGATGGTCGACATCTCCACTTACTCCTTACTACTGGATGTTTGTAATGTTGGCAGAGCAGATCGGGTTTTATTCTATTTCTGTGCAAATGGCAGCCCTGAATAAATCACCAACTACCTGCTAAGTGACCCAGACTCATGACTCACTCCATCAGTAGCCATTTCTCTAAACCTACAATTTCCAGTTGCAAAATTCACATGATCCAGACACATTTAAAGTTATTTTCACTCACCAGCTACGTTCAGCAAACCAAGCTACATCTGACATCCATTGTTCAATATTTCACAAATCTACATATTTTTTCAAATATGTTTAAGTTTCATCTCCAGTGATAATCCATAGTGAATTCTGTTTATACCAGCCAGAAATCAATTTGTTCAAGCGTTTCCCATTTGGGAACGTCTTATTTTGGAAGACAAATCCTCATTTGCCCTTTCAGAGGCAACAAATGAGATAAATCCATGTCAGAAAAGCCCAACTTCTGCTTCTGTGAAACCCCAGCTTCTTTGCTGTCTACTAAATAAAGAAACATTAACTTTTCATCTTGTACAGCTTCTATGCTGTATGTTCTGTATGTATGCATATATCTGTATGTATATGTTTAAATGCTTGTGTGGTTCCAGAGCCAATTGGTGTGTGGCAGCAGTCCATTTCTTCTCATAGTTATTACCAATGGCTGTGTGGAGGCGGTCTGACAGGACTTCCTCCTAATGGAGGGACTCCACACACTCTGACATAGTGCTGACTGCTAGCAGACACACCAGTGATACCACCTGACCACAAGAGAGGATGGGAACAATGATGTGGCCTACTGACAGAGTTTCCCAGTTCTTAAAAATACACCTTTTTTGCTGAGCATTTTCTACACAGCATCATATTACTGAATAGCAGAGGTCATACTCTGTAGCTCTGACCTTTCACCGCACTTCTTTTGGTTCTCCAATTGTTGGCAATCTCGGAAATGGAGCTAATTGTCCTGTTGTGGTCTGTCTGCCTCTCATTGTGGGTATGTTAAGTCAAATGCCACACAAACAAACAAATATCTATATCTAAAATGAAATATAAAATAGATGGTATATGTTTAAAACCATGTAAAGCTTTATCAAGTAAAGGTACATTATTCAACTCAAATGGGGCAAGATGAAGTTGTTCTGCAATGCTGCATATCCAGACCTCAATCTAGAAGAACTCATCTGACAGAGAGTAACACAAAAAACTCAAACAACACCAGAAAAAGTTAAACATGCTTAATTTAGCTGAGCAACGTATTTCACAGCTGTAAAAATAAATTATACATCAACAAAATGGGAAAAGCAAACCACTTCGGGAAAATCGTCGGTGGCACAAAATAAACATTATACTGACTTTCACATATGATCTTACTGCTGGTGAGTGTAACGTCCTGTGTGCTAACATGCAAACACACACACCAGCTGGTCCTGAGTGTAGAAATATCATGCTACTGTATTAGGAAACTCCCAAACATTACTCACTGTAGCGACAGATAATTCCCTACAGAAATTTCTTTGCAAATGGGAAAATACCTGAGAGGTGCACACATGCACACACAAGAACTGCACACATACAGTACACATGGGTGTGCACACGCATACGCACCATCATCACCCCTAACTACAGAAATAGTCAGTCTCCCAAACAGCAACATTTCAGTTTCTACCTAGATTTCATTGCTCAACAAAGTTATTGGACTGAAACATGCTGTTTTTAAAAGCTGCTATAAGCTCCAATTGTTTTCCTGTGATAACTTTCATCAATCCAGGACACACTTTGTGTCAGGACAGCAGGTACACAAGAGTTGGATTTGGCAAGAAAAAAAATGCTTCTGAATCAGAACTAGACATGAAGGGAAAGTCTGCATGATACACTGTGTAGCCTTGATCCACAGCAGGCACGCAGCAATGTAAAGAGAGCGTAGCAGCAGAGTGTGGAGAAGGGAGGTGGACACAGATTTAAATAAATATAGCTATGGGATATGCATAATGGGCATTTTCAGGCCAGGTGTGCAAGCACAGCCCATGATCTTTGAAATCAAGCCTCTAAAATGGCATGTAAATGTACAATTAAGCACAAGTGCTGTGCAGTGTACGGTGATGTCAAAATGAAATGGCAAAGCAAGATATCTAAAAAAAACACCCAATAATGAGTGAAGTCAGTAATGATAAGTAAATCCTATGAGAGTGGTTGAAGCATTCTCTATCACAGTGGGCAAAAAGTAGGTCTTAACTGACAGGTGGAGCTGTGCTGGAAACTCACAGCCCTCACCTTCACCACTGACACAGTAAGACATCCGTTTAGGTTAGGCCTAACTGGTTTGTGGGCTCTCAAAATATCTGCCCACAGCTTCCTGGCATGCAGGTAATAAGACTGATTAACAGCCTCACTGGATCATCCGTTGACTTACTGACTGACACTGATTTCCTGGTTGTCCTCCTGTCAGTGTCCCTGTCTTGCCTTACTGACTGGTTATATGACTGGCAGGTTAATGGGTTTGTTGACTGACGTAACTTGCGCATTGGTTTGACGAGCTGACTCAGTGACTGAACACAGCAGTACATCATCACACTGACTGAATCATACACTGACATCATTACACTGTTGCAGCTAGCATCCGCTCCTCATCAAGGTAGAGATCCAGGCAGACTTAGCTGCTGTTCTAATATGGAAAGACTAATCTAAAGGTGCTATAACCCCAAGTCTCATGAGATAACAAGAGGCCGGCATAAGACATGTAAATGGGATGAATGCAAATAACACTGGAACGACGACTGTGATGTGTTTGAAATATGCAGGGCGATTCTGTCAACTTCAGGACGATCTCTTCTTTTTTTCCAATTTTATTTTAGTTCCCTATAACCCACTTTGTTATCTACACTCATGTCCTAGTTATCCATTCATATTCCTCTTCAAGGTTAGACTGGTCATCTCCATTGTGTCAGTCGCCCGTGTGCTGTGTTACAGCTTTTAGTGGGTTTGATGGCCTGAACTGATTAATTAACTTTTAACACATGCACAGTAGAACCATCTCACCATCTGAACTTAGACTGAGCCAGGTTCTCTGTCAATATGCAAAGTTTCCAATCAAACAATCACATACTAAAATAACAGTCACACGCAGGTTCAAAGTTGCACCAAGCTGTGCGGTAATTTGGGAACCTTAAATTATCAAAGATAAAAATAGTCCGTAGCAGCAGGGCTACCTGCTACCTATTGGGTTCAATCTCTAGCCTAGGGAATATGTGTCAGAGTGCAAGTGGTGATCTCTGTTGGTTGATGTGTTATTTTAACTGCAACTATAACATTGTAATAACAATAACAACTAACAACGTACAGGAAGTGGCCATGGTGGTGTAGATATGTATATAGTATATATATATATATATATATATATATATATATATATATATATATATTTACAGGCAACAGTCCCTGCCCTGTATAGACTACAACATGGTCATATTCACGCTTTCTATGCTGACTGTTTATTCACTTCCTAGTTTAGGAGTTTCAGGACTTTCTGTCAGGGAGTAAGTCCTCTGAGCTCTGCTGGATGAAACCATGCGCAGTGCCCAAAAGCGCAATAGCAACAAATAAAACGTTCCTGGATAAAAACGCCCTGCTCATCTCCAAACCACAAACGCGTGGCGCGCTGTGGATGTAGCAAAAAAAACGTCGCGAGTGTGTATCCAGAGTCCGAATCATAATCCAACCTTATTCTCTGCGCTGTTAATAAAGGTTTTACGGTCATAACATCGCAATCCGGCGGAGAGACGTTTATCCACACATGAGCGACTCCACAATAGCCACATGGACCAAGCACCATGAGGGACGGACTGGACGGATACACTCCTCTCCGACTGGCCTGTCGAGCCCTTGAGCAGGTTTAACCAGTGTGTGTACGCATCCACTTACGCATCCCAGGCGGTGCGATGGAAACATAACCATCCCGTATAAACTGCACGATCTTCCGCGTTGATACGGAATCCCAAGTCGGTGCAGTACTGGAGAGTGGAAGCGCACGGCGATTGTTGCCGCCCGAGTCCGTGTCTATTGGTTCCCTTTCAGCTGGGGCAGCGTCAGCACACACACACACAGTCTCCATTTGCAACTCCATCGCCCCCCATGGGCGTGCGAGGCCGCGGGCTGTGACGCAAATGGCACTGGGTGATTTGCAAATGACATATCTTCCTAATTCAGTGTCGTCGCCACAGAGACTGGTCCAATTCACCAGATATTACACACAGAAATATCCATCCGATGGTGGGTGACGGGTAAATAAAGGCGGATGAGCGGTTCGCTCTACGGGGATGCGGTTGCATAACTCAGGAAACTTAATAAAAATGTGCACGGAGCGAGCGATGTGCTGTCTCCGTGGCTGATGTTTCGCTGTTGTTTCGATTTGATCGTGATGGCCTGTGCCGTAACACTCAGCTCACGATCGTTCCTCGACTTTTGGTCACAGGAGGAACCAAGCAGAGCGTGTACACAGGGAACCGAGTGGCCTCGCTATGGTGGATGTGTGGTGGCCAGTGCTAGGACGCATGCACGTAGCTGACGGGGAGAGACAGGACAGCCGGAGTGGGACTTAGGACCGCATTCACAGGCCATAAAGGGCCCGCATGAATACTATTGTGCTCTTTTATCCAAGAGTCCCCAACTATTTACAAAAGGTTGGCCAACACACACAAAAAATATCGCGGCGAAATGGTGGCGGCGGTTACAGCAGCTGCCACTATGCTCTGCGCAAAGCAGCAGCACAATCATTGCGCAGCGCCGGACTTCCCCAGTTTTGTGCAAACTATGTGCTTCGTCCAAAAGACTTTTATTTTTATCTCATTCAGTCTGTCCTCGTCTGGCAAGCAGCGAACCAGAGCGCAGGGCAGTCGCTCGTTCTCATGGCACGATTTGCATCGCCCCCATTATCCCCGAAAATCTCTTTTTACACGGTTATATTGTCAGCCTAAAAAACGCCACTATTTTGAGCAACAAAGGGGCAGATTAACTTGATCAAAGGAAAAGCCAAGTAGAAAATGCACCTTTCAAGGCGTTAAAAGAGAGGCCCCTCATAACGATTGCAGCATGGCAGGGGAGTGCGGCGTAAAAACGAGCTAACCCGAATAAAATACACACAAAGACAAGGTGCAGCACTCCCATAAATACGTCCATCACCACTCTGGTAATAACACCAAACCACCCTCGGTCATTTCGATTAGCCTAGAGCCGGCGAGGATGGCATTATTATGAATGTAAAACGCTGCGTTTTGCGGCTCCGTGCCACCTTTTCCAAGAAGCAGCTTGGCGCACAGGACCGGTGACCCTTCCATCTTTGCGCGTCCTTCTACCGAGCGAAATCGTGAATTATCTGGTATTTTGACGGTTTACTATTGAATAGAACACATCGTAGTAAGTGATTTGATGTTTGAGGGGGTAAACGCGGCACGTAGATGCTGCTACAAGTCCCTGAAACTATTCCTCTCCCCACCGCGGCCAGGCAGAAACAAGAGGGCGATGACGCCATTTTCTGCAAAAACAACCATGCTCGGGAAGCCAGAGCGAAGGAGGTTTAACCCGCTCCGCAGCCCTCCGGTCCCGCTGAAACGGACTAAAAACAAGTCCTTACCTTCTATTTCTTGGATGGATGGTGGGATCGCGTGTTTAAAGGGGTAAAACTGCGCGACCGTGGCTACTTCGAGTCCGGAGATTGTTGATTTCGCCTCCCAGCGTCCCCGGTTCACTCTGAAACAAGTTCCTCTGCGAGCCGCTGTCTTTGTGCACCCAGAGGAGCCTCTCAGCATTGAACCAGTCTCTGCGCAAAGGTGCACCCTCTACGTCCAATTTCAGCTGGAAATGCCGGCACTTTAGGGCGACACTGCGAAAAAAGGAAAGAATTTGACATTTTTCATTAAGAAAAGTTGTCTAATTTTCCAACTTTTTACCAAAGGCCACGGTTGTAGCTCTGATTTAGCCCCCAAAACGCGCAACCTTTTGAGGACACAGCTCTCCACAAGAGTCCACGACGCAAACGCAAAATAAAACAGGGGGTGGGTACACCCTCCAAAACTTAGAGAAACAGGAAAAATACATTTTTACAAAAATCAACCATTTAATAAAATACTTACTTCTACACACGAGTAATGATAAGAAGACTAAACAGTACGTGTTATTCAGAAATGCGTAGCCAAAATTAGATGTTTTTTGACACATTCAAAACATACACGTTTCTATATTCTAATGTTATAATAAAAGAGGATTTACAAGGACTTTCTACACTTGGTAAAGTTCCCTCCAGGAACCACAGCTGAGAAGTTTAATGTCCTTGTTTAGATGCATTAAACAGGACAGACATAACAGATTTATTATACTGAACTTGTCAAACATCACTTCCTGCACTGTGCAAATGAGTAGGCTATATGGAAATTAATGTTAATGACCTCCCCTGCATTTGGCCGGGGGTCCACTGAAGTCCCCCTCAGGACCCCTGAACAAAACTTTGGACAAGAAGTCATGAGAAATTCATCTTCACATAATGATGATTCCAGTGGATTTTGGTCTGATTTCCAGATCAGACTGAAGGCTGGTGCAGCTGAGTCAATCAATAACAATCTAACAATCAAAACAGACTCATTTTGTTTACTGTGAATGACAATAATTATTATTGACTGTTTGTTTTAGGGCTGCATGTTAATAAGTCCTCCATGTGATCACACAGCAGAAGCTTTCAAAAACATATTCAAATGTTTTCTATTGATTCTTGAGAAGAGAAAAGTCTAGTCTAATTTACTGGGCTCTCGTTATGCTAATTTAAAGAGATGCTAACTCAGTTTAGCAGTTAGCAGTAGCAGGGTTAGCTAAGTTATTCATATAAAATAACTGTTTAGCCTCACTTACTTTAACTTTCCCCACGTTAAACTTGCTCACAATCAAACACAACGAAGGTGGCCGGTGTTCTGTGATATTTGATATTCATTAAATGTCAGGTGTGCCATTTCTTACCAAAACTAAGTTAGCTTAACCGCAGCTAAGCTGGTGTTCATTTCTTACACTGAGACGTGCTACAACAGTTTAGCTATTTTTCTAAAGATAATATTTTCTAAAATAAGTAGCTAAAGTTAAAACTGTTTACAAGTAAGTGTAACTTTATGCCACCATAGCAAATTCTTACCTTGTTTCCAGAGTGTTTGTTCAGGCCATCACTTCCTATCAGCTGAGTGACACCTGAATTAATCACCTGAATTAAACGGACTCACAATCCTAACTTAGCTAGCTAACTGATGCATCCACTCACTGTTATTATTATGAAGAAGTATCAGAGTAATTAAAGCTAATTGGCTCCAGGTGGTTCATAACATGCTGCACAGTAACAGTACCTGTGTGACGGTACAGGTGAGTCTGTTCAGGTGATGAAGATGAAGACTGGACCCCTGAGGCTGAATCAGTGGAGGGACTGTGGGGTTTGAATGGAAGTTGAGAGGAGAAGGAAATATAATGAACATTACATTAGTGCAATGCTGTAAAAACAACATATTTCTGAGTGTAAAACACAAACTGTCATGGACTTCTACTCAAATAACAACAACAAAAATAAATCACTTCCACAATTATTAAGCATTAACATAAGTATTAAGATATTGAGCTGTAATACAACTCAGCATGGCACAGTAGTTAAACAGGAATCAATACTACTATAAAAGCTTGACTTGGCTCACTCTGACTTACAGTTTGTAGAAAAGAACAAGTATTGAGTGTTATTATACATACTTATACTCTGGAACTTAATATTTTTGGTGCAATCTATCAGTCATACAGTATCACTATTATACTGTTGTTATACTCCTATAGTGTGCTCTGCTATTAGTTTTGGTAACTCAAGGATATGGGCTCATCAGTACTGATTTAGGTCCTCAGCGTTTGGTGAGGCCATCAACAGGGTCTAACTAGGTAAGTCCTGTCAAACCAGGCCATGAGCAAGGCAGTCAGCCTGTACCTGGTTATTCATTTCAGTGAGGAAACAGTATCAGCAGATTGCTTTGCAAACTAAATGTAAATCCAGTAAATGTCAGAGCTTGACTTAAAATGTCCCTCTTAAGCAAAGCTGTTGTCCTGCTTTACCCAGTACTGGATGAAATGTTGATTTGGACACACTGTGAACAAACTGATGTGTTCCACCTGTTGTGCAGGATCCTTCTTATTCTGGCAACATCTTGAGCTATTCATAAAATATTCTATGTATCCACCAGGTTAGGCAGCATTTGATCGATATCACAAACGTGTAAAATAATACATCAGTGCTCTAGCTCTGATCACGATACAAAATCTTAAACCAGATCAAATCAAGACAAAGACACTCAGCACATTCAAGACAAAGTGGGTATAAAGTGTGGTTGCTGGGGGGTGAATTTATAATAATCCCTGCCAGCTCTTTCCTTTAGGCTCATGAGAGCTCCCAACAAAAGGTGCCCACCACTATCGCCTATACACAATTAACCAAAGCACCAGCATTATTCCATTATCATAAGAATGCTGTTTGCTATGGGGGGGAGAAACTCCTCGGCATTCATGGACGTGGCCGAATGGAGCCGAGAGCTTTTATCTTTTTAGTTACATGCAGGCTGCATTCATCACACCGCATACTGACATGTTGGGACACTTTTTGTGCATGACAAATAATTTGTTTACGCTGGTAATTTAAATAGCCCGGCTTTTAAATTATAGCATGGGGCCACAAGTGAGGCTTTGTATGGTGAGGAGGGGCGGACTGGAGGGTACGACTTGATTCCAGTGGGATCCACTTAGTAAAAGACAAACAAGATCAAGATTAGACTGATCAAATCTTTTGTTTTCTCCTCTCACACTTTCCAATAGAGGAAAATATCATGATTGACAAATGTGTAAAGGATATAATCCCCAAACATTTAATGTATTTAGATTTGTATTCATCTTTTTTTGCAAATTAATGGATGATTGAAGTCTTTTACAAATTGTTTTTTACTCACCATGAATCAGGCTCCTTAGTATCCGACGTCCTCAGAGGGTAATTATGAATTCAGAAGACGACCTGTGCAGTAATAGTTCATTCCTGTAGGAGCATCTGAATAAATGCAGATTAAATAAGAGCAGTTCCTTACTTTGTTCATTTCTTCTGCATTACATTTCTCCCTGAGTGCTTCAGATCTGATACTGCAGCTGATGAGATTCAGGGTCGTGTTAGAGGTAACTGGCCACAAGGTGTCAATGTTGTTGGGAAAGCCTTTTTTTTCTGTCTGTCATTTTCAGTCCATCAGTGTAAAAAGCACTGAGGAAAGCAGCGGGTAGAAAATGCCTGCTGGATGTCATGCTCAAATAAATCTAATTGGATGTAGCGATTTGTCTGGAGAGCAGTAAAAGATGGCAGTAGAGCCATCTGTACATGAAACTACAGCCATTGCTTCAGTGCTGTTTCAATATTTTTTGCCAAAGCAGCTTTTCTGTGGCAGTTTACACACACTAGGTTACAGCCGTAGGACTCTGTAGCTCTCTATCACAATCTAATCATAATTAGTTTCTTGCATTTTCTAGTCTAATTTTCTCATTGTAAGAGAATTGTTTATATTCAAAATGAGGCTCAACACCTCCTCAAATGCCCTAAAACCTCTCCCGCAGTTTTTAAAAAGCCGATATGTGGCTAATAACAGTGTTTACCCCTCACTTAGCGAGATAAGCTTTGGACTACAAGGAACAGGACAAATACATACAGTATGTTTTGGGCTGATTCGGTCCTTTTAAAGGAAAAATAATGTTTGGAAGTGGGGTATGCATATGAGGGAGATTACGGTGTTTAACAATGATCGTGAAAAAATAATGAAGCAGCTCTGGAGCTATGCTGAGAGTCTGAACAAAGTCTGGAGCCTTCTACTGACTCTGACTTGTTCCAAAAAAGCAGCTGTACCAAGTTTTCCAGCAGTCTCTTCATTCTTTTTTATTTAAACTCAGTCTCTAATAACCGCTCTCTGGGGATCTACAGTCACATCTGACTCAGTCTTGAGGACAAATTAGCCGCTCTCCACAACAGTGACAAAGAGCACTTGTAAGGCCTGAACAGAAGACAATTCTCAGTCATCACTATGGCAAATTCGCAGATGTAAAATCACACAAATGCCTTAAAAAAACAAAACATTTTTTTTTTTTACATTTTTGTGGTTTTAAGTGTAAATGATGATGATACAAACTGGATGGACAAGACATTTGGAACACCTCGTTTTTTTTCTTTTACTAAAAACAGCTAAGCAGAAGAATCCTGTTAAATGATCTGCTCTTTCTGAATTAATCTAATGACCATTAAATGTAACAGACAGAAATTAAGCAAGTGGATAAGGCTCTATCATCCTTTTTCTTAATCTGTAAAATGTTCAGAACTAGCCTAACTACTCATGTTAAATGTAATTGATTTTTCCCTTTGCTTAGCTGTGAATGATCTCTGAGCTCTGCCTCACTCACACTGTCATCTAGAAGTTTTTGATTTAGAAAATATGCTGTAAAAATGAACTGATGCCAGATTGACTGTGTGCACTCACAGAAGAACATTCACCTCGATGCTTTGGTTTAGTCTCTAAATGAAGATCAACAGAAAGAATCCAAGACAGCTGCTGTTGGTATGTTCGTATTACATTTTTGACCCCTTTTCTGTATCAAGTTTCACAGGTATAGTGAAGATAAGTCAAAAGCAGAGGAGAAAGTGAGTGCTCAGCGCTGAGCACATGTCTGATTACTGCCCACAATGTCCTTTTTTCAGGCTGAGTGGGAATTTTGTTGAATGAGCGGCTGCAGCAGAGATGAAGTCTCAGTAGGATTTTTTCCAACTGTAAATGATAACAACATAAAATCAGCGCTATAAAGACTGAAAGGGCCGTAAAATGTCACAACAGAGCAATCTGACCTAGTGTTCAACCATGGGGTAACATTTTATCTCAGCTGTGCACAAGATCAGTGTTTTGAAAGATGGTCTTGTCTTGTGTGGAAGTTGCATCATGAAAGAGCTGTCAATCAAAAAGGGAAATTCTCTCACCGTCTTACTCAAAGGTCAAATGTCAAGGACGGCTGCAGCACTGCTGGATACTGGTCTGGGATTCGACATCGTGCACCAAGGTGTTGCATATTCACCAAGACAGGTGTGCGAACCTGTGTTCTGTGATTAAAACGTTAGATTTGTAACTAATAAGGTACTTTTCAGTGGAATAAAGAATCAGCTTCCTCGAAGATCACTTGCTACACTCTTAATTATGTGCTCCACAAAATTTGTTTCTGGCTTAATTTTCTTTGCCAACATAGGTGATTTAGCTGCAGGGCTGAGTGTCAAGAGAACAAATAGTGCTTTTGTGTTATCAGCATTTGAGCTGGACCTTAACCTGGCAAGTCACCCTGCTGTAGAGAAGCCTGAGTTGTAATCTGATGTCCTCTTTCAAAGTTCGAGAGGCCTTAGCCGTCATGTTTTAAATCAATCGTCGGTAGATCACCAAAGGGTTTAGGGTTCATCCTCTGTGCACCATGAATATCGGTACCACATCATCAGTTTCAAGACATTTCCCAAAATGTCATGAGGCTTGTGGCTCTAGAGGAAAGGTCAGGGGATTACTGCACTCGGTCAGATTGATCCGCCTCATCCAGTGGCTGCTGGGATGTTTCAGTCTGGACACGACCAACATCGCCGTCACTGGAAGCAGGCTGCCAGGGGGAAAGAAAAAACACATGACAACAAAAGTTGACACAAATGTCAGAACTGTTCTCAGATTTTGGCTTGGAGGCACACAGGACTCAGCACAGTTCAGTGTTTTCAATAATGAAGATCGTAATTTACACATGCATCAGCTATAATTTAGAAACGTGTCAAAATGTTACAAAACACATAAATGAAGCTTCGTTGTGAAACAATCATGGAAGCTCTTTTTTTCCCACTTCTCCAGCAATACAAACATATCTCGTCAAACAGCAGGGATGAGTTGCTTCGACAGAACACATTCAACAGAGAGTTGCGATAACGACAAGTCGAATATACAAAAACAAACATTCATCAGCAAGTGCGGCTTTTCCTTCCAATATAAAAGCTCTGCTTTACAAATAACACAACATTCACGTTCAATCATTTAATAAAAGCTCGGATATAAGACCGTTTTTTACAGCAAGTGTTAAACTGTTTTGATGGGAAATTCATTTTCTGGTCCAACTGCAGTGAGACTGAATAAACCCCAAATTTAACAAGGCATTTTTCAGACATTCAACATTCACCACAGTTTGGATCAGATAAAAAAAACAACAGTGTGCTGGTTCAGGAGCCAACTCACCAAGAATATACTCTTCATCATCTTTCACTGTAGTTGCCAGAAACACTTTTACAAATATATATAGATTTTTTTTAATATCTCAAATATTTATATAAATAGAAGTTGATTAAAGATCTGGGCATTATGACAAAGTGCAAAAAAAGGAACAGGGAGGGTTTAAAAAAAACTATTAATACCTCCATAGAATTTAACAGCAAAGACAATATACAACTGCTCTGAAATCAACATCCATGAGCTTTGTCTTAATTTTAGCTGCAACAAACTGTAACCTCTCGTTTCTACTATTCATTACTATAAACAGTAAGTCAGGGTGGCATTTCCCAAAAACATCTCTGTCATCTTTGATCTGTAGATACAAGTGAGAAGACACTGAGCTCTCCAACCACACTATGATTTTCAGCTGGTAAAGCGATATGAACCATCTACATACTAGTGTATCTGTTGGTCTTTTATAGTGAGTTTGTTGACTTTAACAAGCACGGCAGGTGGCAACAGGCTGCAAAACAGAGAAAACTGTGAAAAACGAAATGCTAATATTGTAATTGTAGGTATGTTAACTGTACACTGCGAGTACCCAGATAAACCATGTGTATCTACAGTAAAATAAAAGACCACCGAGCTGGTATCGTTGAACTGATCTGAGAGCTGTTAGACGATCTCCCCCATCGGCCTTTAAAGATAAAGACGGCTTGAAAATACAGTTTTGAACATTGGAAGAAAAAGGGTAGAACCACAGGCAGACAGGAATGTGGGGCCCTTTGTATGACATTACTAACCACTACCTGGTTTCACAAAACCAACCTTTTTTTTCATTAGTGTGCGTCAGACACATGTTGTGTGTACTGGGGTGGTAGCCACTAGAAATGAGAAGAGGAAATACTAGTATAGAAGCCTAACTGTCCACTTAGCTCCACATAACAGGGCCTGACCAACATCTCACATAATAATCAATCAATCGAGTGACTGAAATACTTAGGTCATGTGATGACAACTGAGAACTGAACACTGCAGCTTTGTCCCAATTCCAAACTACACACTGATTGAGTATGTAGTGTAAAAGTGAAGGGGAAAAAAGAGTAGATTAAAAAGTTAGCATTCTTTTTGTTAAGTGTGCTGCTAATGGACAGAACTGGCTTAAAATGTAATGCACATAGGAAACAGATAAGGTGCGAACAGCTGCAAAACTGTAAATAAACTGCAGGCAGTGGTGAGACACCATTTTTACTCTATGGGGAAAAAAGCCTAATGTCCAAAGTAGCAATTTGACTGACATCTGTCGGTGCATGTATTTGATCATCTCCTGTTAGTAAAGAACATTTTCTTGTGTACTAACAGTACACTATAATGACCAGTAAAGGGTATGTGAGATGTGGGAGATGTGGATGAAAGCTCTAGAAAGTTGAAGTTAGTCATTAGAACTTGCCTGATAAAATAATTCATAGAACTGACCACAGGTTATTGTTACTTGGAAATACAGCTGAATGGAAATGACATAACACAGTCAACGTTCGTATCTGTCTGTGTGTGTGTGACTGTAATTAGTATGAATTTCAAAACTTAAAGCTAATGAACAAATTCTTGAAGGTTTTGAGAAACCAGACTACTCTCATCTATATTATTAAACACAGACCAAGGTAGGAGGGTAAAAAAAAACACCCCCTCCTTTAGCTCATATTTAGTAAAAGGGGACAATTATTAATAAATACAAAAATAATAACAGATATGTACACATTTGTAACAATATGAACTATCATAATACTTTCAACATTTCTTCAAAATGCCATAGAAATTATTTTTTTTGCTCAAAATGTCTCTGTAGCTCAAACCTCAATGGTCAGTTAGAAAACAAACATCATTTAAGAACATAAATTTAAATTATTATACAAAAAAACAAAAAAATCCAACACCGTAGTAATAATTCCATTATAGGTGCAAGTCCTGACACACAGACAGGAGTTTGTGTTTCTTGCAACATTTAAACCAGAACGAAGAAAAAAAAAAAAACAATCTTCAAATTAAATCGGATTTCTTCCTATATTGAAATTACAATGCATTGACGCAGCGTCGTCAGTAACACAGACGTTTTCTTTTTTCTTCCCTTGTCAACAGGTCCTTTCGTGGCACTGCTGGAGACTGCTCTGGAGTCAGCGAGGAGGGAAGCGAGGGCAGTAAGTGCACTTTGAACACGGCCATGCTGGGATGGATGAATGAGGGGCAGAAAGTAAAAAAAGAAGAGGATTGTAGAATTGTGGGATTAGTTGTTTCATATGAAGAGTGGTGGAGAGAGATGGAGAGAATTACAGAATAAGGTTGAAAGAGAGGGGAAAGCTGGATAAAACCCAACTAAAACTGCTGCTGTCTCCTCCATCTTTGAGGAGGAGGCAGAGCTAAAGGACGAGGATGCGGGGGGGGGGGGGGGGCAGTTGAGGTGGTATAGCTGAAGTCGTAGTCCTGCAGTAGTCGTGTCAGTAGGTCCTTCAACCATATAACTCCCAAAAACAATCACAGACCTCCTCTCTTGTCCGCTGACTGAACACGGTCAGAACAACCAGAAAATAAACTGATTGTTTAAAAAAACAAAACATGCCTCCCCAAAATTGTACAGTGGTGGTATTATTAATAACGCCTCGACAACGTTGTGAGGCAAATTCCCTTTTCAGAGGCCAAGTTTTTGGATCCCACCATCTTGTTCTGAAATGACCATGACCGCGGTGATGCAGGGCAGCCTCCCATCAAAACTATCCATAATTAGAGATGGAGAGTGGAAGCGAACTGCCAGGCCCCAACTGTGAGCAAAGACTCCAGAGAACCCGACGTCACAGCGGGTGAACTGAGCAGTCACTGGGTAAAACGGGGGTGGCATCACCGAGATGAGGCAGTCTGATTGGTGCTGTCAGTGGAAGAGTGGTGAGGTCAAAGGTCACAAACGGTGGTGGCCTGCACAGCTGCCCAACATTCTGTCCATGAAACAGGTTCCTGTCAGTGATGCAACTTGGCCTGGAGAGAGAGGAGAAGAGAGACATGCTGACTGATTCTTCATAAACGAGAACAAACGACCTTTCAATCTGTAAGAATCCGTGCAAATTCAAAATTCACTGTTTAAAGTGCAACAGGCGTCGCCTTGTGCTAAAGTAGTTCAACTCATAAAATCGACTGTAGTTCTGATCTGTTGTTGTTGCAGTCAACTAGAGAACTAACAAACCGTCTTTACAACAAGTCATCTTAGACATAGGCAGCAAAATGTTTAATTAAAGTGTAAACTGTTAAACTGTACACTTACAGTCATGACAACAAATCTTAGGGGCCATCTTTCAGCTCGTCACCTACAGTTTGGCTTCAGTAAAGCTCCTTGTGGTGTGTTTTTGGTCGGTACCGGACTCACTACTCACACAACCTTGTCAAATTATACCTTGTCTGAAAGCTCTAAGTCTCCTGATCGTGTCTGTGGAAAGCATTTTAGGGTCCCAATATAATTACAAGTGCTGTTGACACTGAGTTTACTCTCTCTTGACTGAGCAGACTTGTGGCAATGGCAGTGTTTTCCACACAATAGGCTCCACTAAAGGACTTAAATTCATTCATTCATCAAAAAAAGCAGCTTGTAAAATGGTTGTAAAAAGTGTAACCTTTCAAAGGAGACCAGGGTTATGACTGTACTCTTCCTGTACATTTATTTTGGGTACATTATTTTCAGGCTTGTGCAACAAAATGGGGATGTCTTGTAACAGGATATAGTAGAGAGTCCTGACAGTTTGCTGGCTCTCCCAGTTCCAGCAATGTACATCCACCCTCAGGAAACGCAAGTGTTCAGTTTGGTTTATATTGTCTTTGCAGTTGATCACAGATCACAGATCAGTACTTTCTTCTCAACAATGCATCTAAAGGTTGAGCACATAACAATAGCTACTTACGGCTCTCTCTTGAATATGAATTTGACCTGATGATTCAGATTTGAGAAAACCAAATCGTAGTCTGGGACACTCCTAGCCGTGGATAATGAAAAGACAGGGTGTGACACCTACCTGTCTCGGGGACTCGGGCCCCGAAGCCAGTATCCCCCCAATGTCGTTTCCTTTCCCAAAGAGGCTCTCCAGTCCGCCCGTCCGGCTCAGCTTGCTGGCCTTCCCTCTGTAAGAGCTGGGACTCCTCCTCTTCCTCCCCTCTGCTCCTCCCCCATAAGCCAGGGGTCCTGAGAGGGTAGCCAGGGGCTGATGAGGGGTGGAGGTGGGCTCCCTGGAGGGTGAGTAGGGTATGCTGGTGGTGCCAAGATCACGACTGGAGAGAACCAGAGGAGGAGGAAAACTGCCGTTAACGACATACAGTGAGCTCCACTTCAACCTTCGCTGTGCAGTTTGGATCTACTTAGACGAGGATAAAATCATCACAGCAGATTTTACAGTGCTGTATATTTCAGAGGAAAGCCAAACACCTGTCATCGCAGCCTTTGCACTGCTGGCACTGTACGCTCTGTTTACACACCGCTCTACTTTTAATGAATCACCCTCTCATGTGTTCCTCTATATACTGTACTATGTCATGTGCTGAACTGAGCCTTTGTTGTGTCGTTTGTAACCCTGGCTACAAACAGAATTTCCCGTCTTAGGCCATCAAAACTAATACAAATTTATTTGGTCTTTCACTTGAGTTCATTATATTGAGGCTGATGCTCTTGTATATAAGACTTCAGATCACATTCATTCTCTGCTTTCATGACCCACCTGCTCTGTGAGTTGTGGCTTTGAGACCCATCAGATCTAGGTAGCCAGTCATCTCTGCTGCGCCAAAGCCCGCTGCCCCCACGCCCGAGTCCCTTTTTCTTGGCCGGGGAGGCAGCTGTGCCCCCTGAACCTTGTAACGTTGGATGATAGCTGCTGCCGTTCCTTTTGTGATTATCCACGGTCGAAAACAAGGAAGAAGGCGAAGAGAGGGATGAGGATAAGAGGGAAGAGTTTTTTCTCTTCTTTGACCCCACCGCGGAGTCCTCCGCCTCTTTGGGAGGGCGGCTGGCTTTGTGGGTGCCGTTGCGAGCTTTGCCCGGTGCGGAAACGAGGGAGAGGGGCTGCGGGGTGTCTCGGATGCTGAACACCCCGGCCATGGACGAGGACTGGGGGAAGGTGGCGGTGTAGGAGAGGGAGTTGGAGGGGGAGGGGAGGAGGGGAGAGGTGACGGAGGTGGGAGAGGGGCTCTGCTGGGAAGAGAGGGAGGAAGTACCAGAGGAGGAGAGGGAGAAGAGACTCTCAGCAGCCAGAGGCACCTTCCTGGAACACAAAGAGACGAGACATTTTAAAGTAATAAAGTTGTTTCATTGCCAGCATAAATTCAGAGCGCTAAAACTTTATTACCAATCAATGCACTGTATTCCACTGAACAATGGTTTTCTGTGTTAACATAAATTGGGGAATTTAGTGGGATTTTACAAATACTGCATCTTTAACCTTTTAGCTACTGCTGCTCCTCCCATGATCTCCATGTGAAACAGAGACTTTCACACAGTTACTCCTGCCTGTGCAGACTAGAGATGTAAAGCAAGATTACTGGGTGCATTTCGCCATGTGCTTTTAAGTGAAACAGCTCTATTCCAAGAGGTTGGCCACTCACCTCCACATCTGTGCGTTGAGGTGTTTCTCCACCATGTTCTGGAGCGCCAGCCTCATCCTGTCCCATCGCCTGTCGAACACGTAGTGGCCCCGTCCCATGAGCCTGCTGCTGAATACACAAAACTGGAGGGAGGGGGAGGAAGTGGGAGACAAAAGGGAAGTAAAGTGAGGCATGAGGAGAGGAGAAGAGAAAAAGGAGGAGAGAGGGAGGAGGGATATGAGACAGAGGTAAAAGAGGAAGAGATGGGCAGATGAATGAAGAGGAGGCAGAGAAAAACAAGAAAAAAGAAGAGGGAGGGAGGAAGAGGTGGGCAGAGGCAGTGCAGGATGTGGAGAGAAAGAGGTGTCAAATGACAGAAACAGAGGAAGATGAAAAAGAACAGATGACGAAGAGAGAAAAGAGATGAGGCAGGAAAATTATAAATTAACACTGTCAGAGGAAAGATGATCTACAATGATGATCTGCTAAAATCTTCTTTAGGTTTTCAGAACTGCTAAACCGGACCATTCCCTACGCTGGGATGATAATACCAACCTAGTGACTCTTTTTTTTGTTTTAACTGAAAACTATCCACCGGCACTACAGTGGGCATCTGGTTGAGTCACAGTATAAAGTACGCTATAATAAATTTAGATAGGAAATGGAGTCATGCAGCCATCTTGTGATCACCTTTTCAGGTTTTGACTCAAGATTCTGAAAAACAGCTTCTCTCCTCGTCCTGTGTTTCTGGACAGAGGCTATAAATCTGCACTGATGATCAAGTTTGTCTGGAAGACATCTGCTTGGTGCTGGTTTCTTTAACTACAGAATGCACAGCAGTGAAAGTATAAATGTGGTTGTATCAGCTGCTACAAAAGAATAGTCTATACATTGTGATCATATCATGGGCACGTATTTGTCGTCCTTAAAGAAATAGTTTGACAGTTCTGAAAATAAGCTTAATTGAATTCTTGACTGGTTGCCTGGAAACCTCTTGGTGATGACAAAACTTAAGAAAATCACTGCTCCCAACCAAAAAAATAGTCTGGCACTTAACCCCTAACAAAACTACAACTTGTTGTTTTTTGTAGGGATTAAACAAGCAAGATATAACAAGTTAATTAGGGAGCTTACTTTGGACAAAGCCATTTTCCCTTCCCTCTTCCTGCTAAGCTAGTCTCCTGGCTGTGGGTCAGACATTAGAGCGGTTTCAGTCATTGCATTTAACTCTCAGGCAAGAAAGCAAATAAGCAAATTTCCCAAAATGTCAAACTACTCTCATTAAAAGGCACCATCCAAACACACTGATTCTGAAATCAAACTAACGCTCAGCCCTTACCTTTTCTGTTTTGCAATGAAAACACTGGATAAGAGCTACAGCTGAGAACACCAACAAAAATAATTCCTCTAAACAGCATTTAAAAGCAGACCCTGTGGGGTAAAGGTGGAAAATACTGTCTGAAAGTTGTGTGAATGAGTTTTTAATGCCCTGAGGTTACGGACTATGAAAATGGAAATGAAAATGTAAGTAGTCATAGTATGTACCCCTAAAGGCTGTGGGTGGTGATTGGAGTAGTGAAAGGCAGGTCTGTCGGTGTCCTCCGGAGTCTCAGCGTCTCCCTCGTCGCTGGAGAGCCGCCCGCCGTCTCCCGCTGCTGTCACCCAGCCGTGAGGGGACAGCTCCGCGTTGGGGGCCGTGGGAGGGACTGGTGCTAGAGGCAGAGGACTGGAGGTGGAGGTGGTGGAGCCGCCCGGAACCCTGGAGTGGATATATCAGAAAGACAGAGGAGTGAATAAAACAAGGAGATGTGTGGGGAAAGAAGTCGAATCACAGAGAATAAAAGAAGGAGCAAGGTAGTAAATAAAAGCAAGATGGAGGCAGAAGTGGAAGGGGAGATAGAGGAGAATGAAAATGAGAAAAGGAGGAAGAAAATGAGAAATGTAATGGAATAATACAGAGCAAAGAAGAAGGGAGAGACTGGCAGAGAGAAGGGAGATAAACGTAAACAGAAGGGAAGGGAGAGAGAAAACAAAAGATTGATGGGAAAGAGGAAGAAGATTAGAAGAAGAAATTCAAAAGAGTGAGAGAAGAAGAGGAGGAAAAAAGGGAAAGGAGTTGAAAGAGGCAGAGTGGATGAGGAAGAAAGAAAGATCAAGAGACAGAATGACAGAAAACTCTTTACAGGTAAACACAAAAGCTCATGTCCTATCTGCCCTCACACCTCAATCAATGTCATTCTAAATGTTTGCCACAGTGACAAAACCCCAAATAACTTCCTTTTTCAAACAGAGGATCATCTTCTAAATGGAAAGAGGAAATGAGTTTCTCATAGCACTATGACAAGGCCAGACTTCACATCCTTTTATTATTGTTTCTCCTTCCTTGCACTTTTGTTTACAGCATCCCCTGGTGGAAAAAACATGAACAGAAAAAGGATTCCCTTTGCATCTGTCCTGGTCGTACAGTTAAAATTAACAGTTAAGTACAAGTAAAGACACATTACAGAGGAATGAGAGGATTCAGAGAAAGCCACTGATTACCAAAATGCTTAAGTGAATGTCTTAAACTATTGGGTTTAATGAGCACTGAAGTATTTTAAATAACTAAATTGTTCTTAATTAAAACAAAACAAAATGACTTTCTTATGATTACAGATTAAACTTAAAGTCAACAGGTTAGTTTTTTTGAGTATTGGACACTTGAATGTTTTAATTTGTGAACCCAAACAAAAGTTTTTGAAAGTGCACCACATGCACACAAATATATATAGATAAGATGGTTTTCAAAATAAAACGCATCAGTGCTTTGAATTTAGTTGGATTTGAATGTCAGCAGTAGGTATAGTGATTAAATTCAGTTAGTTATTCAGCTGCTTATGAAATGACATTTTATAGCCTTTCTTTGCTTCCATATACACATGCATAATTAATTGTGTGTGTGTGTGTTGGTGCACTGTCCTACCTGGGTATGTGTGCGTTTGCCAGCCGAAGCTTCAGCGTGGACAGGGGTCGTCCGTTGGGGCAGTGAGGCTTGCTGGGGCTCTCTTGCGACGTGACGCTCTGGCTGCATCCTTCCTTCCCTCCCTCTTTCTCCTTCTCCTTCGCTCCCTCCTTCTCCTTCGCCCGCCCCTTGTGTTCGGCCAGGAGGATGTCAAAATTTTTCCTCCGGCCGGGAACGGCACGGCGGTGGGTTAAGGAGTGAGTCTGTGACAGAGGAAAAACAGCGGGGGGGGGGGGGTTTAACTGAAATGTCATACCTCTCCTTCTGTAGGCTAGTAAAATGTTAGGCGATGTTCGGCTTATTTCCAGTGAGAGTTTGTTAATGAACGTATTGATCTGTGAACAATACAGAGTTCTGCTCAAACAGAGCTGATGGCTGCATTCACAGGGGCTTAAATCATGGCTCTCTGGTTTCCATAATTACTGCGCCATGCTGCTGCCCACGTCACACCAGACTGACATGGGTAAATATTGCCTGTGCATGGTAAGCTTGTCTACCCTTCCAACTACTTTGGAAGGTAACCAGCCATCAAACATTTGGTTTTCCAATAGTACTTTACAAAGCGTGTGTCTGAGGCTGCTGAATTACTGGTTGAAGCAGGTAGTGCAGCTTGTGGAGAGAAAAATGCTTCCTGCACTCATTCAAAGGTCACATCAAGGGTAGGGGCCTCTTTAAATACTTATAGGCTCAGAAGATGCATCTTCTATCACCATCATCAATATCCTGACTGCTGAATAAGAATGTGGCAGGTCACCAATTTAAAGCTGAAGCAAAAACAAGACCAGCGCCTGTACTTTGTTTTCATGTTCTTGAGAGACATCTACACTTAATATCAGCAAGGAGAAAGTGACGTTGGAACAATACCTGCAAAGTAGAAATGTGCTGACACATTATAGTTTGGAATAATTATCTAAATACAGATTTTATGTGAATGTGAAAATAACGTCACCTTGAAGAAAACTGAATTTTTATGATGTTCCCAACAGGCAGGAGATCTTTGATCTCTGTGATGTTGCTCAGTGTTGGGAAATAAATAGTAGAACTGTTACAGTTTGAAATTGACAATGACATTAATAAAAATGAATAAACAAATAAGATTTTAAGCATGTGACATCAAGCAAGAGGGACATGGCTACGTTGGAAATCCAGGTTTTAGTCTGCACTGAAAGCCTAAGCTTGTGAGGACATCGTTCTTACAGAGACAGCATGTGTTCAACTCTGCTCAGTGTTTTGTGAGTATCAGTATCTTTCAATAAGTTTATTGTCAACACACATTTTTATAACATCTCTCCACTCACAGATGTTTCTGCATGAAGTAGATCTCCACTCCAAAAAACAAACAACAAATTACTGATACATCTTAAATTACTTAATAATCAGTTTAAAGTGATTAAGAAAGCCTTCTAGAGGTAATTAAAGGGCAGTAAAAAAGAGTATTACAGCTGAAAGATGTTGTAGCCTCATCCAACATCTATAATTACCCCATCAAGAGAACTGTAGGCCCTATAATGCTTAAGCACTGCTACCCAGCATTAACTGAGAAATGTGTGTAAAGTGAAGGCGTATCACAGAGACAGGCAGGGAGGCAGACAGGGTCATAGCCGCGGTTGGAGTCCTCCAGTAATAATGTTAGCGCGCCCTTCGGTATTATTACTCTCACAGACAAACAAAGCTGCTTTCCTGGTGAGGAAGCAGGAAGAGGGGTCAGAGACTATTATTGTCTCCACAGAAATGACACAGAGAACGGAGAGCGACGGCGTGTTTGCGTGTGTGTGTTTATTTGTGTTACCTTGCAGGTGAGAGACCGCGTGCAGGGTCGTTTAGTCTCTGGGTCCTGGACTCCACAGTGCTTGTTAGGATCAAACACTCTCCCTGTAAAACACACACACACACAAACATTAGACTGGTACAGAAAGACTATAATTTAGTAAAGTATCAAATCACATTTCCTGGGAGTGGGAGCATTATAGCACCATGAGTGCATTCATTTGTCTTTTTTTGAGACAGCGCTTCACTCAGACATATAAATAAATGAATTATTTCAGCTTCACAGTACCTGCCAATAACTTCACATCCTGCTTCAACTGATAAATGTCAAATCTAACTTCAATTTTCTATGCTGTTAAAAATGGAAAAAGTATTACTCAGCAACACAGATGGACCTTTGTTTCTCCACATGCACTAGCCGGCCAACAACAACCTCCAGTCAGCAGGTTATCTTAAACAGTGTTGCTGTCAGAGGGCTGTAATCTTGTGTTGGCCTTTACTATAATCCCTGTAATCTTTCTGTGTTTGCATTATGAGACGACGGCCGCGACGGATACGGGTGGACAGGCAAACACGCAAATGCACAACAGCAACAAACACACTCTTAGGTGTAAACAAACTCATATGCTCGCACACAAGTTCACACTCAAAGTTAAAAAGGAAGTGAAGAAGAGAGAGGAAGGCGGGTAGTGTGAAGACAGACTAAAGGAAGGCACTGATGAGAGAGGGAAACCAACACGAAAAAAACACAGAAAGCAGAAGAGCCATATGAGTGAGAAACAAGACCACGGCAAGCAGCCAGAGAGAAAGCAGGAGATGGGAGCGTGTGAAAAGAAAAAAAAATGAGGACAGAGTAGGAGCGTGCGAGAGAGAGAGGAGGAGGAGGTCGAGGCAGGAGGTGGAGAGTGAGAGGATGAAAAAATATACAGAGACACAGGAGGTGGGGAAGATCTTTCAAGAAGACAAGCAGCTTTTTGGCAGCGGGAGCTCATGAATTAGAGGGTGTAAATCAGAGGCTCGGAGCACAGCGAGACACGGCACAAACGAAGAGAAAGAGGAGAGAAATGAGGAGGGGAAGGAAGAGGAAAAGCTGCTCAGAGAAACATCCAGACCCTGAAGCATCCATCTCAATTCTATGGGACTTCATTCTTATGCATGTTTTCACATCTGTTACTCAGAGATGACCACTGGGTTAACTCATGTGCATCAGGGTTAATTCAAAAAAGTTCATAAGTTAGAATGAGACAGAAAACAGTGGCAGACAGGGAAGGAGAGAGTGAGAGAGAAAAAAAGTGAGAACTATCAAGAGAATAGTGAGAGGACTGAGAAAACAAGAGAGAGAAAGCCACTAAAAACTGTAGAGATGTGTCTCTCCCTTTCCAAAACAGTCTCGCCCCACCGCTGTCCTCACTGCAGCCAAACATTCAGGCTGGAAGCTCTCCAAAGGATATAGAGATAAGAAATAGTGAGTGCTGCATGCAGTAAGGAAGTAGAAATTCTTATGTAAAGCTTAGGAAAGGAATTTAAGTAGCATAGGCAGAATTATTTAAGTCTTGTAGCACATGAATGTCAGGGGGATAAAAGTTACCGAATCAAGTTCTGTGACCTGGCTCAAACTAGCCATGAAAACGAAGGCAGGTAAAATGAATGAATTATTAAATGTTCTCCACTTCTTTAGACTCCATTAGTCAGCAGTAAAGGATTGTGGGTGCAGTCTGGAATGGCCATAATTTGTCAAAACCAACCTGAGAGCCTTTTGTGTGACCTGGAGGAAGTCTTAGTCCCATTCTGGTGCTTCTTTTCTAACGGCAGCGAACACAACGACGGCGACAATGACGGCATGCCGCCGGATCGGTGAGAGGGCGAAGGAGACGGGGAGGGCTTCCGGTCCAGCGGGGAGGGAGAGGGCGTGGACGACGGACGCCTGTCCAGCGGAGAGCGCGCTGGGCTGGGCCGCCCATCCAGAGAGGAGGGGGGTGTGGCGGAGCGCGGCGTGGATGGCCCGCTGGTGGCGCCGCGGCCGTTTGTGAGCTTCTCACCGGGGCGCTGGGAGGCCAGTGGGGCGAGGGATGGGGGTTTGAGCGAGGAAGGGGAGGAGGAGGTGGAAGAGGAGGAGGAGGAAGAGGTGAGGCGCACGTGGGACGCTGAATCGGCTCGGCTGAGGCAGGGCATCTTCTCCAGGCTTACAACTGGAAGCGATACACTGAAGACAGATGAAGACAGGAGAGATGCTGTAAAGATGGTGTTAAAACATTGTATGATACATGATTTGCGAGCAGTGAAAGTAGTGTGCAGCATTTAATCAGACAAAAACATGCACCCACCATGTCTTGTTCCGTGCTCCCTTTGGTGGATACACAGCCAGTGGCGCCTTGCTGAAGCGGGAGTGAGGGTAATCTTTAGGCACCCTGAAAGCCAGCGTGTCCCCGGGACTGGGAGCCACAGCATGGGCCACTGCGGGGGCTTTGGGCTTCATGGGGACCAGGGGGCCCCTGGAAGGGACGGGGGAGCTGTGGCGCTTCTCTGAAACAGTTCATCACAGAAACTGAGAGAAAGATCTGTAACATGTAAGATCACTTAGATACATGACATGACACAAAAGCACTTAGGTGCTTTTTGTATCTGGGTACTTTTTTGGATCTGATTTGCATCTGATTAGCACCTGAGTCTAGTTCTGAGAGCACTGCAGTGTGGTATTTACACCAACTTTTTATTTTTTATTTTTACCCTGCTTAGGTGCCAGATGGCTGTGTTGTAACACAGGAAAGAACAAATTTGTGCCAGAACTTTTTTGCACAAAAAGAATCAAGTATTTACAAATCAATTAAGCGTGCTTTTCTGTAATTAGCAGCCTTCCTGACACCATCTGAAGTGTCCTTGTGTGGCAAACTCCACCAATCTGTTACTATGTGAAGTTCAAACAAGAGCCAACAGTTATAAATACCTTTTGACCCAGATCTGATCAGAATACACAAGTGAAAGGATGCTCAGACACAGAAGGAAACGTAAAGGGGCTGAGGGGAGAAAGTAGGAGAGGAGAGGAGCTCACACTTACGGTTTTTGCTATGCATGTCTTTGTGGGGAGCAGGGTGGGGAGGGAATTTGGGGGGAGGGGGGTGTGGTCCAGGACTGTCTGTCTCTCTCTGTCTGTCTCACAGGGAAACTACACCCCAGCTACCTGAATAGAAACAGAGGGGTGAAGACGTCATAAACACAGAGAAACGAGGTGGGGAAAAACACACCGCACACACAGTTAAGACAGCGTTTTGGACTGCTTATAATGGAGTGTACAAATTAGGTGTAAGGTCATGTTATGTTCACACTTCAAAACAACCAAGTAGCTCCTGAGCTCGTCTCTCTTGAACCAGCTGCTTCTGGAGGTAAACAACCAACATCTGCAAGATGTAGCAAGATTAAGCGGACAGATAAGTTGGTGTAAAGCAGCTGTTAATTCTGGGATGAGACCAGCCGCAGCGGTTAGCTGAACTTCCTGTCTGGTGATAAGACGCTAATCTAAAACAGTGTGAAATTATGAACTATACCTCAGCTCAGGTGGAATGGAGAAACATACAAAACTGCAAGTAAATACATAAATAGACTCCTGTACAGAGTCCTGATAACACAGGCTAACAGCAAATATTCAAAACTCAAGGGTCTGCAAACATCTTTTCTCAAGCCCTGCCTTAAAATACTTGACAGAGAGTGTGATATGTACAAGCCAAGGTCAAATTAAAACAACTCCCTAGTGCAACTACAGACACAGTGACTAACAAACAGAGTCAGGCAGACTAACACACAGAAGGTACATCCAAATTCACTGACATGAATTACATGTAGTGTAAGTTTAGAAAGGTTGTCCCAAGTGTAAAGCAAACTACTGACCGAGGTAGTACTGATGTCATGCTTTACTCAGTGTGTGTGTGTGTACACAATACAAACCCATTTATGAGTGTCGTAGTATTCTACTGACTGCAGCACGTTTGAACAAGAGACAGGACTGACTGACCGGGCGACTGTGTGTGTTTGCTCAGAGGGCATGAGTGCACATGAAAGTGTGCTGCAGGTGACTGCATTGTACACACACACTCCCTCAAAGTGTGTCTGTGTGTGTTGAAGGGATTAGCCACTGCATGCATATATAACAGGTGTGTGTGTGGGTATGATACCACTTGCAACCTATATACTGCGAGTGTCTGTTTTTGAACAAGGTGTAGGCTGTGTGTACAGTAATATGAATGCATAGAAGAGTGTGAGTGTGCAGTTTGTGTGTGTGTATATATATATATATATATATATATATATATATATATATATATAAATGCTATGCAAGAGCATAATTTGTATATGTGAGCATGTGTGGCAGGTGTGTAAATAGGCCAGTGGAGGCAGAGGACCGGGGAGGCAGCTGTATTCAGAGCAGCAGGATCAAAGTCCAGAACCACATTCACAGGTATGCAGCTACAACAGTACAAAATTCACCCATTAAATCACACAATAATTCACAACAGTTCACACATTAGACATGCACCATTTTTAGTCAACTCAACTGTACAGTTCAATGAAGCTGTACAGTAGAAACACTCTGGGAAAACTGTGCATGCGTGTACAGTTTCTGCATGTGTGGACTGGAGTGTTTTCTATTCTGATTTCAGCATTTCTTTTGATTTTACCGAGCAGGAGTAAGGTAAATAATATATCTGAAGAAAGAAGATATTATGTGTCCTTGAGGTTATTTGACCAGGGGAAAACACACCTTGTACTTGTGCCTGTGTGGGCACAAGTACTGCTACATGCTTTATTGTCTTTGTTTTGTTTTGTTTTTCATTCCAACTACACAAGGCCAAACAATTTTTTTGAAAAATATTATTAAAAAAAAAAAAGACAATTTGAGTAAAAAATAATTCTGCTAAATAAAAACGTTTTTGTTTGACAAAAGTAAAATTAAAGCAACATAAATAAAGGCAGCTTAAATTCTTGGCTAACACAAACAATGAATCCATTTACAGCTAGTACATCTATTTGTGCAGTAAGATGATAAACAACTTATTTTTCCCCAAAACAGACAGATATATTGTGTTTTGAAACAGAACTCATCCAGTGAATAAGGAGTCAGTTGGGAGCTAACCGTACTGATTTACAATACATGGACGAATGCCCAGGCAAGGTCACTAAGCCACTCGACCACAAGGGCACCCTCACTACTACTCCTGCCTGCCTGTCGTCATGGCAATGCTGAGAGCCCAGCTGGCTGCCAATTGGCTGCTGACTCATCCTGTGGGCGGAGCCATCGCATGATGAGGAAGCAGGGGCTCTCAGAGCTTCAGCTGGGTTTGTTTACATCGAGAGGACAGCAGGCAAGACAGGAAGAGAAAGAAGCGTGAGGAAATTAAGGGAAATGTCTGCAAAGATTCACACACACTCATGTTATCTCTTAGGGCTAAGTCAAAAAAAGCAAGCAGGGAAACCAACAGTATATTGAAAGCAATAGAGCAGTGGCATTCTAGTAATTCTAGTATAAGTGCTACTGGAAACATGTGGGAACTGCTATGCAGCTGGGGCGCCTTGAGGAGAGGTCAAAGGTGCAGAACGTTTTAGTGAGAGTTTGTGATACACTGAAATGAATGTTGCTGCAACTTTTATGTGACAATCAGAGCAACTAAGCAACTATTAAAATCATTACGCTAAAGACTCCTGAAATATGCAGTCATATTTCAGGGCAGCTAAAACTGGTAACAGCAGCTCACAGTTGCAGGTTGCAACATGCTTTCTGGCAAGTTTCTTAGGCTTCAACACTGAGATGACCAAACAGTAGCTTTAAATAATCACTTTGAGGAGGAGCTGTGGTTTTAAAAGGCTTGGGAACCTTGCACAGATGCTATGATATGCACTGAAATGATCAAACTAAAGTGGGGACTTTCTTGCATATGGGAGAGTACATTGGTCATTTTTATGTTAAAAAGTGCATTTTAGTATGTAACTGTGGACATAAATACAGCCTAATCTATTACTCTACGCTGTCTTTATGACATATTCTGTGTATTTATATGAACACTATGTATTAGGTCTCCTTAGTTCTCAGTCACTAGCTCAGTGACTACTACCTGTACAAGCATCTGCCTCTCTATATAAAATGTAAAGACTATTTTCCTGCCTTGCACACTTAAGAAAAAGAAACTACCTCTGATGTACAGCAGCAGCTGGCATTTTAATTGGCCTGAGCCTCAGCTAATGGTTCACACACAACCAAACCGCAATAACAAAAACACAACAGTAGAACGAGCAACACCACCAGTAAAGAGAAACTAAGCAGAGCTTTTGTGGTTAAAGGGCAACATTTTCCAACAACAGCCACATCATGTGCGATGAACAACCACACCACAGCCTAGGCACAAAACACTGTTACAGCAACAACAAACTAAAGCCGCTGAAGCGCCGAGCTGCCCAAACACTTGTTAAGTTAGGAGTGGAATGAAACCAAAAAGGAAACTAGGGTTTCTTTTTGACCTGCCTCAGAGCTCAATTAATCCACCACTACAGAGAAAAGTTGGAAGGCAAGTAGAAGGAGACAGACACTCCTACCAACAGCAACAACATGACCCTTTCATCATGCGCTCCACTTCCTCACACAACACGCAGCAGGCCACCAGCAAGGGAGAGGTTAGGAGAGGCAGGCTGAGGAGAGTGGGGAGACGAGATCATAGCAGATGAGAGAATTGGAAGCAATACGCTGAAATATCTGAACACGCCACAGAGAACTGATTCACCCAGCTTCAAAGGCCATGACTTAAACACACATCAAAATCAAATCATCACTTGTAAATCTAGTTTGTCGTGATGTTCAGGGCAGGGAAGCACCAACATATGAATCGCCCTTTGAAATAAGCTTATATGAATTATAATAGCCCTCATAAAACACTCAAACATGAGAGAAAGTTTAATAAATTTCACAGATTGCTAACAGTGGTGAAGTCAAGTCAACTCATTGAGAAAATGTCTTTATTACATCCTGGTCTGTCTGTAATAAGCTTTGAAGTTCACTCACAAGCATTTAAAACTATTTCTTTGCGCTGCCACCATGAGGGATTTATTTGATATCCCACTGGGGCCACTTAAGCCAAGAATACACATGCTTGCCTTACTCTGAGGAGATTTAAATAAACAAATCCATTAAATAGAGCGAGTCTCTGATGTATAAAACATCATATATCCTCACCTTTCTTAACAGGAAACATAGCATATATTAAACCTAGCTTCAAGTTATGATCACTCTTCTTCACACACAGCAAAGCTCAGCAGCAAACTGGGCATGTATAACAAGGAGCCACTGACCCCTGAGGCAGCCAGCCCCCCTCCCCCTCCTCCTCCTGTGTACGTGCTTGCATGAGTGTGTGCATGAGTGTGTGCATGCATGCATTTCTGTAGATGTAAAGCCCCAGTGACTGATTCGATGCACAGTTCAAGCATGAACGCAGACCCCATGATGGGTACACACACACACACACAAATACAAAATGCAAGGCCAGTGCAATGAATACAACTGCAACTCAGGGTCACAACATTTAAAGTAGAACTCCCAGCAGGGAACAATGGTGCTATACTTGTGAGGATACAACAGTGACACGATGGGAATGTGCAACAATGGGAGGAAATACATAAAACATCAGAGGAGTATCTTGACAGGGGCAGTTCCTAGAATCCACTCAGCAGAGGTCAGGAGGAGCATTTTTCATGCCATGACACAGAGCAGTTGGGCATATAAGTGCTTCAAATTTAAGAGTGAGGTCAGTGAATCAACTATAGTAGTGGGACAGTATGACTTGTCACTGCACTACTGTTAAATGACTGTAACTGTAAAAGTATATGATGAAACAAGATGAAAAACATTCAAAACCACAACTTTTCTACTAGTCAGCATGTGACTTGGCCCGGCTGGTTCACTACGACGCCTGCTGATCACACTGCAGCCTGAGGATAGTTTTGTTTTATGGGGAGCTCTCAAGAGATTCCCACTCCTGACTGTGTGTGTGTGTGTGTGTGTGTGTGTGTGTGTGTGTGTGTGTAAGCGTGTGCGCGCGCATGAGCGTGTTTTAGACCTGTTGTTACCCGACTTTGTGTGCGTGTCAGCAAGCAGAAACGCTGCCAACAAAGGGGGGTGGGTGGGGTGTGTGTGTGTGTGTGTGTGTGTGTGGGGTGGGGGTGGGGGTGGGGGGGGCAAGAGCAGGGACAAAACAACAGCGGCTGCCAGGAGTGTGTGTGTGTGTGTGTGTGTGTGTGTGTGTGTGTGTGAGAGAGAGGGAGAGTGCATGTGTGTGTATGTGTGTGTCTCACAATACCACTGACCTCTTTCTGCTGAGAAACAGAAAGTGAGAATGTGTGTGCATGCAACTCCTCTGGCCTCTTTCCTCTCAGGGAGAAGCAGTGTGAGTGTGTATTTATGTGTGTGTGTGTTCATTCAGCATGACCATGTGGCCCACCCCACCCCTCTCCACCCCCCCTCCTGCTCACTCAGGCTGGTGCACGTGCCGCCAACAGAAGGAAGCAGCAGCTCGCGGGCAGATGCGAGCACTCTCGGCCGAGCCACAATCAAAAACAAACAAGAGGTAGACGGACGGGGTGAAGGACCAATGAGAGGCCGGTTCTACTGTGCTACCAGGTCAACAACAAAAGATGAATGGATACTGCCTGGTGTCCACACATTTCCCTTTTTTAAAAACACACAATTTTGCTAATTTGAATTTGGATTTTAATACTGTTTTCGACATTAGACGTAAGGAATGGCAACTTCTCACCTAAGTTTAATTGCTGAAGATAGCCGTCTCTATGGCAACAAATATCACACTTTGTGAAATAAGAGAGAGCAAACACGTTTAAAAAAAAAACAACAAAAAACAACATTTACAGCTTAGCTCTGAATGTGTGTATCATTTATGTCTTGACCTTTCAACAACTTTCCTTTTCAACTTTTCCAACTCTTACAAGAGACTCTGCTGGATTAAAATCAGGAAAGTGACGCCTCTACAGGCAGAGGCTTAACATCCGGGCGTATACTTTTATTTTTTAAATCGGCCCATCAGCCTATCAAATCTTCCATTTGCCTTCCACCTTCTTAGAAAGAAAAACCTGCCTATATCATTACCTTAATAGCAGAGATTGTCTTTTTCCATATACTTATTTATTGGATAAAAAGGCCTGTGCACAATGCTACATCTGGTTGATTATTCTGTAAATTATTTAGTGTTTTCCAGCTCTTGTGAGCCTGCTGGGTATTTGAGGGCAAAACTGTGTGGTGTTTGTTCACGTGGACAACGAGGAGTTTATGTTTTAAAGTGCTGTGCAGAGATAAATAGAAATGATTGTATTGATCTAATTGGATGTGTGTGTGTATGTTCTGTGCCTCTGTGTAACAACTGGAGATACCTCGAGGTGTGTGTGGACCTTACTGAAGTATAAGACTACGCCCTGAGGTTTTTGTGTGGGACTATGGCTTGAGGGGTAACTGTGTGTGTCTTACCATAGTGTGTGAGTATGCCCTGAGGAGTGACCACCTTATTGCAGACATGGCAGACAACAAGAGAAAAATCCTCCAGTGCTGGAAACTGGCTGTAGACAAACATCTCTGAAAAAATAAAAACAAACAAATCAGGCTGAGGAAACACAATTCTATGGAGGAGACACAAAGACAGAAAATCATTATCAGTGTTGAACACAGCAGGTTTTAACACTACATGATATTAATAACCTTGCTGATTTATAAATGTATAATAAATATGAAAAACATTAATCATTTTAGGAAGTAAAGTCTCCCATTGTCCTGTACATTCACATCCTGTCACAACAGTTCAGCTTCATTTACCTACAGGTCTTTAACACACACATTTCTCAAAGGATTGAACAGCTGAAAACAGTTAAAGGCTGCAACCAAGTAATATTTTCATCATCAATTAATCTGCTAATTATTTCCTTGATTAGTGGTTTGCTCCATCAAACGTCAGAAAAGTTAAAAATGTTCAAACCGCCCACTGTGACAACTTCCAATGTCTTGTTCTGCTATGATTACCATGTGTTCTGATCAGGCAGAAAGAAACACACACACTAACTAGTACACAGTGTGTTAGTAAGCATGTGGCTACATAATGCATAGAACTTACAAGAGATACTGCACCCACTCAAGAAAATTTGAAGATTTATACAAATATTGAGGAAAAACAAATACGTCCATTGGGAAAACAGCTATTATCTCTTTTGGCTAAGCTTTGAGAACCTAATCTTCCAGTACCCAAACAAGCTCTGCTGACAGAAATCACAGCACTTATTAGCACAGGGCTTAAGCCAGACTCGGTGAGGGGAGGTGGGATGTGTTTGGATGTGTGTGTTTGTGAAAGCCTGAAAAGAAAAAAAAAAAAAGAATTGGAGAACATGTGGGTGTCTGACAGTGCGTGAGTACGTGTCGTCATGACCTGGCATTGCTGGCGAGCTGGAAAGCAAAAGAAACCGCGACGTGCTTTGGGGCCGATGAGTGTGTGTCTATGTATAGAGTAGGAAAAGGATCTGTGAGGTCACTCAAGGTCAGTGTACCACATTATACATGTGATATATATATATATATATACACACAGCATGTGTGTGATGCCGAACATGACACTCGAGAGTGTGTGACAGGCTGATGTGTGCATGTGTACATAAAAGGTCTGACCTGGTTTCATCACTCATACATGAAGTTTTCAGGGCCACGTACACATTGAGCCTGACATGATGACTGGTGGGTGTATCTCATTGGTTTTAGCATACAATACACACAAGATCAATTCAGTCTGATTAATACTGTAAAGGAAAAGGTCTTCCTATCAGTTGCTGAGCAGTTACATTACATCAAGATGCTTTGCCATCCTTGTCAATATGGAAGAGGAGATTATTTCTTACTCATCATTTCAAGGTCTGCTCCTGCTTTTCCTTCACCGGCAAATAAACTTTGTGACTTTAACTGGAGGTGGTGCGATCAGGGCTATGATAACGCAAATGGAAAGGTGTGGCAGAGTGTGAGAAACATTTTTTAAATATTGTCACAGCAATCAACAGGTTTTTTAGTAAGTGGTAAGGATTGATAACTTTGTCATGAGAGCAGTTAAACAGCGGGACTGGAGACACTGTTGGCAGGTTAGCTCAGTCTGTCGAGCGGTTTCAGTTCAGCAGCATCACCACAGTTTGTGTCTTTCCTGTCATCGCTGTCTGAGGAAACGAGCACATTTTCTTCATAATAAACTATCAGCAAGGTCCTGCCAAAACCAAAAAAATAAAAAGGAGGGAAAAAAAAAGAAATATTGCGATGGGAAAAATTTGTTTTCTGGCACATGGCAAATTCCAAGGTTTACAGTAACAGAAAAGGACTTTAGTGGGAGGACTGAAAAAAAAAGAGCAAGAATGCAATTTCCTCTGCATCTGCCAAGTCAAATGCAAACGAAGTGCGTAGCCTATTTCTACAGCCTGAATTCTGTTTGTGTGTGTGTGTGTGCACGTCTCAAGCCAACTGCCGGCGTATGCCAAATGACTGACAGGCCAGAAAATGAACTACAAAAACAATCACTCACTGGTGAATAAGCATGTTTGGAGCTACTAAAACAATCTATCGCTGGACACTGATTACATTTAGAATAAGTAAATCAGCTTCCCAGGGATGAATTAGTGTTTGGAAACGAAGCTAGTGGTAAACAAGAGGGGTTTGAACGCAGCGACAATCAACGTGAGAAGAAAAGGAGACGAGTGAGTGTTACTAAGTGCTGCTGATTTAACACTACAGTAATACTCCAACTGTAACAAACGCACAGTAAATGGGGATATCTTAGAGTAGAGTATCACTTTTCAGTAATCATTCTGCTACCACAGTTGTAGGGGAGGGGATGGGCCACAGCAACAGCTTCAACTTCAGCACATCAGATAATTATTGGTACTGCACCAAAATGTCTGGTAAGTAAACAAGCTCACCAGCGGGTGACTGGCAGCTAATGTTGCAGAACCCAGGCTACAAACTCAACTAGTCTCCTTTATTACAAAACAGTCCCAGACACGAATCTAGGTTAAACTTTCAGAGTTCAAAACGGTTCCAGGATCTTATATTAAGACAAGTCTCGAGTCTTTTTAAGAGAGTTAGACCTACTCACTGCTATATCAAGTGTCATGTTATTAAAGGTTTTTCCTTTATGATCAGAATAAGCTGATCATCAGGCAGCGATTCTGGCTCAATATCAAAGCCAGACTGACAACTGATCTCTTCCATGAAAACCACTACATGAAGCCATGAGGCTGGTTTCACTGACACATCACAGACTCACTCGCTTCTGTTTTGTCACACACTGTCCTTATTTCAAACTGTGGAGGTTTTTATAGAGCAGAACCGATAAATTATTTTCAGTATCGACTCCTTTGCTGATTATTTTCTTTACTGCTCGATTGACTAAAATCCTAAAGCCTGAGGTAACATATCCAAACAGTTCTTTGTCCAACCCCTGATGGAGAAAACTGCAAATTCATATCATTTTGTTCGACTGTATTCCAGGGTCGACAGGCTAATGTAGCTAATTTTAGCTCAAGCCATTTAAATGCAGACACCAGTACTCCATTTACTAAATGACTAATTTTGAGTAGTCTGCTAGATAACAAGGGATTTTTCAAACCCTCAGCAGAGGAAACAGCACATGTACTGCTGACAGTATTCTATCATAGCCTGCACAGTGTGGTATGTTCCCTTGTGTCTGATGCATCCTGCAATTCAAATGTATTCATCCTCCAAGCATATTTTTCAAAGCACACTTGCAGAGATGCCTTCATCATACTGGTGTCTCAGGCTACATACTGTCATCTCCACTGGCTGTTTGTCATACACTCGAAACACACCAATATTTACTGAATCAGCATCTAAATCATCCCTTCTACGAGGAGCAGCAAACAGCAGCACTGCCTGTTTCTAGTGGGAATGATGACAGTGGGCTGCCAGTCAAGTCAGCCTGAGTTGCTGTTGGTTGTCATCATCTCCACTGTGAGAGTGTGAGAAAGAGACACAGATACTTATCATGGCCTGCAACACAAATCAATTACTGCCAGCTCTGCCTCGCCATCTACAAATATGTGCATGTGTGTGTGCACCGAGTTGTGGAGCGAGTAAAACATGTTATATGTGGATCTTCAGTGAATCACACTTTCTGCTAGATACAAATTTACAAATAAAGCATTTAAGATGTGTTTTCCTGTGTGTTTATCAGGGCTTGTAGGTGTCTGACGATGTGTGTGTGTTTGTGTGTGCATATCACTCTCAGCAGGCCTGAAGTGTCATGTTGCCAGCAGATCAGCAATTCTGGAAACACCGCTCCAGTTTGGCTCTGAGAGAGGAAGATGAGGCATGTGAGTGAGCGTGAGTGAGCGTGAGTGTGTGTGTGTGTGTGTGTGGGATGGGGGTGAGGTCGGTATTTGACCAGTGAGAGTGAGAAGAGTTTCCCCAGCTCTGCGTGTGCGTCAGTGCGTTCCTACGAGGGCTGCAGCACGCTCAAACTCTCAGCGATGACTCAGGCGTGTTAGTGCGCAGCGCGTGCTCCTGTGGGTATTTATACGTGGTGAGGTGAGGAGGAACTCCTCTGGCTCGGTCCCTGGAGGTAGGGGGTGGGGTGGGGGAACTTAGAGGGGGTGGAGGTACCCACTCACTCCTTTGGGGCATCCCACAACCCCCTCCCACATACACTTCCACGTCATACAGATGATATTTATGAGCAAGAGCAACTCAGTTAACACAATAAGACACATTTCAGCCATACAGCAGCCTCTGAATTATGGCTGGAAATCACTCTAAGGAACATACACGCAAATATACCAAAACACCCTCCAGCACTATCACTCGACTGCTGCTGATAACGTACCACTTAACTAAAAATAATAACACTGACACCTCAGATCAGCCCCCTCGGGAAATAGTTTTTACTTGAGAGAAAGTGATGGGGCAGTGTTAAAATAAGGATTTTCTTCTCACAATGACACTTTGGCAGCACAAGGTTTTTCACAAACACAGCATCCAAAAAGCTGGCAGTTTTTTTTAAAACCACCAGACAACTGAGGGAGCATCAAGACAAAACTGAACAACAACCACTTGTGTCATTTTATTTATCTGTATCTTCTACAGCACCTCACACTCGCTCCATCTAAGCCTTTTTGTATATTTTTTTTTACATATCTGAGATATTTCTGCTGCCTTTGCCTGGACACTGGAGCCTGATGCTGCACAACAAGAAACAGCATTTAACTGACAGCAATTAGCATAATCAAATCAACCACTCTAGTTATTTAACAAGTAAAAGTGCCTTGCCCAAGGACACTTCCCCATACAGACAGGAGGATTTAACCACCAGGGTTAAGAGAGACACAGCAGCCTCTAAGATGTCATTTCTTTGTCATGCTAGAAAACTGAATTTTTCTTGGGGATGATGATTTTTACAGTTTTCTGACATACTGTGGATGGAGGATTCATCAGTTCATGGAGAAAATCAACATCAATTTGAGCTCTAGGTACAGGATGCGTGCTGTAGCAGAAATTTGTAATGCAAACACACTCAAAGCAGGTGATGTTTTTCCTCCTCTCAAAGCAGAAGCTAATATCTCACTTTAAAAAGTCTGCATGTGGCAGCAGGTATACCCAGCAGTAAATGATTTAAAAATAGAAATGTCCTAGCATCCTTAATCCAACAGAGCATGTGCACCAAAACAATAACAAACCATCACCGTGTACCTGGCAGTAAGTGGAACTTCCTCACCTTCTTTGCCGAGCCTCACGGCTTCACCGAGGCAGTAAAGCTCTCTGTCGCTGTGATCCGAGGACGAGTCTGCGTCTGAATGGACGAAAACAGCCACTTTACAAACACGCAGCAGCATTCACAACAAACTTTGGGGCCATGCGTGGAGCCATGCTGCCTCTGAGGCTGGCTATCTGTTTTAGCATTAGCATCGCTAGCGCCTGCCTGAGCTGGCTTCCTAAATCAAGTGGAGCTGTCAAAGCTAACAAACTTACAGCTGGACAGTTGAGGGGGTATTATAACCGTCCGCCGTCAACGGTCCTAACTCGGCACGGTAACGGTTAGCTTTACCCGCTCGCCCCGTGCACGCCTGTCAAAGCAGCCTGTTAATACTGCATTTGGTAGTAATATTTTTGACAGTTACTTTGCTGCGCTTTGACAGACCCTGCATGGTGGAGGGAGCTTACTCAACTCAATCACAGACAGTTGGACCACGCACTTCCCGACAGTTTGTCCGCAAAAACAACAACGGTTGCCGACGTGCGAACTTACTGTCAACAAAACGTAATTTAGCCGCACTGACGAAGGAAGACCAAGGCTCGCAAAGGAAGGTATCCGGACTTGGTATTTGGCGATCCAGTGTCGCCATTGCTCTTCCTTCTTGTTGCTTTGCTGAGAGCCGTTTTTTCCTCTCTCTCCTTCGCACGCAGCAGGCGAAAAACGAAAAAGAACGAGATATGCTGACGTCTTTGTCGGGCGGCTTCGGCTCGGTCCGGCGTCAGTCGAAGGAGGGTTTAGGGGTTGAGCCACAGATGGAGGCTACTGAGGGAGCTGTTTATGAGTTCAAAAGTTCAGTTTGTTGGTGCAGCCCGGAGAGTCGTATTATGTTGCATAGGAAAACATTAGAAATGACATTTTATTTAAATAGCGCTGATAATGTGACGAAAGAGAACAAAAATAATCTGGGCTACTGTAACAACGCACTGCAAGAACTCAGCTCTCAAAAACAAGAAGAAAATGGAGAAATCTTACTTAAAAGAAACAAAATGATCAGACAATAGAACAGGAACATTTCACCTGCCAAGATTTTGAAAACAAAACAGATAATTTTTGCTTGTCTTAACTAATATTTCCTCCATTTTATTGCTCCTTCTTGTTTTTGAGAGCTGAGTTTTGGCAGCAGCTTCATAATTCTGGTAATTCTATCTATAAGCATTAGCTGGTTAATCAGGACCAGTGATGAGATCTCAGTTACAAGCTGTAAGATCTTATCAAGACAATTAAGGACAAAACAGCTTGAAACGACAGACAAAAGAAACAACCACATATTTCCTGATTTAAGGTACATTTTAATTTAAATTTCACTTTTAGCAGAATGTTGGGCATTGGATATTGACTGGGTCACTGGATGACCTGCTAGCTCTAACAAAGGACATGTATATATGGCTGTCGTAGGCTGTTGTATCACCTGCCTCCCTGGATTCTTGTAAAGAAAAACAGATTAGGGATATACTTGAGTTTATGGTTATGGGATGAGTGCAGATTCTACGTTCCAGCGAATTCTTTCAAAGCTCCATCAAGAGGATTGAATACAGACCATCTCTCTGTTGCTATAATAACTGTACATATGATCATAATTATCTGTGGTTACAGAATCGTTGTAATAATTAAATTGGTCTGGCCTCAGGATAAGTAATTACAGCACCACTTAACATTCTGGGGCCTTTGCTGTAATGCCAGTAAAATCTGACAGCATCTGAGCCTTTTACAAATGCCAAAAATAATGGAAACCCAGCTGGGTGAAATGCTAGAGAACTACACACTGCTGTTGCTCGCCCAGCTCTACGGGTTCGGGCTGGGCTTGTTAAGCAAAGTCTCTTGTTTTAACTCAGAAAAATACCAGAGCAGTTTAAATCTCTGCTTCATTACAATTAATAGGAGCACTCTCAGGAGCCTACCGAAGTTTAAGTAATAGCTGTAAAGTTTTTTGAAGGAGAGTCAGAACTGTGGTAACTTTCGACCCCTTCACTGTCTAAAATATTTTGGTGTTAGCAGCTGAATTATATTCTAAAGGTTACTAGCTGTGTGCTAGCAAAACACTTCATTCTGATTATTTGGCTTCAGTTAGGATCTAAAAAGCCCTGAGTTATGTAGCAAGTCAGAGGTGAGAGACACCACTGCAACAGAACACCTACACAACACCATGAGGGGTTCCCAAGCGGGACAGGGACAACAGGGAAGTGCAGCAGGTCCACGTCTTTAAACTGAGGTTTCCTGGGACAACAGTTCCAAGTGACAATGAATGGCTGTTAGCATGAATGTTTTGCCTTTTTAAAGTAGTGAATCGCGAATCGAGAAACTGGATCGTAGTCCACCATTCTCCTGGTGAGCCAGTTCCATTGAGAAAAAGTTGTCCATTGATGTTTCGGCCTCCTGCGTCGGCAATGTGTGTGCATATATAATGCAGAGTCAAGCCATTAACTATACCTGACCTCCTGTGGCTGAAAACAGAACCTGCATTTCATCTACAAACGCATGCTGATGGAGGTGACGCATGGACAGCCTCCTATTTCAAGAAACTTTATGTCAAGTGATCAAAATATCTCTCCAGTTATATACTGATAATACTGAACAAACTGGTCATAAAAACAACTGTCCACTGAACTGATTTAACACAGCTCTGTGGTGCAATGGCATGATGCTGAGAGGGTGGGTTCAGAGAGCAGCCTTAAGTGAGGGTGAGGAAATGACTAGATCTGATTAGTTTATACTGATGTGTGTCAAACCAGGTCAAATCTCTCTCTCTCACACACACACACACACACACACACACACACAACATCAGTCCATACATTTTATGATATTCTGTGGTCAGAAAGCGGTGCTTCCTGTCTTTCTCAGACGCAACATGTCTTTTTTTATTTATCTCTTTTTCTCTCTCTCTCTCTCTGAGGATAGCTCAGCCACAACGTTGTGTTTGTCTCACACTGCGATCACGAGGTCACGGGACAAATCAGAGGTCAAAGCAGGAAACACACAACACTTGCAGCCACTGTCTCTTCAAGTGCGTAATAATAGTTTTGGTCTGAATGCTTCCATGTTTTCAGAAACTTGCTTTTCTTACCTACCTGATGGAGTCTAAAAAATTCAATTTTGGATTTTCTTTAGATGTAAGCTGGAGCTGAAAAGACCTTTTATAAAGGTGTTTTGATGTGAGGTCAAGAATCGTGGATAAGATGTTCACTACAGAGATTGATGAAAAATCATTCATTTTATTGAAAAAACAAAGGTACATTAAGTCTGTCATGTCACAGAGTGCTGTCTCGCTAATAAGACAGTTTGGCAGGTTAAATGCATAGGAATCATTGTCAAAGCTTTAGCGTGTTGGATGATGATTACAAGGCGCTGGCCAACATAACCAGTACACCATTCACATTTGTTTCATTTAAGTTGTCCTTTGGCAAAGTTAAGCAATTAACAACACCACACCCAACATACGATTTTACTATAAAGGCAATAGACAAAAAGAAAATCAAAAATTACTCAAACTAGCATCTACATGTAAAAAAACTAGACAATGAAAAAAACAAGACAGGTTTGCGCAATAACAGATTGATGATTCAACATCACGCCAGTATTGCTTTGGCAGAGATAGTTTCTATTGAAAACGGTGATACAAAAAATTGATGGAAAACTGGAATTGAAAAGTAAAGAGATTATTACTACATTCAACAGGATAATCAAAGAAAACAAGAAGTTGCAATCAAGGAAGGATTTATCCTTTAGCTGGTGCTGGTAGGCTAAATAAAATCAAAGCGTCAGAAGAAAGTGAAAGATTTCAAACTTTGGCTGCGCTCACTGTAACATTTTCCAGAGCTAATTAAAATGCGTAACTCTCAATCAAAATTCTTTATGGTTTTACACTCTCACAGTGCTTTGAAGGACATCATAAAGCATATTAAGCACCATAAGAGTGCACTGTACACGGTGTGATAAGAAAATCATACACTCCATGTAAAGCCACCTCATAATATTTGAGGGCCACTTTACACAGGCGTATGTTTTGGTGTTTAAAGCTTAAAAAATTTTATGGCTGCTTGAATACACAGATTTAACCAACTGAGGAACATCTGTGAGAATAAAAGCTTATGGATTCACCTCATCAATGCACTACAATGAAAGAAGGACTTATCTTTATACTAATTTCATAATTAAAAATCCTAGTTTAGTCTCGATGTAGACATTTCCACACTTGATAATCACCACTAGGGGACGTATGGACTCAATGTATGAGAGAGCCGATGAAAGACAAAATGAATGAATATGGTAGTGAGTCCTCTGAATACAAATGCTTTGTATCTAAAATATATACGTACAAAAATAGATTCAACACTACAAGGAAAATGTGGGACTACATATCACAGCCTGTATCAAATTTATGCAATGTTTGTCGGTGAATGCTAATTTTCTAAAATGGTGATATGGCACAGAGGATTATGATATTATGCCTCATATTTAATAGCATTAGCCTCTGTGTTATCCTGAAAACCTTGATCATATCGTCCTTATTGCGGCAGATGTTAGCCCCATGTGCTATGGTTTACGTCACAGACAAACAGATGAGTTCAAAGTACCTTACATTCATCTGTTGGCATAATTAGAAGCAGAATAAATACCAACCAGTATTCTACAATGGAGACCAGAGAAGTAAAAACCACAATGCTGCCATAAAAATGGCGGCGTATGGTCACTGTCAATGCGTGTATCTTATATGGCATTAGAAACCATCTTGGATGGCTGTAAGAGCAGGTTTAAAGGATTTGTGCATTAGGTGTTGCTGTGGTATGTGGTAAAATAAAAGGCATGTGAAGACTTCATTGAATCACAGGTGTGATGCCCCTCACTTCATCCCATACATCCCACCTACTGCGCAGGGTTACTTGAAGTGCAAGCATTTGGGGAAATCAAAACCAAGCTGGGACAACAGTTTTGCAAGTTGACCATCTATGAGTTTGTCCTTCATTTGTCTGTCTTCATCATATTCACAGAACATTTTTTCGCAGTTGTTTTCATGTCTACGTACTGTACATACATATCTAGTGTGTGTATTGATTCTGTTCTGTGTGTGGTGCATCGTGTCAGTTATTGTGTCTGCTATGTGACTCTGTATGTACTGCCGTATGCATACTGGCGTTAGATGGGTGCAGGGGACCTGTTGCCTTCATGTCAGACTAGGCGGAGGAATTTCTGAGAGTGCTGTGCGTCTCCTTGTACACAAACCAGGCGTTGCCATACTAAACATGTTGAGGTAATGAAACACCTGGAAGATGAACAGAAAGAAGTATAGGTTAATAATACAGGAAAACACTTTGACTAAATGAGAGTTTGTTGTTAGCAGTATAATGATCAGTTACAAACACTATGAGTCGCATTTGTGTTCACTGATTCAGTCCAACAAATTCCTTTGGACTTGTGACTGAAAACACTGAATGAGCACACCAACAGTGTTTGCAGAAAATGAAAGTATTATTGCTCAGTGTCGCTGACTGTGGTCAGGCTACTTGATGCTTATGCTGCCGCCTGTTTAAGCGTAGTATTACCGTGATGGCCAATGCCAGAATCAGTGACTCTGGTTAAAAAAATGAAGCCAGTTTCTATTGTTGATATTTGGATTCACAGGTCAGAGTAGAACAAGGGCCGTACTGACACTAAAACAAATTCTGTAATTCATCATTGGGATGGGTTTCACTAGAAGAGAACATCTCTTTATCAGAGTTCACAGCTCCCTCTGGAGCCACAAAGGCTTCATATAAAATCTTGAACATTCATCTTGGAAAGAAACTCCTGTATTCCCTCTCACCACAGAGATGTTGAGGGATCGCATGTTGGCCGAACTCCGTGACCTCACAGGTGATGTTGGCGCCCTTGCAGGCGCCAGCGTGCGCTGATGCGTGATTGTCCGTGGCATCCTTCACGTTCTACCAGGCCGCCGCCCAGGCAGGCGAACCTGGCCACAGGGGAAGACCCAGGATCGCCCGTGATGCATAAAGTCCTGAAGCTTGAAGGCGCTGCGTTCAGGCGCCACAGGCAGGAAACTACATCTCTCATTCTCAGAGACCCACAAGTCCTAATATAAGTTAGCAATTTTAGGCTTTGATTGAAGAAAGGAAGATCAATACTCACAAAAATGGGTCCAAAGTCAGAGTCCTTGTGGTGTGCATGTAGCCTAAATAAACCAACAGAGCAACCATGCTGTACAGAAGCAGACGATAGCTTGATACCCACAAAAGAACTCAATGAGGCTGAGTCGCCCATCATGTGTGTCGTGGTGACAGGTGGTTACAAATAGTGGTGTTTCCTCGACAGGTGGGACTTGGCTTAGCCTGGATAGAAGGTTAAAATGACTGTTTACAGCTTGAAAACTGTCTTGTCTAACTGAGCAGTTAGGCGATGAAAACCACTCAAATCACACAAAAAGATTCTCACCTAAGCGGGTAGTGAGAGTTGGCACTAAGTGGTTTCATTCCTGCAAATCACCGCAGAAGAGAGATACGATGTTCCTCCCTGAGAATCCACCACAGCTTCCAAAAGCAAATATGGCTGTGAGCTGTTTGGACAGACACGAGAGAGAGGAGGGGATGAGGGAAATGGTTGAGGCATGGAAGCGTTTAACTTTGGGAAAACATCTGAAAATCAAAGAGAAAAACCCTAGATACTGGGTTTGTTTAGAGGGAGGTGGTATTCAGTTTACATTCTCTCTAATAGTATCCATAACCAATCTAACGACTGGTGTGATCCCCCGGCCATTTAGTGTTCTCTAGAGACAATATAGGCTTGAAAGCACAGTGTAGTGTCACCACAGCTTCACACCAGAGCAAATCTGGCAGCCAAAGACATAACGTCGGCAGTGAAGAGCCTGGGGATGGGCCCCCAGTGGCCAGGATTTTCTCTTGAAACAGCTGGGTATAAAACTCAACACTCCTTAATTTTACAAGATCAGCTTTCTTAGTGCACACAACAACACCAAAATAACACATTAAACTTACATAATCAGAAAGACAGGTGGGTAAATGTTCTACTCTGGACTTGCTATCTTATAAAAATGGGACTTGCATGGCTCGCTAATGCTGCAACTCAGCTCTTGAATTCTTGCAGGGGCAGAAAAGCATCTGATTCAGCGTGTAGACCATGTGACCTAATACTCATAAAACCAACACATACTAAATTCTTTTTTAGTCCAGAATTGGCTGCTGCAAGCTTAACCTCAAACTGCAGTAGAGGAGAAACACTGATCATATATAATTCAAGCGGGTATTAGGCTCATCAGACTCTCCTGATATCGCTTTACATCTTCATGGTAAAGAGCAGTCTGGCATGGAAATCTGCGCTATAAATCACAATATGCTGCTGAGGGATGATTTTGCTCTCCTCTCCAGATAGTTTTCACATTCTCGTGCACTATAGCTTCCGTCTCTGCTCATCATGGCGCATCCTTACTGGGCCTTCCAGTGTAACAGCTGCGGCTACAACACAACACTAATTCAAAGATTTAACATCTCAGAATGGAGCTGAAAATCTATCTATGCAGTTGGACAAGATGCAAATTACACAAATGGATTTTTCATTAAAGGAACATCGAGGAAACAAACTGAAGTCAAAATACAGAAGGTTCTTGAAACCTTCCACACCATCTTAAACAGACATCTTAAACCTGCATTCATTGATTTTAGGCGCGCCTGTGAGCAACTTTGATAAACTATCAACACACCTCTCCTCATATTACCTCAAAAAGCTGATCTGGCAAACATACAAACAGTCATCTGGTCCATTATTAATATAAAATATTGATTATAGAAGCTTTGAAGGGGATATGTAATTTTAACACACACCCTCTGGTAGTGCCAGTTCACAAATTGCTGGGGTTGGGGAGGCTAGCTAGTTAGCATGCTAACTTGAGTGAAGAAAAGAACAGAACAGAAACTAAATATTGGCATTTGCTTTCCACCATTAGCGACAACTCTCTTGAGCCAATTTAGTAGCCCTCTAGACACAAACTAAGCGGCTGTTAAATACTAAAAATGTTAGCTATGTAGCATGTAACTTACACATCCTCCCTTTAAGGTTAAGATGACCTCTATTATGTCTAATGAACACCATCGTATGACAAAGATGATGATCTATAATTCACATTGTACATTGAAAAGTAGGGACATGCTCCATAGTCTGGACACACCAACAAAGGAAACGTACAGAGAAACCGTGCAACTGACCTCCTATATTCTGTTTCATCATGCAGATGTATCACACATCCACAGAAAAGCGTAGCTTACGGCAGGGCAGCTCAACTTTTTAACCTTTGGCGTCACACCACAAGACCCACATCTGCACACACACACACACACACACATACTGTACATCTGCACACACACACACCCACACACACCTCGAGGCCCCTCTCCCAGGTGTTTCTCCAGATCATCACTGGCTGCCACTTCCTGTTTTTCTGGCTACACACACACTGGTAATACTTCTCTCTGTCATCTGTTCCCACAGAATCTTGTCCTCTCCCACTACGGTCCCGCGGGGCATGCAGACAAAGCGCTGACCCGGGCGTGGACCGAACACACACATCAACATTTGATTATCCTGTTTCGCTCACATTTGAACGGCATAAATGCTAGACTACACAGCCTGCTGGACAGCTGGAGTACTTTGTCAAGTTTCTTGAGATCAGCATTTTGTCTTAATTAAGATACAGGTGGCCTTTGCTTCCAAACGCTGGTGACTTCTCAAGACTGTGGACACACAGCAGAACCCCTGCCAGGGCTTAGGCCTTTCTCTCAGGCATCTCAGACATCTGCAAACTGCTGCGTACGTATCTATAAACATTCTAGGACTGTCAAATAAAATTAAAAGCAGAGTCATAACCAAAGTAGCGAGGCAGCATCGTGGTTGCACATACAAGCACTCACAACATGCAACACAGTTTAAGACTTAAAAGCTTCCTGTGAGATGCAAACAATGAGGTAGGCTAACTAGCGACTAAACTACTAAGCAAATGATTTGCTGCTAAAGGGAAGGACCTCTGAAAGTAGAATAATCAGCAGGTAGCCTTCTTCTTCTTACACAAGAGGTCACTGAGTCCAGGTCAATCTGTACAACCCCCAAAGCCACTGGGCATGTGCCACTTTGCCACTAGGGTTCCTTCTGAAAGCCCTATGAAATCTGGCTCTCCTTCTTTTTGGCAGCAAGACGGCATTGTCATGAGTCCAAAAAAAAGAAACAACTTTATAAATGGATTGAAATTGGGGCAGCCTTGTGTTGTCTCTCTACCTCCTTCCTGTTTACTACTATATGGTAGATAATATCGAGGGAACTATGAGAAAACACTCATGTGCCAGGAAAACTACTTTTTCATGTTGAACGCTCATTTGCTGTTTCCATCCAACTGCTGCGTTAATTTCATATCCGAGAGCTATGGACTGTACACACACACACACACACACTCTTGCTGGCTGAATGCAGCAGTAGATGCATTCCCTGAACAATCAGGTGTTTATTAATGGAAGGTTTGATGATCGTGCATCCACCAGCCTCATTGGTTGAAATCTGTTCATGGTGTAGACCACAGTTAAATAGTCGGATGTTTGTCTGTTACAAGCAAAGAATGTCATCTTCAAATACCTCGTTATGTCCGACCCACTGTCAAAAAAGATATTCAAAATAATCAACAAATCCTGACAACTGAGAGCCTGAAACAAGCTTATGTTTGATATTTCTGTTTGTAAAATGACACCGATCAACTAAACAATTAAGTGATTGATTGTTTCAGCGCTAACATAAAGCATTTGGTGATTATTATTTAATAACGTGAATGAATATTTTTAAATAATTTACCAAATGGTGCCTGTAATAAAAGCTTGTGTTTTAACAATGATATCTTGTAATGAATAAAGTGATGTTTGTTCAGCTTTGACTGGTATAAACTCATTATGCTGATGACTCAGATATTATTAACTGGATCCACTTAATAATGTTTAATGCAGTCATTAGTGCTGTTGTGTGGGTGAGGACCCCTGTGTTGGAGCACGGGAAGCCCCCAGCATTAGATGAGTGAATTTGTGCATATGATTTATCATCCTGTCCTTTGTGAATAAGAAAATATGTTGTGTTAAATAAGGGTTATATAAGGCCAACACAGTGGAACACACACTCTCTAACACACACACACACACACACAGCCTTGTCCTGAGTCAGATGACTGGGTGTTACTGCTGCTCTATAGCTCTGTATGTGTGTGTGTGTGTATTATGAGAAAATAGAACAGCTGAGAGAAGCTGAGCTGCGTTCCCCACACTGGAGTCCTCTGAGCCAGTTTATGTAGAGCAGAACTGATTCCTGGACTTTTCTCAAGAAACTGTTGCGCCGTCTCCCCATGATACATAAACTAAGTGAGTGTGTGTGAGTGTGAATGTGTGTGTGCAAGCAGACAAAATGTTTCAAATCGTCTACACAGAGGTAAATTATTGGTGAAAGTTGCTTTAATCCATAACCACGTCCTCTGAAGGACAACTGCAGAGGACTCACGTCACTTTAGACAACTTCTTTTTGTCGAATGAAGTTTATCCTCGATTTCATTCTATGATCTTTGATTTAAAGTGTGTGAGAAAGTGAGTGGATGAAGGCAAATCAAGTTACATATGAAAAACCTAAATACATATATAATAATAATGAGTGTATTACAGGGTATTTATACCCGTGTGATTGACAGTTTTCTTTACTAAATCACATTTTTCCTTCTATTTTCCAGGATGAGATAATGAATTGTGTAATAGGTCAAAGCTGCAGCTGGAGGCAAGGTATAAAGAAAGCTGATGTTTGCTTTCTATGAATGTGTGATAAAGCTCTGATCATGTTGGAGTGGTTTTTAAATATTTAGGCCATCTCCATTTTTATCAAATTCCTCTTTAAACTTACTGATTACTGAAGTGATTTTGTTTTTCCCCAGGGTGAAAATCGCCGGGAAAAAAGGACCAAGAAAAGGACTGAACCTCCCTGTCCTCTGGGTATGACACACATTAACACTCACACACATTCACTGCATATGGATCTAACTTACCCACTCCACCAGTTTGACGAAGCCCAGAGGCTCCTTCAGCGGCGACAAGTTGAGCCGAAATCCGGTCATCATGGTTGTCGCTTCTGATCCAAAAACTCTTTATCTCACTTCTTCCTAAACTGTGGATGTTGGTCCAACAGGGAGGGAAAAGGGGGGAGTTGTCTGACAGAATGACGTGGGTTTCGCTGCTAACGCTGCAAGAAATGACCACACGAAGTTATTTCAGGCGAGTTTTACAATTCAACTTTGCGCAAAAGCGAGAGGATTCAGACAAGCAGTGGAAGTGGGATCAGTCTACTTACTGGAAGTGCAGCTTCAGGCGTTTCAAGAACTTTTAACAACAAATGCCAATGGGAAAAATCATCAGCAGGAGCGGATGTTTTTTGCAGTGTGCTTTGAAAGCGATCGAGTTCCGTGGTGCTCCGCTTGGTGATGCGCAAACACGCAGGCAGCGTAGCTGATAAAGAGCGTAAAGCGTGCCAAATTACGCTTCGGGTTTTTTTCGTTTTTTTTTTTTGGGTGAGAGCGCGTCATGTGCGTTTGGTTACAGGAAAAGGATGCGAATTGCAAAAACGTTGCCCTGTCTAATGAGTTCCACATTGTTTGCAGGACAGTTTGTGTTTTCTGCACTGGGATGAAAAACTCTACTACCACAAAGACAATTTCAAATACACAGAAAGCCACTGCAGAGTAACACCAGGAGATTCAGTTTGGTTAACTCGCTTCCTCTGAGCACCAAAAGGCATCGGATGTGTCCCACTGAGTTTTCCCTGGAAGTTGCCTCCTCCTTGCTGAGTCTGCAGTTACTGGGTCATATGACTCTCAGAGCAAACCACGGATTTTCAAAAAAATCCCTCAACTAACACAAAGAGAGGGTTTTACCCTCAGACAGCGGCTGCAGCCACGAGTTGAAGTTAGTGAAGGGTCACTACATCCAGATGTTTAAGATGAGACTCAACCTGAAGAGCTACTGACTGGACATTTGTTCTAAAATGAAGCCACAGGCAGAAGAGGTGACATTCTTCTTTTAAAAAATTAAAGGCGCAGTCCACCGAGTATGGACTGTAAGATATGTTTGCTCATATAGAGTCCACCCAGTACTAGATCAGACTACACAGTATATCAGCCTCAGGGAGTATGAGTCTGTCTGTTGTATAATGCATCTTCTTAATAGGCTTTCTAGGAGTTTTCAGACATTTCTCACACATTATTCTACAGGTTCATAACTGCAGAACAATTTACAAGAAGTTTCCTGGAAAGATGTAATTTGGTACTAATCATGGGGAAAATAGCTGCAGCTTTAAATCAGTGCACTTCCAATTAATTTGTTTCAGGTCACTGGCAGCTGAATCTAGAGAGTCTCTGAGTCGGTGCACGGTGAAATGTGCCTACAGACAAGCATACAATTCATTCATTTTTCAATTCATGAAAAATTTCTAATAATAAATTCTTAAGGAATAATTATTTCCTCAGGTTTAAGTAGAGCACATCTTCAAGGAAGTTCCTATTCACTCTATAATTATTACCAAATTTCATAGTTCCTTCCAGGAAACGTCCAGGGGCATTATTAGGAAATAACAGACCCATAAAATAAAGAGTAATTGTGTTTTATTTTGCCATTTTTCTTCGCAACCCAAGCTCCAAGAAAAACTGGCAAAACTGGGCTTTTAGAAAACCCAGTATTGGAAGTTTACTCCGTATAACTGAAAAGGGCAATACTGGACAAGTAACATAGTATTTTGAGTCAATCCTATACAAAAGTGGGAATAATAAATCAACCGTTTCAAACTGACAGGGTGGCATCTTTAATCAGTGTATTGTTGACAATATAGCAAGTTATGTTAGTTAAAATATCAGTTGTGTTGGGAGAGAATTTTGGGACAACCAACATATACATACAAGTAAAACAACAACAACATAAAGAAAAAAAAGTATTCACAAACACGTGTTCATCCATTGCAACAAAGCATTCACACAGGACTACACACACACACACACACACACACACACACACACACACACACACACACACAAACCTTGCAAACAGAAGCTAAAACGACGAGTCTAAAAGAAAAAAAGAAAACAGTCACACTGCCAGTTTAGTCAAGCAGTTTTGGATTTTCTTCTGTTGGTACACAAATGGTCATTCTGACAAAAATAATAATAATAATAATAATAATATTATCTGGTGTGGTCGTCTCCCCTAACCTGCCCTCTCTGCTTTTCAGTCACACTACCTGTTGTATGTACAAGTGAGAAGGCAGTATGGCCGCATCGTTAGTAGATAAGGATATTTACTGCAATATTTCTGGCATTTTTTCTCCTTTGTCATACAAAATAATATTTCTCTGAGGTAAGAACCGAGACAGTATCAAAATAGTAAAATCAAAATTTTACTAAAATGCACCCCATTATTTGGAAAAGAAAAGGGAGAACTGTGTCGTTACTCCAGAACAATGGGATAACAGATGATTTGACAGCTAACTGTAGTGACGTTTGCAAGAACAGAAGGAAAAGAAAGAGAAAACGGTGTGACATGTTTCAGCAGCTGTGGTGTTTTACCAGCTTGAGCAGGCTGTTCGGAGCCGGCGGCGAGAGGTGGGAGTCGGTGGCATCACAGGTTTCTTCAAGGTCTAAACTGAAAATCACAGAAAGCTAGCAGGGGTTAGCGTCCGTGGGGAGAGTGAATGAGGTCAGTGAGGCTCTAATAGCTGCAGTGAAGCTGCTCAGTGGCAAACACGTAGCGGTCTGAGATAGCAGTGGGCAGCTCCCAGGTGAGAATGTGTGAGGCTATGAATGTGAAGCAGCAGAATGTTTGATAAGAGTGTGCAGACACACAATAAACTTTACTCAGAGTATTAAAAAAGTAACAGTATATGACTATACTAGCTGCACTGTGCAGGTGTACTTTGACCTAAATGCTAATGCCAGCATGCTAGCATGCTGATATTTAGCAGGTATAACTGTCTTATTGTGGTGTGTTAGCATGCTAACATTTGCTAATTAGCACTAAACAAGAGTACGGCTGAGGCAGATGGGAATGTCATTAGTTTTGCAAGTATTTGGTCATAAACCAGACTCTTAGACAAGTTCAAATTTTGACCTGATGATGGCGCTAGATGCAAAGTCAAGTGTCACTCAAAACTAAAACCTCCTGGAGGAGGTCGATGAAAAATCAGAGAATCACCACAGTCAGTGTGGTTCATCCTCTGTGAAACATGAATGTGTCAAATCCATCCAGTAGCTGTTGATATATTCCTGGACCAAAGTCATGGACCGACCATTACTATCCCTAAAGCCAAATGTGTTGCGTTACTGGCTGCCTTTTTATTTAGCCAAAACTTGGATGGGAGGAACATGGCCCCTGCTGCTCCTCTTGAACATTTCCACCATAATATTTTGCCTTTGGCCTAAAGAAATGTTTCTTGTGATGTCACCAACTCCTTCCTCTGCTTTACCCCCTCCAAGCTCTGCAACAGAAAAATCTCTTCACTCTGAAAAAGGTCAACTCAGCAATGTGACTGAACACAGCTGTGAACAGGAGTGATGCTGGACTGAGACGCTCTGAACGGGAAGATAGTTAACTCTGAAAGGCGTTTAGCGAGCAGGGCCATGAATCCAAACAGGAGTGCAAAGTGCCATCACTGTGCACATCTGCACGTTTCCAGTAACATCTGTTTCTTCTGGTTCTGCTTTTCATGAGTTAAGGCAGTGATATTATCTTTTTGTTTATCAGCAACTGCTCCACCAAGTGCCAGAGCACGGCTGGTACATGTTGCTGTCAGAAAATATTTCTGTTCCAGAGTCTCGCTTTTCTGCCTCTTGGTTATGTTTACACTGCCCAAAGGAAGAAGAAAACAAAAAACAAAAAAACACACTCACTAGTGTATCATTGCCTGTTTGTCACAACACTACGTTTCCTTTCAGAATAAAAGGCCAGCAAAGTAAAAGGAAACGTTTTCTCTATTCCCTCGATTCAACAAGTAAATTTGCATAAAGGAATACGACATAATCCTTTAAAGGAAGAAAGTATGCGCACGCACGCACACACATACGGATCCAATCGCACACACACACACACATCAGAACCAACATTTAATACACATTACATCCCAGGAGCCACATATGTAACCTTTCATAAACACAAAGTTAAATCCTCTTCATTCCAGTGAAGACAATTTCTGCAATGTATTTCTTTTTTTTTTTTTTAACATCAGCTCTTGGTCTTAGACAGCAAAGACTGGCTTTATGGGTGTTCACCATCATTAAGGCCCAATCTGAAACGTTCCACTCTTCCTAGTCAATCGGAAAAAATCGAATCTTATCTGCTTGGTTTTGTGAAGTTTTGGGGGATTCTGCAGGACACTAACAACACTGAAGCTGTCTATTCATTTTCAAAAATGCTGGAGCAATTTAACTGGGTGGTTACACACATGTATACAAACTTACTTGAAATTCAAAAAAACATTAAAAACACAACTTCTTTTTGTGGCGTAATCAGATTGTGGATTGAGCCTTCATGATGTGAACGTGTTGTGGCAGTAGATGATCATTTATAGAGATGCACCAATAACATTTTATTTTGTGGAGTAAGAGTACAGATTACTCATGTCAAGCACTTGATAGACATTGGCCTTTTATAACTACTGATTAAAAACAAAAAAAGTGGGAGAAATGAACTCCTTCATCATCCATAATCAACCTCTAAGTGTTCATGATCGAGTCAGTGTTACAGGTGCACCGTTATATACCATGACCATCCTTTGCTTCCTTCACATAAAAGACAAAGCTAAGTAGATTCAGACATGGATTTTTTTCTAAACAGTTCTGTACACGATACATGGGGCACGGTCATTGGTGTGGGTGTGGCTTCATATTTCTCACTCTGTCATGATCGTTCTCACTTTGACTCACCATGTGTTCACTCCTCATGCAGCCGCCGGGAGCTCATTCGAAAAACCCTACAATCCTACATCTCCTTGGCTCAGCTCGTGTCGACTATGGAAAAGTCTGCCGACACGTCGCCTCGTCATCAGCAGCCGCTCATTAATCTTTACATCTGCAATATGTACAGCCTATCAGTGCAACAGACCGAGGTGCAATTTTTGGGGGTGGGTGGGGGCACTGGCGGCGGCAGCAGCAGCACGGGGATGTGAACTCACGGTTTATCATCATAATCGCAAATTCTCTCCCTCTACGTCATTCCTGTCGCTTACTGTACCTCTCTCTCCCCCACACACACTCACGGGGTGTTTGCTGTTGATCAGAGGTGTGTGAGCCTCCAAACCCCTCCCCTTTCCTCCTTCCGTTGGAGAACCAACCAACAGCGTTTTGGGAACTGAGGGTGAAGTTCTGGCAAATTTTCAGGGGCGTCTCAGGTTTTTAGGAACGTTTCAGAGGGGGCTCTCAGGCTTTGGGAGTGGGGTCTATTAGTAGTGCACGCTACCTCCATTTACTGGGGCGACGTCGGAGGCCAAAAGGTGAAGGGTCGAAGGGGAGGAGGGGCTGTTTTAGGGTTTAGGGAGGTAGGTTTTTAGGGGTGGGAAGGGGGTGGGGGGGCTTAGTAGTGCTGTGCTCAGTGCAGCAGCTCTTCAAGCTCACTCTCTTTGAGCTTAGCATTGTCTCTGACTTCATCAAATGTATATGTCTTCACAATCTTCCCGTTCTGAAAGACTGTGTGCAACAGGTCCTGGAGAAAGAGAAAAATGTGACGGTGAGAGAACAGGCAGGTCAGAGGTGGTGGAATTATTTCCCTTGTGCTGGATTCAAAAGCATTTATGTGTACTTAAGTGTCCGCTGGGCTATTGAACTCACCACGCCATACTCTTCCAGGTCGCCCTTGCCCTCCTCCAGGGTGACAAAGTCTCCGCTCTGCGTCCGGTGCAGAGACAGGCGACCTTTCTTTGACCTCTTGTTGGGGTCTGCCACTGGGTCCTTGAACACATTCACCTTTTCTCACAGCACAGAAAACAATATTACATTTAAACAGAGTTTCAAATCATTTCCACACATTACCACGGCTGTTGATTATTTTTCTGTCTTATCTAAACACCACACTGTCACAAAAGGGTCAGTAAAACATAAAAGCTTCAACATAAGTGCATCAGTCCTCACCCCCAGTCCATTAGTGACCACATAGCTGCATTTGAAAGAACAGTTGAGCAGATCTCTGGTCAGTTTCTGCAGCAGTGCCCCTCCAGAACCGAAGGCAATGTTCTCAATGGACCACCTGTGTTCCTTCATACCCTCCACAATCTGTGGTAAAAAATAAGCCATTAAAATTCACTTCAAGTTGCTTCAAACTTTTTACCGTCTGGAGACAGATGGAACTAATTGTTTGTGCGTCTCTACCTCTTGCAGTGTGTTGATGTCAACTCCGTCTCCTTGTATGACTCTGATGTAAGGAGGGAGAACCTTAAAACCTTTTGAGTTCTCCTCTGGAGAAAACTTCTTACCCAGGATCTCCAAAACCTGACAGAAGTACAAGAAGAAAGGAACAGGAAGGTGGTACAGACAAGGTCAGTTTCCTGGCTCGTCTTAAGATGCTAGTTAAAAGGCAGAGCTGGCCACCTGAGCTCACCTTCAAAACCGTATCGAGTGGGTTTCCTGAGTCCGGTCGGACGACCAGCGGAGCATCTGCACTGCGCTTCTCTATCAGCCCCCGTAGGTCTTCTCCCCAGATCTTCTCGCAGGCGTTGTAGATGTCGTAGCTGTCGCTGACTATGGATACGGGCACGCTGGGAAACTGCTTGATGATGTGCTCAAAGGCGTCTTTTTCATGGTCCTTGCCCCACGCTGTGATGGTACTGCAAAGAGAGCAGCAGAGAAATGATTATTTTTCACTCTATAATACCATCTTTGTTGTGCCTTCTAAACGACTGCTTCCCATCATTCAGAACAAACACAGAAGGGGAATGAGTGAAAGGTTCAGCAGTGTCCTCGAGAGGATCCGCAGAAGTACAACAAAATAACAAAAAAAAGTGAGGTGGAAAAAAGTAAAGTGAGCAAAAACACTGCAAGTAGCAGGAATGTCTTATTAGTTATCTGTTTGAAAGAAAGACTCTAGAGGCAATAGAAAAAGTGAACAGTGGGAAAGGCAGGTTAAAGGTAAAACGCTCTCTCAAAAATAGACAGTCACAAGACATTCATCAAACAGTAATGCCACAGATCGTCCAGAGGGGGGCAGTGCACTCCAGGATTTAGTCTTGGATGAAACCAGACATGAGCCAGACCTTATTTCTCTGGCAATGATTTAAATAGGTTTACTTGCATCAACTCAGATGTATACAAAAAAATGACATGTAAATAATAGAATTCCTCCTCTGTAGAGCTGAGAAGATTAGTTGATTAATCTACTAATATTGGTAATAAGGACATTATTTTTACTAATCTTTCTGGTTATGTAGTTTAAAGATTGCGGATTAGTTGAAAGATGTGTAGTGCTGATAAGTGGGATTACTGGGAATGTGGGCCTAATATCTAGGAGCCACATGCTCACAAGTGGCATCATGTTTTACGCATCTGAATATGTGTGGCTGAGCAGGGTGGTGTTTGTGCTGTGAGATGAAATACACAGCTAATGAAAACATGCAGGTCGCCTGACTGTGGGCACAATACGGGCACCTGCACTTTTCGCTCAACTGTAACGGTAAAACTGGTAAAACTGTAACAATAAGAACTGGGTTTTATACCAGGTTTGCTCAACATTGCCTGGTTTAGGATGACTACCTTGTTTTTATTATTTTTTCCAGCGTAAGATTAGAGAAAACTCCCCCACATTTCCCAGGTCAACCCTGGTAAATCTGGTTCTGATCATAGTTTCAGTTAGGTTGTGACACACCATCCTAATGCCATGAAGATACCTGGAATTTTGCCTCTACTAAAGAGGTAGTGCCTGTGAAACCTGTTGGCAGCATAGTTAAGGTGAAACCCACCTGGCTGGCTCCCTGGTGTAGAATTAAAACAAACTCAGACAGATGATATCCTGTATATCTGAGTACAGTGTGACACAAATGGCTGATGGAGACAGAGGTGGCAGATTTTATCATTTATTTGTCTGTAAAATGTGTATTTTTGAGTAAATTTTCTGTGCATCCATTTCTACATGTTTTCAAATTGAAAGTGTAGAGCACTCAAACATTTTCATCTCTGAAGGTGACACACCTCTCAGATCACCCTTTCCTTCCCCTTCCTTGTAAATGAAAATCAAAGTGGAATTTCACTGTGACTCCTCCCTCTTGAGGTGGAAACCAAACAGATTTTGGGGGGGGGGGGGGGGGGGGGCATTACATAACGGTTACTGTGGCAACTACTGCCACCATCCCATAATGCACTGGTGCGGGAAAGAAGGGTGCACTGGAGCAGCAGTAAGTGCCCTGGTGGCGAGGAAGAGGCGACTCGGTGTGTGTGTGTTTGTGAGTGTGTGTGTGTGCAGGATAAATGGATCAGTGCCATAAAACAACAGCAGAGACATGGGAGAGATATGTGCGACAGGCCAGCAGCCAATCAAAACCCTCACCTCCAGCCAATCACAGCCCCAATCACAAACTGAGATTTGATGAACCAGATAATGAGCGTGAGGGTGACCAAGCTCTAATCAGAGTGGCAAATTAACACCAACCTCGGCCATGTGCTGGGTTCATTCTCACTCTGGCTGATAAAATCCCTCCATCAACAGCTTTGGCAGATAACCAACCATGATTTGAAGCAAGTTTTCTATTTTGAAAATCAATTTGGCTTGTGGATGAAAAACGTTTGCTTTCAGACCTGGCTCTTGGCCAACATTTGGACTCACACCAGAGGCAACGCTGGAGATGAGAAGAGCCGAGATGTGCCTGCTGCACCCGGCTGCTTTCTGGGAATATGTGAATGCATGGTCTGTGCTCATAATTAACGTTATGCACAGGAATTCAGCAGCCTCTGGGGGCTAAATGTTACACTTAAAGTTTCTGCAGACCTTGTATAACCCTTAAGAGGAGTGATGAGCGCTCTGGTGGGCACCCATCTTTACTTGGAGTTCTTATACGACTGGTGTAATAATTAAAGTGGGTGGAGAACTACTGCCCTACATCTCACAGAAAAGGGTGCCACTTCATCTTCTGTAAAAGCCAGGAAACACTTTACAGCAAAGAAAAGTGAGCTACACAGGGAGATACTGTGTCTCTTAGCAGAGACCAGGCTTCAATAAGCCACATTAAACAAACACAACCTTGAGAAAAGTGTGTGTGTGTGTGCCTACCTGTGTTCTGCAGCAGGCACTGAGAAGCCCGGCACAGGGTCCTTGGTGCCGTAGTACTTCTTAATGACTCCGATGCCTGCAACTGTGTCTGTGCCCTTGAAGTTGACCAGATGGGCAGAGGCCCCGATGCCTGCAGTCTGCAAACAGGACAGAGAGGGGTTATGGGAGATAAAAGGCAGAGATGTCCCATTATGCATTTTACATGCCATTTTGTTTGATGTTATTCTGTACATTACTAAAGACTGGCTGTGGTTTATTTCAAAATAAAATCCCAACTCAAGGTCCTCTTAACCTATAATATGGACTCATGTGACTGCCACATAAGGCCACATGCACACATACAGCACAAAGGTCCGCCACCCCTATCTTATCTGCATGTTGATCTTTTCGCGATAATCTGTAACTGGAACATTTTAACATGTAATATTACACTATAATATGACAAAGTAAGAATGGAATGTACTAATTTACTCTATTTTCTCCCTGAAGGTCCTGAGGTCTGATTTCTTTTCATGACTCTGACTTACAAATATAAAACTTGAATTGTGTTTTTTGTGTTCACCTAAATTCTGCCTTAAATCTAAAATGATCATCACATTTCTATCATTTAAAATACAATGTGTGATCATCATATGACAGTTTGGGAGGGGTGATGTGTACGGTAAAATGGGGCAGAAAGGACGGTTACAACAACACTCATGAGGAATGCACACACACAATCAAGCACACACAAACACACTCGCGTGCCAGCATAACTTCTCGGTCAACGTCCCAGAACAAAATGGAGGGAGATAAGGAGCAACAGAGAGGGATAAGAATGAGGAAGGTGGTGGAAACAGAAGCAAAAAAAAAAAGAAGCAAGAGATGTTGGTAAACTGGAGAGAATGATGGGACAAAGAGAAGACATGTTAAAAAAAAAAAGAAAGAGAAAGGGGAGAGCGGGGCGAGGGAGAGAGAGAGAAAGAGCGTTTGACCTTATGACGCAGCTCAAGGACACCAGGCTGAAAGCTACGGCTAATTTTACATCAGCCATGAAGAATGACTGTGTGTGCGCGCGCGTGTGTGTGTGTGTGTGTTTATGGATGTATTTATATCAGCTGTGGAGACTGACTAGGTGTGTGTGTGGTGTATCCAAATTTATCAGGACAGCGTGTGTGTGTGTTTGTGTGTGCATGCTGTCACAGTGCTCTTGGCTGTGGGTGACCTCTGTCCAAGCAGTCCTTCATGTTGTTGGTGTATCTGCCTTTAGAGCTGAGTGTACATGCATCAAAAGATCGATCCAAATGTGATCAAAGTCAGGAAGCATTAGGGTCATTTCTAATTGTGTCATTGTACGTTATAGCTCTTTTCTGCATGAATGGATAGAGATGAATAAAAAGCATTGTTTCTGTTCAATCATATTCTTAGAAGTCACTGCGTTAAGAATCTGTTTAACAGGATACTTCTGAACACGGCGAAAAGAGAGTATGAGAAAGCACGAGTCAAAGAGAGCAGTTACCGCTCATGGTAAATGAATTTAGTTCTGCCAAGTCACTGCAGACAGTCTGTTCATGCAGCATTAAGTTCATGAGATGTTCCTGGTCTCAGGAAGGAGGCACACAGTGCATTAGCTCATAATAAAAGCAGTGCTGGAGGCTGGAGTTAAAACTGCAGAGAGTTTGCTTCAAATGACAAAAAACCTCCTTGACCTGAATGTTTGTGTCTTTTAAATGTGCACTGAGGTGTTTGTATTCACTCATGTCACCTGATAATGATTAATGATTTGAAATACAGTAATTTGCTTTCTTGGCAAGAGTTAGATGAGATGATTGATACCTCTTTCATGTCTGTGCAGAAAACTGGAGCCAGCAGCTGGTTAGCTTAGCTTAGCACAGAGACTGGAAATGGGGAAACAGCTAGCCAAAGGTCATAAAATCCACCTGCCAGCACTTATAATGCTTGCTAATCAACACATTACGTCTTGTTTGTTTAATTCACACAGAAACCGAGGAGTAAAAACAACAATTCTCTCGAAGCAGTTGCTTGGCAACCAGCGGAGAAAAAGTTACCGGTCCAGGCCAAGATGTTGTTCAGTATATAACCTCCAATAAAATAACAAATGCATGTTTTTACACTGTAGTTTTTATGCAAATAAAAAAAACTACAGCAAAGCAGCTACTGTGCAAAAAAGACAGAAGGTTTAATCCTGCACAGGTGAACCTAATCACCCTTCTAGTCTTAAAGTAATTTAAAATGCAAAGTGAATAAAGCTGACAAACATTCTTTACTGCATCTAGATTGATCTCAGAGATGTGATGCCTCTGGGAACAGAACATTGGATGATTTAGTATTTAGAAGTATTTTGTTGACTTTAAAAAACACCACACGAGGGTTGTTCTAACATCTGACTCTCTGATCTTTTCAGCCGACCTGTATGAATCGCTCTGCTGCGGTGACAGCACATCTCTAAGCAGTAATTCAGTGAGACTTAAGGAGATATAAGAGGTGTCGCTGGGCCTGCTGCCAAGCCAAATAGTTTATGGCTTTTATAAAAATGTTAACTCTCCAACGCAATAAAAAGGGTATAAATGTTGCTCATATATTTTGTCTTTAATCAATCGTCAAATAAACCCAGCCATTAAATCCTATTGATAAGCTTAGCAATGTCGCTTCAGTAGCAATAGGAGAAGCACATTAAAATTTGAGCCGTTATAAAACGGTACAAGGGTCAGAAATTTACAACCACTTTTAACTTGATGAAGCTAATCCATAAGTGGAGACTGATACCAATAAAGGAATAATTCAGCAATTCAGCACTGCACATCTATAAAGTTTGGAGACTCCTACATTTCCCACAATGCAAGCACACCATCTTTCAATGCAAAGTCCATGCCCCTCGTTTGTAGCACAGGCTTTCTATTACAAATTACACTCAAAAAAGCCAGTGGCCCTCAAGGGACCGTAAAAGAAGAATACACTTGTATCTTGTGTCATTCTGGGCCCAGACAACAAACAAAACAAACTCACCTCCACCCAGTTGGTGAGCCAGTAGCATTCAGGGTCTGTGCTCTCCACTGTGAACAAAACGTTGCCTCGAGGAATGACACTCCCCTCTGGCACGGCCTTGATTTCGATGGGCAGGTGTCCATTGTATTTCTGCAAACACAAAGACGCACATACACAGAATATCTGAATTACAATCTGATTCACAGTGTCACAGCTTCCTCTTTAAGGCTGACAGATTGAGAGCTGATGACGCAGTGTGATAAGAGATGACGAAGGGAAAACTGAGCATAAATAAAGCTTTATCAACACTTCTCCTCACTCGAGAAAATTCTTTGTCAGTACAGAGTGATGTGCTCTCTCCAAGGTGCTGAAACAGTGCCTCTAAATAATCAGAAAAACTGCATGAACACTTTCTTAGATACATGTATCTCAACAGTCGAGCCCTTCTCTGATATATTTCAAGAAAAATGTACACGCCTATGTTTATTTTGGCCCCACTTTTCTACTGCATGTAACTTTTTATGATCAAAAAATGCTAGAGCCAAATTCAGTCTGCCAGTAATCAGATTACAAGCTTGTTCTATGTGCACTATGTGTGTTAATCAGAGGCGCATTGTATGTCCTATGTGTGTGTGCGTGCGCCTGAGACAGACTCTGATAATACAGACATGGCCTTCAGGGTGTTTCATGTGCAAACATTAGTGTGTACTAGCCTCTGTGTATACAGTATGTACACCTGCACACCTAGGTCCAATTTCCTGCTTCATCCCAATAAACGCGTTCCTGGAAACAGGCTCTGAAACCCTCATGGAATCTACTCAGAGATATGGATAACTACAGAGCATCACATTGGAAAAAATAAAAATAATTTTTAGCAGCGTCTTACCTCCAATATGTAAGTCCAGCCCTTCTCGTTAAAAACGTCATCCTGGAAGTGTTCTCTGTATACTTCCTTTGCCTCCTGGATCTTCTCTGGAGTCACAACTTTTCCTGCAGAGGAGGAATGAGGAAGAGGAAGGAGGAAGAGAAGGAGTTGAGGAATGAGGGGGGAAGGGTACAGAGGTACAGAGAGAGAGATGTTAGGGAAATGCACACAGACAGAGAGAAGGCGCTGGAATGTGACTCTACTGTCCACTGTCATAATTAAATTAGAAGCATCCTGTGCATGCTGACAAGGCGTCTTTGTCTTAAAACACACACACACACACTCCTTGTTTCATTTCAAGTTTGGATAGTTTCTAGATCATTGAAATCATTGTGCACAAGAAACCACAAGGAAAATATGTTCAAATGGAAGCGGTGCTGGTAGCCAGGCTGTTGGTTTCCCTCTGTTTCCAGTCTTTGTGCTAAGCTAAGCTAACAGCCTGGTGGTAGGACTGTTTTTTACATTTATCAACCTGTTTCCACAATAATTGCTCACAGGAAGGCATGACTACCCGCTAGCTCAGGGCTAAACCAGTTCTTTGTTTATCTAATATTTTGGTTTTGGAAAAACAGAAGTTCTGCTTTCACTATGATTCTTCCATATATAAGAGAAAATATTGTTCACGTTCTCTGCTGCACCACTCCTTTGACCAGAGTACAGTCAGAGAGGATTAAAATTCCCTCTCTGACTCAGCCTGTAAGAATCATGACCTGCACACTTTTGGTTGTGGTTAAGTCAGAGGACTGAGGATGCATCTCTAATAGTTGGCCCTAATGACTGAGCTCCGAGGGACGCTCTGCGCAGACAGCTGGCCTTTCTCCCTCAGACGGTGAAAGAGCAGCTGTGCTTTTGTCTTCTCTCCCTCTGTTCTCCCTGGCTCTCTTGTCTCCCCCGCACCTCTGCTCCCGCACCATGAAATCCTCTTAACAGACAGGAGGGTGATACATTCTTTCTTTCTTTCCATTCCTTCTCTTTCTGTCTCTCTTGCTCTCTCTCATGCCCCTCAGGACTACACTAACTAACTTAAAGATCCACCTTTACTAACTTGAATTAATTAGAGCATAGACTACATTGTAAGCATTTTTCTCCATAACCTGCTGGCTTTGTGTTACACTCTGTACAGCCTAATCAATGTGAAGCACATTGTAACCCTGTTTTTTAAGCGAGTAAAAAAAAAAACGCCTGTTGCTGCGGGCCACAATAAAAGCGAGCACCTGCCCTACTGAAGTGTCCTCGAGCAATGCACTGAATCTTGAGTAGCTCCACACATGCTGTTCTGCAGCTGACCCTGTATTCTGAGAAGAGGGGGAGCAAAAAGATAAATTTCTCCCACAGGGGCCAATAAATAATCAGAAAAGGCTCCACAAAGCTTGTTGTGTTGACTGTTTACCATCACATATTAGATAGAAAACTGAAACTCACTGGACAACAGTAGAATATTGGCTTTGCTGTGCAGCTCCCACAGTATGAGGGTGAAATAAATGAAAACGTAAAAAAGAATAAAAAAATAAAATAAAGTCTATGCCTTGGTTATGTAGCCCAAGTATAGGAATGTTATCCTATTTCATTTGTTAAGTTGACTGGAAACACGTTTTTATTTACACAAACGGCCTGAAGAGCCAGTAGCAGAGGCGGCAGCTGAAAAGTCATTCAGTCTGGCATCCAATGAAGCTCCTACTGGGTTGGAGGTCAGAGCTTCCGCGTTCTGCTCAAGGGCACTTTTGCTCAGTCGGCTACACGGCACAAAACGTTGCGCTTTTTGAATCGGAATCTGAGTCAGGACTTACCTTTTAGGTATTTGTGGAGGATGTACTGTAGGCCGTAGAAGACGGTTTTGTCATATTTGACTTTTCTGCTTTTGGTGGGATCTGTCCTCTTCTCACGGCACTCGAAGTAGGAGTACACTTTACTCGTGTTGGGGGGGTACTGTTTGTAATGTGTTACCTGGGGAGACAGAGGACATATGGAGGACATTAGAAAAGCTGGCCTTCGTTTAAATAAATAAGCAGACGAAGATAATGTCAAACACCAGGTGACGCAATGTGAAGATTTATCAGGATCTCTTCTAAATGTCTAAGCCTTACACACACACACACACACACACACACTCACACACAACTCTGAGCACCATCACGTTGGCTCTCTCTGAACTGGCCTTTAACTCGAGGTATTAAAGGAAATGAGCTCTTTATGTCCACCATGAGCCTCATTCATTAGCTGGTCAGGAGGCTTAAAAATGCATGATTCCTTAATAAGGTACAAATAGATGTGCACACACACTGTGTGAGGAATCACTCTCGTCTTGTTACACACACACGCACGTGTGGAAGGTTAGGCCTATTTCCTGAACAGGCAAGCGTGTATTATTCATGCTGAACTGTATGTGTATGTTTTGAGTCATCCAGGTCTTAGCACTGCAAAACAGGAGCAACTGGACTGGCTATGTAGTTCTGTAAGTTTCACAATGAACAGTGTACAACAATGGATAGATAGCCAACTATCTGAAGAACTGATGAAATATCTTGCACGAATGTTGAAATGCTTTTGAGATTACACCACATTTCTTTGTTTGATAACACAAATAAGTGTAAACTGCAAATTCAGCCTACACAAAGGTTGGTAAAACACCTTAAGGCTTTTTTTGTGTGACATCGGAGCATGTTTTGGGATGCAAAGGTAATAATGATAAAACAGACACAGTCTAGAGAAAGTTTGAGGAGCAGTGTCACTGTGTTTTTTTAATCTGTGATTATAGCAAAGAATCCATTAATCAATGTATTGTGTCATATCAAATAAGGCAATACTAAAGTGTCACAATCAGGCAGAGGCATGTCAGACTTTCCCCACACAGACACGTTCTCCATTATTCTGGTACTGTGTTATTATCCTGGAAATGCCAGTTTCAGTTTTGTGTGTGCATCTGCTGATCCTCTAATCTACTATAAACTGACTGATACCAGAGACTTTGACATTTAAAAATCAAGCCAACTGTTTGAGACATGTCCAGGCAAGTCTCTCACACACACAGAGACAACACGGTTTGAGAGAGGCTATACCTTTAAGATACATACTCACAAAAAGGGAAAAGAAACAGCATCAGCTGAAGCCACCCAGCCATCAATTAAATCCCAAATGAGTCCAGGGATTTCCAAAGAGTACACTGGGGCATTTGATGATTTAACCCTCATCACAGGACCACTTGTATCCACTACACTCATCTATCATGGCATTAACAGGCTGAAGAAATGAGGACCAGGCAGTATGTGACTGAAACTTGTAAATTTGCCTTCTCAGATGTTCTTAGAGTGAACAATATACAAATGATGCCACAAGAGATAATTAAGGGAAATCTTAATAGTATAAGAGGAGCACAGAGAGGTGTCACTTTGGGTTTTCAACCACCATGAGGTACTAGTCATACCAGACCAAGTAAGATTGTAGCATCAAAACACTGCTTATTTCTTTAGGTATGGCAAGTAAAGTTGATGAGATGATGAACCCCAGCGACTTTGGAGTCTGACATTTACTTTCACACTGATCTGCCTTCAATATCAATATAAAAAGTAGCTTAAAATATGTGGATCAGTTCCAGAAAAAGAATTAAGGAATCAAACAGTTCCCTCAGGCTTATCCTTCATCTAATTACAACCTTGTAAAACATGTAAATTCTTGCCATTGTAAATGCATAAAGGTTACGCTGGAATAACAGGTGTGATTACCTGTGAAAAGCCTAAAGGTTAGATCACCATGTTGTGTATGAGGTGGTGGGTGGGGGTCAAATCATCTCCTTGTGCCAAGAAGTGAAGAGATAAATGTCAATGAACTACTCGGTTTCTTTGACCCCTCTGTCCTTTCCTCTGGGCTTTCAAGGACTCAAAATAGAGACACACAACATGACACTTGGCCGGACCACGTGTGTATAGACATTCACTGGCGCAAATTCCGATGTATACACACAAACCCTGTTTTAAAATCACAATCCCGCTATCAGTTTAGTCTGCAAGACACACTACCCACACCTGATCATTATCATTAAAGGATATGATCAATTTATGATCAAAGATAGACACCCATCACATCAGTTAATAAAATGGATACCTATATTTAATTATAAACCATACAGCATATAGTCTTGGAAGACCAGTCATTAAAGCTGTACACATTAATATTTTTACATTATCAATAGATAAAATAACTATGTGTAATCTGAGAGGAGCTGCTTGCAGTGAAGAGGACACAGAGAAATATTACTCAACTCTATTCATTCTCCAGAGGGAAATGAATGTAGGGGAACATTTTTCTCTGGAGCTGGTGGAGACCAAAACAGAGCTAAAGGGAGACCAAATATCAGCTTTACATTCATCAGGTCGCCAGAAACACTGCTGCCAAAAAATGCTAACATGCTTTTAAAACTGCTTTTACACTTTTGCTACATACAAGTCAGCTTGAAAATTAGAAACACCTTCTTTTATGACTTTAAGGCTGCAGCAGTTAGTTGATAAACAGAAAATTAATCAACTATCTTCATAATGAAATAATCATTTTAGTCATTTCTTTAAAGCAAAAGTGTCAAACTTCTTTCTGCTTCTTAAATGTTAGTATTTGAGGCTTTCTTTTGTTGTGCATGACAGTGGACTGATTTTATCGCTTTACACAAAACATGTAGAGAAAACAGATTAGTCAACAAATTAATCAGTGATGAAAATAACAAAGCCAAACTTTGCCTGAATTGAAGCTGGTTTTGCTTATTAAAATTCAGTTCAATCTCTGATCTGAGCTGACACAATGTTATCTGTGAAACTGAATTTTTTTCCCACTGAAATATTAAACCACCTCCAACCTATTGTCTGCACTATAAAACCACGTTGGCGGTGAGCTCGATCAGAGTGTGATACGATAGCTCAAATTACTTGGATAAAGCAATGTTTATTTCTATTCTATTTCTCTTCTCTTTGAAGATTTACCACTGTGCCTTCAACATGAGATAGTAGTGGAAGCCCTTGTGCGAAGAATGAAATACTTGGACTCAAAATAATCCTAATTTGGCCACCGCACAGGACATTTTCAGGTGCTGCCTCTCTTTCCAAGCAGGACAACATCTGAAGCATGCAGCAGCTGCTAGTGTGGCAAAATGCTTAATGGGACCATCCTATTACCTAAATGTCACAGGTTCAACCCTCGCTACAGCCGGACTGTAGCCGCTCTGCTCAGTGAAAATGTTTTTCCCACAAAACCCTGGACCCCTGCCTACTTACTCTGTAATTCTCTCTGGATTAACGGGTCAGAAAAATGTCATGTTACTTATGGCGACATACTTGTGTTGTGGCGTTGCTCTAACAATCTCTGTGAACAATGACACGCTGTACACCTCCACCCTGTAGTAAATTAAAATCCAACACTGCACACCAACAATAACCTTGTGTGTGTGTGTGTGTGTTTCCAGACAATAGGCATGCTTGGCTTTGGGGCCGAGCTTTTCTTTTCAACCTAAACACAAAGGCATTCAGGTGCAGCTTGTTTTTATGTCCCGTGAACAAAGTGTGTGTGCCCCTGGTTGCCCTGCGAGTCAGTTGCTTTGATTGCTCTCTCTTTACAGAGGTTATAACACAGTCATGCACCCACAAGATAAAGATACAAGCTGCTTTCAGTGAGGCAACATTGCACAAGCAAACCCACAGTAAACACAGATGTGGTGACATTTGTGAATTTGGTATATTTCATAAGAGCCCAGATATAAAGACAGCTGATCTTACATAACTGACTAGTTGGCTTACTGTTTAGTTTCTCCTTTGTGCAAGTCCACTAAGAGTAACTTCAGCTTTGTGGGGCAACACACTTCGCCTGACAAAGACGCAACATGAAATTTGATCAGTGTGGGCTCAACCCTCATTTAACTGGTCTTTGTTTCTTCTCTTGGGCCTTGAACTATCTTGATTTAACAAGAAACACATTTGCAATAAGTCCTGTTCTTCATACTGTATCGTGACAGTGACTTGTAAACTTTTAAATACATAAGAAACTGGAGCAAAAAATGCTGAATCTCTTGAATTTTGCACAATTTGTTCTGATGTACAATGAGCGAATTGTTTTCTATTATACTTTCAGAATAAAAGCATTCCAGAGAGGTTAAGTGACTGGCCTCTATTGAACCAGTCAGTGGAAATACTTGACATCTGATTTACTTTGATTTGTTAAGCAGAGGTTAATTATCTTTATCTATATTTTGCATATTTTTCTGTTAACTGATCCCCCCCAGGCTACGATGGAATTACCTAAGAGATCAAAACAACAAACTGCAACCAAGGTTACGACTTATGAGTACATGACGCCAGCAATGTCCCTTCAGTTAGGGAGGTGCACCTCTCCTCCAGCAGGCTTTAATCTTATTAGGCCGGCGTACTGATATGACCGATCGATACTGTGTGCAGAGCCTGAAGTGTCTTAACAAGAACATACACATTTTGAACTCATCCTCAAACTCACCCTCATATAACTGAAGAAACCCAAATGAGCCTCTTCCAAGGAATCAAAACCAAAACTGTGAATATACTTTGTAAACTAAATAAAGCGTGCACCTTGTAGTTGAAATCCAGGATACAAAACTTAATTAATCACAATAAAACAGTAATTACTATTCTAATAAGAACACTGTTAAGTGCTACTTGCAAAAAACTAAAGACTTAAAAACGTACATACATATATTTTAACTCTGTGAGGAGCTTTTAGGGGAAAGCTGGAGCATTTCTCTTAGAATTATAATTGTAATAGTGCCATTACATGATGCTACACTTGTCTTATTAATCTGGTGAGAAAAGAGCAAGAGCTCACACACTCTCAGAGCCTGGCTGGGAATCAAAAAGAGTGCATTAGTGAACACTGGTTCATTATAATATACATGAACAGCACCCTTATTAAAAATATGTTACAGATATAAAGTATTACTCTATACTGGCGACCATGCAATAAATATATTCATATGATGTCAGGAAGTACAACCTCTGTTTTCACTGTATTACTATTAGGGACAGCCCCTGATTACATTACTTTCTGTTCCAATGAAGCTCATGATGGGTTCATAGACGCTAACGTGTTAATGGATATTTGTGGTTACATATTGATTCTCCTACACAACACACACAACTTTTCTATTATTTTTTAACACTAGACAACATTTGTGTTTTTAATCTTTGACGTCTTACAACCTTAACCTCTGCTGTTGTCCCTAACTCCCTCCCCTCTCTCTCTGTCCCATCATCACCATCACTGAATGCTCTAACATGACTGCCGGGCATAGCAACCGCCCCGGCAACCACTGGCTACGTGCGATAACACAGTCCCGCAAGTGCATTTTCTCTGTGTTTACAATGTCAATTAGCAGTGGACTTACGGTGCTTTAACCTTCCTCGCTGTGATATTGACCGTCACAGCAACGATTGCAAGCCTGCAACACCGTTTAAAGGCCCCGAGCGTCTAAATTCAACGCAGGACTCGGGTTAAGTTAGCGGTGTCACACAGGGGCAAAAGCACGCGGCTCATTTCAACTTTCGGTTTTGATTTCCTGAAAGCGATGCATCGCCGCTGGCAGCAGCTAGCTCCACGCTGGCTAACACTGCGCCTGGCTGGGCTCTTGAACGTGACTTTACCCATGTGCAGCGCACCGGGCTACCCGCACAGCACTTGCTAGCTAGTGGCTAATATTAGCTTTTTTTTATATCATTCACCCTCCGTCTCGCTTCTGCGCTCCCCGTGAGCTAGCGCGCTAGCTAATTCAGCTAGCTGGATATCACTGAAACTAGCAAAACCGGTGAAGAGCTGGCTCCGCCATAAGCAGCGGTTCTGGGGCTAAGGTAGACATCCCGGGGAGGGATGCTTGCTTTCTAGATGTGGTACCCCGTCTCAGCCGCTCTCCTCCTCTTCCTCCAGCTCATTCGGCCTGCTGTGAACCGACGGAGACCGGCCACAGAGAGCGGTATGATGGCCTTGGGACCAATGATGAAACCACCTTGACTTGATCAATTTTCATGCATTAGCCGCCCCCCTCCACCTGGAACCACCATGCGTACTATACCTTGTATGAGTCGGTCGCTAACATTATGTTGAAGTCGGCGTCTCTGTGCTCCATCTTTTCCCCCCTCGGTTGTGAGTCAGTCGCAGCTGTCAGTGTGTTATGTTGTGTTGCGCGCCGTGCTGCCAGGGACTCCTGCCTGGTAATGTAGCTGGGCAGGGGGGGAAGGACGAGCGGAGAGAACCGGGGCGGAGAAAGGGGCGTGATGTCGTCACCAAAATCCTGCGTCAGTTGTGCCGCCAGCCAATCAGGAAACAGAGATTGTGTATTTGCGAAGATGAACCACTCAACAAAGAAGAGGAGAAACCACAGGGACAGTACATCTTTTTGAAGTATTTTATCATCAAAAAGGATCTTATCTTTAACTAAATCATTACCTCTTCATATTAATACTTTTATTACATGTGTATACACATATTTTATTACATGTGTACAGTTTACAGCCCTTCTCAAGGATGAAATCATTGATTTTTTTTCTCATGAAACACAAATTATTCAATTGTACGTTATAATTTGATGCTCGGTGATGATACACCACCTTTGAGAAATTCCATTTGCCGTCACAGATGCTACAACGTTCAGACGTTTGTAGTATACAGTGCTTGTGTAAGAGAGTGGGAGCTCTGTGCTTCATTCTCGTCTTTGAAGTCATGTGAGCCACAATTATGTGCCGTTTTCAAGCTGAGCACAAGGGGGCGCTGTTGGGTCATCAAGTGCTGTCTTAACGTCAGAAATGAAGCGAAACAGGCCTTTTAGGTCTAAATACCTGTGTACACACCTATAGGGTGTCATTACTTGGCAGTCAAAGGAGCACTGCCTGATTGTCGACTCCTGTGTCAGTAAACCATTAAATAAATAATTAATTAACCATTATTATAGTCTTTGTAATAACGTTTAACACACTGATTATTTGCCATAATTGTGAGGAGGTAACAGAAAAACATATTTCTATAGATGCATATCACAGTTAGTGTCCCATGTCTAAAAATTGGAGTGATACACAAGTTGGGGTCCCCAGGTTTCTCTGAATTTGTCTCAATGATAGTCTTGTGTTATTATAAAGAAATGTTTACAATTATACTTCCCTCCAATGCAGTGGACCATACACCAAAATTCTCCATTTCTATGCACTTAAAACAGTGAGACAGTGTTTCTTCATGATATATATTTTTCATTTCTAACTGCTAGATTTAGGATGTTGTATTAACGTGTGTAATACTGATGTTATTTACCTATAAAATGTTGTCAACAAATGCAGAAGTCTGTCTGCTTGAGAACAGCACAGCGTATTACTGTAATAAAAACAAACATGAGAAGAGGAAGCCTTCAGTGCGAGCATCTTCTTCGATGACATGTACAGTCTTTAATGAGCTCTGCCTGGAAGGAAACTGACGCAGCAATAACATTCAACACCATCACATTTAGTGCCACAAAGACAGTCTGTGGTTTCAGAAAACTTCCCAGTTTGTTATCTTGACAAGCGGACACACGTTACTTTAGATTCATTGCCCCAGTATTTGAATGTCTTCTCTGAGACTTCCTTCCCCGGCATCCCTAAATATAGTCACAGTAGTAGATTCATCTCTTTTGGACCGAGAGTAAGGCTCTTCAAGGAAGGTGCTTGTTTCTCTTTCTCTTACCGATTTGTCCTAATTTTAACAAGGCAACTGATGTCTTTGAAAAGTTCCTACAACTCTTACTGCAGCGGCCGACGGGCACAAACAAACATACAACTACATAAATGAATAACTAACAGTAATAACACAAAGCGTTTGAGTACAATTAAATGTTGAGACGTCTGTGTGTCAGAACAGCTACCAAACATGGAGTTGCATGGATGAGGTGTATTCCATCTGCTTAACCTGGTTTAAATAGATTTTTTCTCCTTTTGTTTTTTGTTTTTCTTGATCTTTTGCATTTCCCACGAATCCCAAGGGCCTATTTTTATCTTCCCTGCTATATGTGTTTTGTGGGATGAAAACGAGCTAGGTTTTATAAGAACTACATATCAATTCTGGATGCTGAAGAAGGCAGGACTCAAACGCCAGCCCCTCACCCAAGTCTACAGAGGACTCGTTGAAAATATCCTCACCAGCAGTATCACAGTGTGGTATGACAACACCACTCTGGCTGAGAGGAAATCACTGCAGCGGGTCATAAAAACTGCAGAAAGGGTCACTGGCTCCAGTCTCCCCTCCATGGACACTATACACACCCAGCACTGCCAGAGGAAAGCACAGAGTATCCTTAGGGACAAACATCACCCAGCTCATGCTCTGTTTCAGTGGGTGGATTCAGGCTGCAACCTCAGACACCGCAGGCCAGTGAGCATCAGTGCTCACAGGGCTCGCCTCCACAACAGCTTCTTTCCAGCCACCGTTAGACTAGAGGCACAGGACATCAAAGAAGGAAGGAACTACCTCACTCCATGTGCTTGTACTGACATGTACCTGTGCAAATGGCAAAGTCTCTAATCTAATCTAATTCTCAGAGTATATATTTTTGAGAGCAACTCTTTCAAACACAGGCAAACTTCAAACTTAAAAATCAAACACACTTTTCACACATATTAAGCTTGAGGTTTAAAAACTGGCGATGTTGTTTCTAATTAAATAAATGTAGGAACATTGTTCTGCAGGCCTGATCAATATGGATGCCCATTTCCACCACTGTGATAGAAAGAACTGATTTTGTTGAGTCATTGTAAAGAGAAACTGCGAAATAATGACTTAATATCTCAAAGTAATGAAAACTTTCTAAAACATGATGACTTAGTACAACTAAGACATTATTATAAGCTATTAATAGGCCTACATTAGTTTGAGGAAGTTGCTCAATCTCACGACTTAACTTTTTTTTTCCAGAGGCGGAAATGAGCTTCCATGCATGGTCCCCAGCACTGTGGATCTACTGTGTAAGTGTAAGGTGGGATATCAGAGTTATAACAGTCCACTGTGAAGTTTCTGACTGATGCTGGGTGATGAAATCACTCAGCGGGGCGGTGAGAGATTCCAAGCCGCTGGACTGATGCGTTCCTCGGCCTATGGGCAGCGATTTTCCCGGCTATGTGATCCCTGTGGAGGGAGGAGCTAAGTCTGGGGGGCAACGTTACATTTCCGCATGTCAATAAAAACAAAGTATCCGAAGTGAAGCGGAACAAGTGGATAGTTAATGTATAAATGCACCCAGGTGCTTTACTGCGTCCACTTTTACATGTAGCCCAAGTAAACATGCAAAGACTTTCGGTCACATGATGTCAAGGCTGAACAGACACCAGCTGCAAGGTGCCGCTTCTTCTCAACGAAACACACCTCGGAGTTTTTTTTTCCAAGAAGGGATTTTGTGCTGAAAACCAAGGAGCAGATCTGAACTGTACACATGTTGAAGTTAAAGCAAAAGTTTGACCTACACAGTGATGTGGTGTCTGATATCCTCAGGAAGGAGGCGTCTGTCTGCAGGGTGAAAGGTGAGGCGTTCAGGTGTCCCCGGTCTCTCGCGGCTTTATCAGTGACAAACTGTTTACGTGCATAATCGAACAGCTTTGAGGTAGCACAGCAGGTAGCTAACAGTGCTAGCTAAAAGTATCAGCTTCATGTCAGGTCCTTTTCACTGTTCTTTATGAATTTAGAGTGAGTTTACCTGTATTATACATTTTTGTATAATGTGAGTTGAGTTTTTATTTGCATGACAGCTACTGAAAAATAAATCTGATCAGAAAATGTCGCTAGTTGTAGCCTTTAGCTTTAGATTCAGAAGTAAAACCAAAACTTCTAAATGGTTTTAAGGTGTTGAGCACAAGATGGCGCTGTTTACTCTTCACATTTCACCATATACTATGTAAAAAAAGAACTGGTGAGACATTCACTTAAAAGCTGTTTGCATACCTTCATTAACCTGCCTAAAGTAGACAGTGTACTGTTGACAAAGTAGTTTAAACAACTGCAGTATTAAATTTTTTCAGTATAAAAGACTTGGAAAGGCTTATTTTTGCAGGAGCAACTATCACAGCAAGACTTTCAAATAAGACTTTCAAACATCACACAGCTTCTAAGCAATTAAAAGTTTACAGTAACACCATGAGAAGTTAAAACTTTTTCTGTGAACTCCACATTGAGTACACAGACATACATACTGCTGCATGACAGTGGTTCCTTAAGCAGACAATGTGCAGCAGACATCTCATTATGTCTTATAACATCAAGCAGCATTGTGTTGCCAAATTACCCACCTACACATCTGGGCACTTTCTGCATCTAACAACAACATATTATACAGTGGAAACACACTATATACTCATTAAGCATCACACTTGGCTGTGAGCGGTGGCAGGGAGAGTAAAAACTTGTTCGTCAGGGCACAGTGTTGTTTAGAAGTGATAAGCTGTTTGGGCTCATGATAATGATGCTGTGTCTGCAGAATACTCTGGCACAGTGGACACTCAAATCCTCAACATTGAGAGAGATGGGGGCATCCTTTACTCCTGGAAGGTAAGTCCACAGTGAAGGCACTGCTGCATGTTATGAGTTGTTTATACTGGATATGCTCATTAAATGAGTGTGATTATCCTAATCCATATTAAACCAGTGCTCTCTCCAGTTAAACAGTGTTACAACCTGCATTTAATTTGTATCAAAGTAACACTTGAAATGCACAAAATAATCAGCATGTTTTCACTGTGATAATGCCCTTTGAACCTGGACACTGTTCTCTAAAGAATCCCTGTATCTTACATGTTACATGTGCATTATATGGACTCTGTATGTTGTTTTCCATAATTCATTGAAGCTGTAGTCAGTGAAACGTTCAAATTCCAAATGCCATGTTTCAGTGTTTCCACCATTCATACAGGTTTCTCTGCAGTTCTGCTTGACATTTCTGGTATTTTTGGAAACCTTGGGATCCTCACTAGAATTTAAAAGTTCTGCGTGTTGAACCATGCACAGCATAAATTTTTAATGATAGACCCAGCAAAGAGTCTGAGGGTTTAGGAGGTTAAAGACAGTGCGCAGCCTGCAAAGAGAGAAAATAATCTCCTTTTTTTTTTAGTGCAAAGGTTTACAATTTTATGCATGCTTGGCTGTGCCTTGGGTTTCAGAGCGTGCTTGCTTTTATTCTATTAAGTCTTCTGAACCAAAAATGTGGCAAATCGCTGGTTTGAAGTGAGGTGTGCCCAGTCAGGATAATTAGCAAGGGTCAGCCGAGGTAATGAAAAGGTCAAGCACGATGTTCCACATATGTCAGCCTGGTGGGAAAAGTTGGTCAGATTATGATTATCCATCTCTGTTCTGATAGGGAGCAACAGGGACCACTAGGATCGGGAAATACGACTCCAACACCAAACAGAACAAGGTATTGTGTGTGTGTGTGTGTCTCCCAGGTTTCCTTCCCTTCAGTACTTTGTGTGTGTGTGTGTGTGTGTGAATGCGGCTGTATCTCTGCACACTCATCCCCGGTGCGCCTGTGTTCTCCTCGACAGCTCCTGTACTCATTTGACAAGCAGGTGTGTGTCAGCAGCTGTTCCCTGAACAAGGAGGAGACGTTGTTGGGTGAGCCTCTGTAATGTACAGATAATGAATTACTACAAACTGACATTGTTAACAATACTGTGCTCATGGCCCAAAATCAAGTGTCGAGAGAGTAGCTCAGGAGTTTTCCTGCAGATTCTTAACTGTAGTGGTGCCAAAGCATTGTTAAGAAAACCTGATTTACTGGAGCCGCCGTCTCTTTGGAAAATGTGTGTGTATTAAGTCTTGTCACACCTCGCCTTTGCTTTGTCCCTCTCAGCTGTCAGCTTGGCACAAAATACCCGAGGAGAAGAGCGCCTCAGTCCAAGTAAGACCCAAGATTTACTTTCACTCAATTTCATTTAAAGGCTGTGACATTAACCTTAACATCTTCTTAAAGTATCTCTAATCCGCACGTGGCATTTTCAACCACGGCTATTAACTGTGTCTGGTCTTTGTAGTATCCAAGTGTCTAACTCTCCTGATTGAGATCCATCCCATCAACAACACTAAAGTCCTCAAGGCAGTTGACTGCAGGGTCAAAGTGCAGGTACAGTAGAGTGTGTGTGTTTGCAGGTTTCACTGCAGCCACGAGCTGACGCTGCATTTATGGAGCATCAGAGCTTACAGTGTAGAAGTGCCACAGACTAATTATTTCATAATCTTTGCTGAAACTGCACTGGCCTGTCGTCGCTATTCTATCGCTCTCTATTAATCGTTTAATCTTTTTTTATGTCATCTCATTATATTATTATAAATGTCCATGTTATTAAGCTACCGTGGCTGTGACCCTTGTGTTCCTCAGTATTTGTTGCCGGCCCTGTTGCCAAACAACACTATTCGAAGATATGCCAAGAACGTTTGAGACCTGCATTAAAATATTAAAATCAGCAAATTGATGTCTCCGTCTAAACCGCACACTCAGACGCTGACTCGTGTTTCTCTGTGGCTTTCCCCAGTTCCTCCACCAAGAAACTGACAGGAGATCAGTGCTGGAGAGCCACCTGCTCCTGCTGACAGAGGACGGATGTGAGTTTTATGTGTCCATATGTTTGTCTTTCTGTCTGTCTATTCCTCAAGCTCTCATGAAGTAAAACAAAAACAGAGATTCTCAGAGGAAACATTACACTTTGACATTAAGTGGCTGTGTTTAGACAAAGTTGTCATTGTGTGTGTTTCAGATGTGGATCTGTACCATGTTCTGCTAACCAAACAGGAGGGTTACAGAGTGGTAAGCTGTACATTCACCACATTGCCTGCTCTTTTTCTTTTTGATGCAAGTGTCTGTGGGTAGTTGCCTCAGCCAAACTACAAATTTCATGGGGAATTTTTCTGGCTGGTGGGTTTGTGCATTTTTTAGAAGTGCAGTATAAATTCTTTCCAGGAATCCACATATCCAGCAATTAATAAGTAAAACAGTTTGAATGTATTTACATAACCCAGTGCAGAGAATATATTGTTTCGACCTCATTCCCGGGCTATAAACTATACTGCGTGTCTCATCCTCCCGGGGAGCTTTGCATTAAGAATTCAGAGTCTTCTACAAAGCTGAATTTGAATATGTTTGTGTGAACCAGGTGATGGCAAATCCCGAGCGCTTGCCCAAAACTGTAGAGAGAATAGCGGAGGATTTAAGTTGGGTGCAGTGGGACGGACACACACAAAGACTCTACTGTCTCACACACAAGGTAACACACTGCAAAATGCATACACGCAGATGTAATGTACACAACCCCACAGCTTACATGTTCATCAAACAGTTATGTGTCTTTCACAGGACAAGTTCCTGCTGCGATGTGTTCAGTTTTACCTCAGCCATAGCTGTGAAACTGTGGTAACTCAACTCTATGCCTTATGATTTAATAAGTGACGAGTCTTTTGCATGTGCTGCCATAATCACATGTTTTGTTATTTGTGCTATCACTTGACGGTAACATACTGTTGTCTTGTTTTATGTTGCTGCTCAACAGATGGAGCTCCCATTGGAGTTGCCTGCTAATCCTTTCTACACAGTCAAGTAAAGCAACAATTACTACTGCAGTCTTAGAAATATATTTCCTTAATTCACTCTCCTGCATTACTTTCTATGTTACTGAAACATACTTGAGACAAAACTTAATTCTTGTACACTTCTGCATATCTGAAAGATCCCCAAACATTCAAATTGTATTTACATATGTAAATGTGTGTGTGGCCAACAGGTTTGTAAACCTGGGTTTTGACCATTATCACACAGAGAAACCAGAACAGGAGCTTGTACGGATGAAGGTGTTCACAAACAGAATAGGTAACACATCCACACACTTACATCCTTGCATGAATAATGTGCTTTCACACGTATATTCTCTCACTCAGGTGATATTCCAGTTACATGACTTTTTATAACTAACGTTTATGTGTGTTTTTTCATGTCTCGTTGTGAAAACAAGAAAGTAAGTCTGTTTAAAAAGTCAGACTATAACTGCAAGTATATTACAATACTGAGTGCACAGTGATGCGTCATAATTATACACAATGCAACACACCTAATTAGAGATCCACCAGCAGTAATTTACGATCTCAGTGATGACAAAAGAAAAAGTTTCATTACAAAGTGAAAAGTTCTGATCAATGAACATCAAGGTAACTTTTTCCCTCAAACTTGAAATTTAAGTTTTAAAATTTAACTTGGTTTAATTGCTGAATCTATAATGTGACCAGGTTAAAAATGGAACCTCAAACAAACTGATTTTAAGAATGAGTTTGATTCACTGATTAAAATCTTGATTGACTTTGTGATTTCTGAATCAAAAACAAATAGCTCCAGAATCCCTGTCCTCTCCGTCATTGATGCAAATTAAAATGTGAGAAGACTCTCTGTTAAAACATTCACAACCCTTTTAATTTTGCATTGATTGTCGTAAATATCGTCATGGATGTTCCTAATCTTGTAACAATGGCACCCACTGTGTGATCCATAACTGCCTTGCCCTGTGGTTTGTTTTTAGGAAGCATGTGTGTCTGCTACAGCCAGCCTCTTAAAGACAAACAGGAACTGATGTACACTGTGGTTTTAGTTCACAAAGGTGTGTATCTCTGTCTTCTTTACTGTGGAACTTTTAGGGTTCGTTTTTTTTTCCTCGAGCACTTTGCGACAAATTTCTTATTTTCTGCAGACTGCAGCAAGACGTTCAGAGTGTCTCTGGGCAGCGACCAGTCGCAGCAGAAAGCCACACAGCTCCATCCACTCTTCATCCCCATGGGTCAGTGTACACAGAAATGTACTACAGTCATGTAGAAGACAACGACAGAAACACAGACTCACAAATACAAATAAGTGTGTGTATCCTCGTGCAGTCGTATTCTGTATTTTTTGTTTTTATGTTTGTGTATAGGGTACTACATCCTGGTGTATCTGCAGGATTATTTCCTCCACTGTATCAACACCAGACAGCAGGAGATGCTCTGTCACTCCCTCTTCCTCTCTGGTAAGACAAGGTTATTGTGTCTCAGCTGAGTGACGGCTGTGTAACAGTTGTTTGCTCTCCTCTGTTCTCTGTTACAGTGCATGCTCATATTGTTTTCAAACAGGGAACCTGTGCAAACATAGAGCTTTCAGTGGTGTTTCCTCTTATTAATCCACTTTTATTCCATGTCTTATTCTCTCTGTCTGTCTGTCTCAACAACTGTAAGGTCATGATGTGGACTTGGGCCTGCAGTGTCGGTCAGCTAACGTCACAGTGCTGCACGCAGAGGAAGAGTCTTGCGGTAACCTCCTGGACCTGGCCAGTGGGAAGATCCACAGTGCCGAGCTCAGCCCTGCCTACCTGCTGCAGATACTGCGATCAGACACATCTGCCAGGTGAGCATGATTCATAACCTTTTGGGGGAAATGAAGGACCTATATATACACACACACACACATATATATATATATGTGTATATACAGAGGAGGAGGCACTTGTGAGGATAGGTGGGCAGGAAGCAGCAGACAGGTGGAAAGTTATTTTTTTAAGGTTATTTTTATGTGCGTACACCTGCTGAGCCTCTCTGAGAATAAATTTAGCTTTAACTTGAATCTTTGCCAGCGCACACCTTGGATTGAACCGTCTGGCTCAATAAAGATGCAGCAGTGACTCTTTTTTTTAACTCAGTTTTTTTCTTTGACATTTTTTTCATTCAATTGATTCATTCATTTATTCATTCACTTTTGAGTTTTAAAGCAGCACATGCATCACTGCACAGTACCTGACTGTCTGCTTCTGCGTCTCTGTGTTTGTATGCGCTTATGTTGTATAAAGGTAAATTTGTTGTATGCTCACCTCTGTTCAAGGTGTCCCAGTGGTAAGGCTGACCCTCAGCGCCTGGCCGCCCTCCACTGCCTGCTGGTTTACATGGGAAATGACCCAAACCTGGAGCTGAAGGTACAGATGAAGCGAGGAAAATCAAAAATATTGATGTTTAAATCAAATGTACTGAGTTAGTAAAGGTCTCAAGACAAATTTCAACACCCCATTTTTCCCAAATAAAGATGAAGCACATCATCTTGGCCCACAGAACATACACAACTTTTACTTTGCATTTTTATTAGTGTTGGGGGGAAAAAATCTAATAAATAGGGCCTTTGTAATTAATTAATCGCAACTTATCACATTTTGATCAGTATTTGACACAAGAAGCAACATTTTTCAGTTCAAACAGATTTTGGTAGATGACGTTTAACGTTTGGACTTACTCATCTTGGCTCTCGGGTTGGCGGCGCTGCTTGCTCGTGCCAAGACTAATGTTAATGTTAGCTCTGAAACTTTCCATCCACTGGGCCTCATCTGTTTCATCCATCACGTTAGCATCTCGTTAGCCTGCTACTGCGCTTTGCTGCTTTCCACGTGGGGCTTTGTTGTCTGACGTCACTGAACCTGGTGCATCAGTATGATCGGTACGCCAGGAACTGAGAGGAACTTTCTCAGGTGCACTGAGAAACGTTTCTGTGTTGTCTGGAGTGTAAAAATAAAGTCAGATTAAATGTGTTCATTTTTTCTGTTCCAGGCCTAATTTATATACAACACAGTATCATTATTTTGCACTGAGAAAGTTAATAGAAACTTCAGCTGTCGTCAGGATTTAGACAAAGTCACAAGATCAGTAAGATCTCCTTCAGGACGAGAGAGACTGAACACAGAAAAGATGGCAGGATGATGAACGAGTCCATGTTACTGTCAGGCATAGCACAGCTAAGAGCAAATGACATGACGATGGTAGAGATGGCACCTTCTCTGCACTACTGTGTGAATTCGGTAGGTGTCAACCTTGAGTTGGAGGAGAGGAGATGGAGGGAAGAAGGCAGGAGAGGAAAGAAAGGCAAGAGGATGAAATGAAAGAGGAGCTTAGAGAAGACAAGTGGACAGAGATCAAACAGGGTCAAGTAAAGACAGAAAGAAAGGGACAGGTATTCTGTTTGGGCACTGTGCTGTGCTCTGACTCAGACTCTATTAGCACTACACCTAAATTAAGATGTTCCAACGGCTCTGATAGATTGTAATAAATTCTTTCTTTAGAGGTTAAATGAGTCACCAGCTTCATTAGTGCAGCTAGCACTGGGAAATTGGACACCACACATGACTTTTGTATTCTTTGTAGACTCCTTTAATGGGGCCATGGCTTTAATAAAGGTGATTGCTTGTTAACATTTTTCTCTTTGTTCCCAGCAGGTTATAACTTTAAGAGAATACTGTGCAAACTAAGTCCCCTCAGTCCTACTTTAACTTCTTTTTGTTCCTCTCCATGGAATGGTTTTTGTTATGTTTAATGTTTCTGGACTCTCACCAACTGGTTGGTGAAGGCGTATTTTTCCTCAAACAGCAGAGTAATGGGCAGCAGAAAATGAGTTTCACTCTGATTGCACTGTGGCTGTAAGATTTGCAGGGTCTTTCTTTGAGGACATGATTAATTTTTTATGTTTCTGTGATGTAAACAGTGCACCATTGAAGCTGGATCATCAAGAAAACTCTTATCAGGAAGTAGAGCTGTTCTTAGTATTACCAAACAAGATATCGGTCTACAGCTATCAGCCTTTAACTCTCGACAAAAAAGGTTTCCTTTAAAGGATGGAGGGTAAACTCTAAAGTCAGAGTAGATTGTCCCTGTTATATGTAAATATGCTAATGACCATACAGTACAGCTGCAGCCTATAATGCTGAGCTCCCACCTCTGTGACATCTGTCTCCTGTGTCTTTCTTTCTCTGCCACTAGATTATTGAATGGCTGTGTGACAACGTGAACGCCCTGGAATCCTTTGATCAGATCCAGGAGTTCATTCTAGGTCAGTGGCAGCTGAAGCGCAGGGGGGCGACACAAATCTCCTGAGTCCAGCCAGTCCTCTCTTGCCTTTTTATGTCTCCCTCTCTCTCTCTCTCTCTTTCTCTGCTGTTACTAGACTGCTTACATCTTATCTACACAAAGCCGAATCCTTTCATCAGCTCTGTTTGGCTCTTAAATTTCATCTTGTGGACTTGTGCCAGGCATCCCACACAGGTCTGAGGAGTTAGAAAATAGATTTGGTTATTTTGAGACCTTGGGGACTTGCGAGGAACGGTGCAAATATGGTTAAGTCCTAGCAGACAAGCAGCAGCACATTTGTATGTCCCCAGCGCGTCCGTCTGGCATTCTGCTAAATAAAATAACTGAAGAACAGTACATGATATTAATTTCATATTTAGGAAAACAGTCATCACCCAGAGAGTGGATGATCACATTAGATGTTGGAGCACCTTGCTGCATAAATTAGCATGTTATTGGTGCTGCAATAAGTACTTGAATTTCAGAGGTCCTATTAATCCAGGTGTTATATGAAAACACTAACATTGACCTAATTAATGATAAACTTGTAACCTCTGCTCATTAATATATCACACTGATGATGGTGGGACATGGGCTCAAGAGCCTCTGTCTTGTAGCTACAGTATATTTAAAGAAAGACTCTACAGACGTGTGTTTAAAAGCAGAGTGCTCTCTCTCTCTGACTGTCTGTCTCTCTCTCACAGCCTCTTTGTATAGAATAAGCTATGAGAAGTCTCTCAGCCTGGATAAAGTCCTGCCTTACTCCTCTGTATTCGACAAGAAGGTACAACACACACTTATACATGCATTACAGGCAACTCTGTGTATGTATAGATATGAATGCAAAGAGGACACACACACACACACACACACACACACACACACACGCACTCACTTTAGTCTTGTCTTTCTGTGTTCTAGGAGGTACCGGTGTGTCTGCAGGCGATCCCTGGTGTGTTATGTACCACTGAGCTGCACACTGAGGCTGTGTTAAAGGGGAAGGTAACAACATGTTCCTCCATTTTTAAAACACATTTGTTACACTAAAAGTGCTTGTCGGTTATAATGTATAACTGCTGTATTTATCATCACAGCACAGACCTTCTTACTACTCTCTTTTCTGCCCCATTTCCAGAAGCAGTTAATAAAACTTGAGCCTGGTGATTAAATCGAGACAATGCGTGCGTTACGTAACACATTATACATGCTCTAGGTGCATTTGCGATACAGTGTCGGGAAATGACTGTAGCCGACTATATTCAGACATTAAAAAGGCATTTAGATGTAAGAATTTTGTATATACTGGGTTTGCTTGTGTGCAGTTCAGATGCAGTTATTCTCGATTGTTTTGCAGCAATGCCCTTGTTTTGTCACTTTGGCGTTGGTGTTTGTTTGAATGTGTGTGTGTGTGTGTGTCTCCAGGGTTTCTGGACAGAGCTGCAGTGGAACACAGAGAGGACAAAATATCTGGACGCTGTTCCCAACCCCAGATACAGACCCTCCCAGATACAGGCCGACTGGGATAAATGGGTGAGTGTGTGTTTGTTCGCGTGCGCTCCGACTAAAACCCCTCATGTATATTCATTAACCCAAATCACCATCATAAATCATTTCCATATTAGAAGTCGAATCGATCATTGGTAATTGTTTAAACGTGGTAGTTGCTGTGAGAAACGAGGAAATGCGTGTTTGTGTGTGTCCTTGTTGGCATACCTGTGGGTTTTTGTCAAACAATCAGAGCATATTTTCAGGCCTCCCATGATGGTGTTGCTTGTTTCAGAGGTCCGAGACGAGACCGTCCAGCCACATGAATCACATGGAGGAGAACACAAAGAAGTAGGTCTGCCTCCCACTGGAGCTTTGTTAAGAAAAGTACCACAGCCCTGAAACTGGAGGGAGCGAGGGAGGGCATCTGCACCTCTGCACTGGACAAATTACATAGTTTGCTCTAATGAGCTTTATAATGTCAGTACTTTAAACCTCGGAAGGCCTGCAACACCAATGGTTCAGTCTTTATAAAGGTTAGGATACTGGAGTAGAGAAAACATCTACTCATAAGCATCCAATTAAGTTTCCTTTCACAGTGCGTTTTAACACGGTCCTCTAGTTTTTAGAAATATAAGCTGATTGGTCTAATGAGGCCAATTGATTACACTGATTCCTAAAACAGCTGCAGTTATAACTAACTTTGTAGTGCACTGAGCTTTGTTCATCTTAAGAGACACATAGCTGGTATTATTCTATTTTTTTCTTATTGCCAATAAATTTCACGAGAAGACCAAAACAAACAATGCTGTATCTCTCCCTGTTACTATTTTCCAACTCCTCCAGCCTCTGTGGTGCCAAGCTCTGAGCCCACTGGTTCCTACTGAAGATTTAAATCTTTAAAAAGCATGTTGTTTTTTTTAAATTATTTCCTAAAACAGCTGGGCACTGTAGTTTTTAGCAACTTTACTCATACAGGAGGAAATAGCGCTTTTGTTAGGGACTATTTTCAGTTGTGGATGAATACACATTTGGAGCTCTAGTGGGAATTTACAGCAGTAATAAACTACATTTCAGCATATGTTCATTATAAGGAGAAGAACATGCCACTCAGCAGTGCAGTGCAGTGGTGTAGTTCACTGATGTACTTTTAATAGTGTTTGGACCAAATGAACTTGTATGGCGCAGAGGAATAAGCTGCATCAGGCTTCGATTACACAGATCAGTTCATTGTTGATTTTGGTCTTTTCATGGAATGTTTTGTAAGACAGAATAAGAAAAATATAGAATATTATAAATGTTTTACTTTAACTATGCTGGAGTGAATCCACACCTGAAAATGTGTTTGAATGATTAAAGACCTGAGCTATAATCAGTTAGTTGAAGAATAAAACATAAGCCAATACAAAAAAGATGTGAAGCAAATAAAAAAGTACCTTTAGGTTTATATATGACAGAGACACATTAATAAAACTCCCTGATTTCTCAAAAAAATATAAGATTATTTGATTTGTGCTTGAACCTAAATGAAATTCCTTCCATAATTTTCATGACCTGTTGGTAGCCTTGATAAATGCCTTTTACACACTCTTTGCAAGGCAGCATGGATATAAATGTGGAGCAGGATTGTGGATGGCATGAGTTCAGTTTCTATAATCAAAGTCGATGTAGGCCACTCCAGAAAACACTCACTACAAAGAGGAAAAAAGTCTGTTCTCTGTCTGCTCTTCATGTAAATGTCTCAGTTTAGTTATTTGAGCTCTCACTTCTGGCACAGATGCTTTTCTCTGTTTGAAATGGACTCTCTCTCTTCAAACTCTGAAAAACTTTAAAATTATTCAAAACCCAGGGCCCACTCCTTTTATTTGCATGAATGACCTGCGTGAACCCTTTTGTGGCTAGTTACCCGGTCACTCTTTGAATATGAAATATCCGCTTTGACTTAAAATACCTTAAAAAATCAGATCATAGCTACAGCCGCTCAGCAGTTTATGATCAAGTGACTTGATGATGGGCAGGTACATGTGCGCACCACTGATGCAAACCTGCTGTGAACTGAAAACAACTCTGTCCTGTTTGTGCCAGGGATCAAACCAGCAGCCTTCATAATTAGCCTTCATAATTCCTCCAGGCCAAGCAAGAGCACCTGCTTACCAACTTTTTGCCTTTATAGTTTTGATATATTTTTGCTGCGCGACTGCAGTAGTGTAGCATTACACTGCCTCAGCTTACAGCATAAAAAGTAAGACTCTTATTATAATGCTGGCTTCAGGGATTGTTTTCACATAAAGCTTTTCTTCTTATTTTGTAGAGTTCTATCAATGGTGGACACCTGGTGTCTGGGTCAGACGAACATGCACATAACATGCACACACACAGACAAACGAAAATCCATAGATGCAACACACACAGGCACACAGGTGCACACACAAACACAGGGACTGTGAATGTCATAAATAACAAAACCTTGGCTTATAATGCAACTCAAAAGTGTGAGTGCGTTTGTGTGTTCTTCTGAGGTCGCATTCCATGCCCACTGGAGAATTCAGCTGAACCGAACCACCACACTAATTTATCTTGGAGGGAGAGGCTGAGAGAAAAGTGGAGGAGAAGGGAGGGGAAGCAAGGGAGAAGGGGTGGGAAAGAATATGAAAAAAGAAAGGAAAAAAAAGGACAATAAAAAAAAGGAGAGAGATGAAGAATGCTACAATTATATAACAGTGGGGAATTAGGTACTTCCTTCCCTCCTCACTCCCTCTTTTCATGTCTGTCTCTCCCCCTCAAGAATCTGGTGCAGCTGTTTTGTGTCAGTTCACAACACGGGACCTTCCCTTACCTCAGACAGTGCACATGGTTGATGTCATACACCCACAGCCTCCCTCAGATTCACTCAGAAAACACACACTCATCGCATTTTGATCACTTCTCCTGCACCAACCCTTATACACAGATGACAGCAGATGACAGATGACGTGAAGTGAACTGCATTCTGTTGCTCGTGCATTTGGCCGGTCAGACTTCACTAGTTTTTATTTGAAATACGTCCTTACATGGAGTTTGTATTTGCAGTCTGTGTTGAGCTGGTCATTTGCTGACATTAGCTGACTCCATTTGGAAGCTAACGCTAGCTTAGAAGTGGAGAGGCATTGAGGGAAGGTGCTCGGGAGTGAGCTTAAACATTAGAAAGAAAATTTGTCCTGAGTCATTTACATCAGTGCACCTGCTCTTGTAGGCAAGGGAACGCCTCATTTTCTAAGCTGCGTTGTGATCCATACTCACACATTAGCAATAAAAAAGCAATTAATACGTGTAAATTGCTTCACATTCTTCCACATTGTCCCTTTAAGGATGCCGATTCCTCCAACAACCACCATCAAGTGCAGAGATTTGGTTCAGGGCTGCAGCTTCAGATTTTTTTAACATGTACTTTTGATTAAACATGTTGTCTTTAAAGTGTCAGAAACTTGTGAAAAAGGCTCTTTACAATTTCCAATGAGACTCTTCTTAGAATAATATAAAAAAGAGAGAAGCTGAAAATCGTCATGTTTGAGTGGCTGGAACTAAAAAGAGTTTAGAATTTTTCCAAGATAAATTGTGAAAATAATGAATCAGTTATCAAAATTGTTGGGAATTAAATTTTCTGTCAGCACTACAGCTGGTTTGTGAGACCACCTTGGATGTGAAAAGCTTTGGAGTGCATGAGTAGCTGTGTGTCCTGCTGGCGTGAAGTCAAAAGACGCTGAACCTGCTCGTTCTGAAAAAGACCATCAGCTAAATGTCTAAAATATGTAAATTTAAAACTGATAACTTTGAACTGCTAACAGGCATACAGTCAATCTGGCAGCACAGCCTGCCAGTTAGCTGTGCCCTGCAAGCACTATTTATATCTGTAACATATTACACTGTAACATCAAAAAGCCTCGCGCATGTGTGAAAAAGTGATCAAAAGATGGTGTGTGTTTGTGTATGCAAGTGTGTGAAATAATTCATCTAAAGTAACCGAGCTGGAGCGTGGTCCACTTTTTGTGTGACTGACATGAAACAACCGCAGCATGTATACACACACTTTCTGTCTCTCTCACACACACACACACACACACACACACTGCAGGATCGTGTCAAAACTCCCCCAAGCTTTGGGATGTATTTTTAAAGTGAAAACACATCCCCAAAAGAATCTATTAATGTCTTAGATCCAGTCCTCTTTTCTTTTATTAAAGCCATAAACAAGTCAGACTTTTTGGATTCTTCCATTTCTACTGATGGCCTTTTTAATGATCTCACTGCGCTGACACACCTGAGGCTACCTGTGATTGTCAGTGTAGCATAGCTGCAGCATCAAGGCTTTTCTTCATACGTCTATTTTATGTGCACACTCTCTCTGTTGTTCTCTTCTAGATAAGAAGCTGGTGCCACTTTTCCAGGAGGAGGACCATCAACAGAGGGTGCTCATAGGCCTGGTGAGAGAGAGTGGAGCTGAAGCCAGTCAATGGCCTCAGTACATTTACACACAGACATCTTACTGTTAGAAGGCTGTATTTCTTTGGGGAAATGTTAATTCTACATTTTTGAAAACTGTACCTTTCAACTTTGCGGCAGAATTTTTGGGAAGGCCCTCTCCTGTCTTGACATGACAGTGACCTTAAACACAAAGAGAGATCCGTGAAGAAGTGGTTTTCCCATTGTGGTGGTGGAGGACCTGACTGGCCTGCACTGAGCCCTGACCTCGACCCCATCCCACACCTCTGAGACTGAGGCGAAACACACTTTGAGCAAGGGCTGATGTCACTTGACATTATAAGGTGGATAGTGTAGAGTCAGTCGCAGTGTGTGGGTACTAAATTAGTTAAATTGGGTTTAATTACCTTGAGGACAGTGCCAGCACGTTAGCTGTTTTAGCATCTTACAACTTGCTTGTTTAATCTGTAATGTAATATATAATACAGCATCACAATCCTCATCAGTCAAAAGATGCTGGAAGATTTCAGTTTGCACTTAACATCCTCTTAAAAGCCTTGAAAGCATCACTTGCAAAAATGCCATCAGCTCCATTGAACTCTTCACTAGCGGATCGTCAGTCACCGAGCTGTGTCACAACAAAACAACAAGTCCTTCAGTCAAACGTAGTTAATATTATTCTGACACTCCAAATCAACAGAGCGGGATAAGAAATAACCCAAACACATCAGCTGCAGCCTTGTTTATCAGTAGCTTTTCAGATACGGCGCCGACTCTGATGTCCTTTTACTTCCGCTTGAATAATTGTGTATAATGCAGCGTAGGTGGTATTTTCTCCGCACTGTCACTAAACTGTAGCAGAAGTGGGATGAGGCAGAATAAAGACAGAGGATAATAATGAACACTTCATTGTATCCTATATTGTTGATATACAGCAGTTTGAGAGGGGTGGATTCTTCCTTAACGGGCTGATGCACAACCAAGATCCATTGTGAACCGCTGACACGATTACTTCCTCCCACAGTCATCTTTAAGGTGAAGCCCCTGTTACGCTCAGATGAAAGTCGACACTTTAAAAAGGCATCTAAGGTCCCTGTCCTGCCTCTTTAAAACTGTATCCTGTCGATGGACACCCATATCCTTCTGGTTTTCCTGTGCTCACATAGCTTTTAAAGAGCAGATAGTTGCAGTTTAATGGAGTTCGGTCGAGATGCTAGCAGTCTCGCCATTCTTAGAAATGGACCTCTCTTCCTTGTCTTTCTCTATCTCTCCACGTCCTTCCAGATCCCCACCCTTTCCTTTTCACTTCTTTTCTCTGCTCACCCTTCCTCTGTATTCTTTCTCTCCTCTCCTTCTTCCCAGAGATGTGATTATCAGGTCATTCTGTCAGCACTGGTTTGAGGACCTCACTCATCCTCTGTACTTTCCACCCTGTTACATCCACAGGCCTCTCTCCTCTCTCCTCCTCCCTCCTTCCTCCTCCCTCCTCTCTCCTCTCTCCTCCTTCCTCTCTCCTCTCTCTCTCCTCTCTCCCTCTCCCTCCTCTCCTCTCATGGTAAAATCAATTTTTGGACGCTAGAAGTTGGGGAAAAGTCGAGGTGAACTCAATTTGGATTTGCTGAGGCACAGCAGTATGCTTAAAACGACAAACACAAAGTTTTACTGTAAGCCAGCACTCACACACACACATGGAGCACATGCATGAAAATAATTAGTGTGTTTTTGCATTGCAGATGGTTGATGAAGCTTCTGAGAACATCTCAACAGGCACCTGCCCTCGACTGGGGAAGTAAATGGTACTGACCACGAAGGAGTCTAGCATAGCTAAACTGGTTGGTGCACTGTTTGTGTTTGTGTGTGTTGGTCAGAGATAAAGAGAGGTCCAGGAACCTCTATATTTCTTTTGAACCCAATTCTTTCTAACGGTGCACAGCCTTCAGGTTTTATTTATTTAATATTTTGGCCTTTACTCTTTTTCTGGGAAGTTGGCGGCACTCACAGTGAGGAAAAAGGCAGTGATTTTACTGAAGCAATGCTTTGACGGAGCTCACAGATGATGTGTGCTCTTTAGTTTAGAGAGAGGTTGCTATAAGCCATCAAGCTGCCTCAGTCCTTTCTAAAAACAAACATCTTTTTTTTGGTTAAGACATTCATCCCAACCACTTTTTTCTAGCATTATGTATCCACCAAGGGTTAACTGCGACTGGAAACTTCTCCTCACTTTTCAAAATCCTATTTTCACCATACCCGCTATATTTTTAGTTTCGGGTTACTGAAAATCTGTCTAAACATTTTGTTCTGACTGTCCAGCTTTTCACCATAATCCAGAGGGAGAAGGAGGAGCTGATAAAATGTTTAGTTGTGACAGCACTGAGAGCAGTGAGTTTAAAGGTGCTTCACTGTGAAGTACCAAATGCATCGTGGTGCATCCTTGAGATGTTGAAATGCAGTTCCAAAAAAAAAAAAAAAAAAGTTTGCAAAACCGCATTGTTTACATTCAGGTTTCTTGCTTCTTCGGCCAGACTGCTGTGTTTCTGCTCATTACTGACACTGCTGGTCAGCGAGAGCTAACATGAAAGCAGAACACATAATGAAGGAATAGTTTATTTGAGAAATATCTGCCTCTGGTGGACTTAGATAGCTCCCGCAAAGAAATAGTTCTAATAAAATTGTAAATTGTAGTTTCTACTCTTTTTTTTCGAGTGAATGACACTGATCATCTCGTTACACCAATGTTCAGCTGGGACACTTTGGGTCCTGAATTGCCTGATGTTACTTGATATCATTGCAGACCAAGCACCTTCCAGTCAATGTTATCCACTGTGGTTCTGGGTTGTGGTTGATCAGTGATATAAATGTTTATAGATATCATTTCATTGTGCCTCCTCAAGACTTGAAAACCAGACCTGTTTCTTGGTATCCACCCACAGAGAGGGATCTATAACCAAGCGGAAAGACGGAACCACTCGGCTGTCTCAGTACCCTATAGAGGCACTTGTTCTGTAAAGTCAGTCTCTAGTATTCGGAGGTAAACTTTCACAGCCAGGAGTCATTGTTATGGATACGCATATATCACCACAACAGTATTAAATCAGGCCAAGGGTAAGGCAGGAATTGAATTGAAAGCAGGATGTACAACGTTTTGGGACTTTTATTGAATTGCAAATGACAGAGCGAAAAAAACAACAAAGAAATCCTCCCTGCTCACAGCTGGATCTGCTCACGGCCTCGCTGATACAGCTCATGAGTTTTAACTCCGCGCCTTCCACCTCAGAATGAAAGTAGCAGAACAGACGTGTCTGTAATCATTTTCGGGCATTGTCTCGCAACAGACAAACGCGGGTGATTATTGAATTTATTCACCACCAGACTGAAAAAGTTTCCCATCCTGGGAGCCAGACTTATTAAAACATACTCACAGGAAAAACCCAGGAGAAGGAGGCTTGGGGACATTTTACGAAGAATAGTCGATTAACTCACAAGTGAGCAATGTGAACTCACATCAAGCTGACTCATACTTAAAAACTCAGGGTGGTAGTGTTTCAAAGAGGGCTGACTCTCCTTCCATTAAATAAAGAACATCTCCTCTTGTCGGTGCTTATTGAGACTAATGGTTATGCTGACACGGGGGGAGAAAGTTGGGGTGAAAAGATTACAGCTTTTAAGAGCCAGGAACTTCTGCTACAGATAGATTACAGCCCACAGCACATTATTGTCATAATTTATTTATTTCCCATCTCTGTTGCCAGACAACCAAGATGCATTCCTTTAGAAACACAGCCAATGTCAGAGCAAAGAATCCACCCACTAATAAATATTGAATATGAATTACAAAAGAGAATACATATTAAAAGTAATGCAAATGAACTGAAATAGGCTGGAATATTTTTAATTATGCAGCAGAAAAGTTATTCTATACCCAAGGTTATTAAACTTTTTCCAGCAGGGGACCCACACGGAGTAACCCAGTGTTTTTGCCAGGTCGAGGTTCATTTACACAAATCGCTGATTCTGGATTTGCCCCATTGTAGAAACCACAGGGATTACTGTAGAGAGAATCTGTAGCTTTAAATCACTTGTTTGCCTTTTGTTTGCCTTTTTCCAGTTAATAAAAACATCTCTGCTACATATTTCATCCTATTTACTGATTGTCAGGGGCCTGTATTACATCATAAATACACAAGAGATGTTAGCTGACAAGAATTAACTGTGAATAATTGATTTTATAATTAATAACAGACCAGTGAAAACTGTTTGCTTATAAACAGCGTTTTGACTTTGTAAGTTATTTGGATCATTTAGTTTCCATGTAACCACTGTTCACAAGACAGGGAATGGATCCTCACAAAAAAAAAAAAAAAAAATCAAGGCACAGTTTTTGTTAAAATGGAAAACAGAAGTACAAAGTTTCAAAATCTCTCAATTTATTGCATCACAAGATTTAAAACAGGACTAACACATATACTGACCACACACTGGTTTCTTTTCGAGTAATTACTTTTATGATGAACATTTGACACAGTGAATAAGATAACAAGTTTTAAAATAAATACATGTTCTGGCCTTTAATATCTCTTCCCTTTAAACTTCACATGGTTTCTTTTCAATACATGTTCAAATGATCCAATATCTCAGCAAGAATCAAAGATTAGAGGAACCAAAAACTGAAAACACATTCAGACTGAATCAAGAACTTGTTCTTTTCTCTCCCATTAATCATCTCAGGACTCCTCAGATTTATCTGGTGTCGCCACAACAGAAACATGCTGCCTCACACACTGATGTTTCAGTATTAATCATCTAACGATGTCGTAAATAATCATGCATTAGTCAGAGGGACCAAACTTATTTCATTTTTGCTGCTCATAAGCTTTACTTAAGTATATTTTTATATCAAGGTAATGGTACTTTTACTTAAAGAATGAGTTCTTTCACCCACACTGACCAGCTTCAGTCACACACATCAGCTCCTTGTTACACAATGAGAAATAAAAGATTCAGATTTTCTCCTCAAACACTACATGACCAATAGATGGAAAACAACCAAGTAAAACAAGATAAATTATGGTAATATAAATAAACTAATTAAAAAGTAATGAAAAGAAATGGCCTAAAAAATAGGAATAAATTAAGATTAATTAAAGTAGTAGACCCAATTACAGCACAGCCAGCGTGGCTTATCCCTGAAACAAACTAGCACCCACAGTCTATTTAATGGCAGGCATCAGTACTGCTAGCAGGCACAAGAGGTGGTTGAGGAGACAATAGTTTCAAACCGGTAACAGTCAGACGGTGTATAAACTGGTGAGTCAGGCAGGGGCCTGACACAGAAGCTGGCAGGTCGGTAGCCCGAAAACAGTTCACACACAGCCAAACAAATCTAAAGGGCATGACAAGCTCAGGGTCAGGGCCTGAAGTCCGGGTCGGGTTTGCCAGGGTAGTATAGACGGAGCAGGCTGGTCGAGACAGGAGATCACAGAGAAGGAGGCTGGAAAGTCTTGCATCAGAAATGGCAAAAAACAAGAGCGAGGAAGGGAGAGGCTGCAACACTGCTGAATTGGTGGTGGAGGCACTGGCACAGGTGAACTGGAGTTGGCTGATGAGATGGGCGTGGCTGGCAGAAAAGTACTGGAATGAAACAGAATCAGACAAAAATGTAATGAGAACAATAAACAAAGTGGACCAAATAAATATATTCAATATAAAAATAAAACAGTAAATGAAAGAATATCAAAAGTCAAGAAAAATAGAAACAAAATTGAAAAGTGAAATTAAAAAAGATTTTAAGAATATGAATAAAGAAAACAAAAAGGTTAAGAGAGGAAAACTGATTTGAAAATAATGATGTTAAGTAATATAAAAGTAAATTAATTAAAATAAGAAATGAAGGAAAGTGAACAAACAAAAAACAAAAAGCTGAAAATGAAAAGAAAATATGAGAAAAAAATCACACACCAGCGTTTTACTTTAAGAGATGAGATTTTAATATGTTTGAAAAAAAACATTTATCAGTACAGAAGTGAAAGAAAAACCCCAGAGGAGCTTATTATTACATTTGTCCTCAACACTTATATTTTAAGTCTGTTATGTAAAATAAACTAATTGAAACTCGCACCTGAGGTCACTGGAGGACGTTGCTGGTGGAGGCTTTCCACTGGTGTACAGGATGTGAATGAGGCAGATCGTCTTCCTGTTATTCTACAGGAGATGAGAGATGGGTCGTCTGGCGGAAAGGAAGAAAGGAGTGTTTTAACACGCAGCAGGCATGCCAGTCAGCGGCGTAATGATCCGGATGATGCTGCTGTCAGGATGCATGTTTGTGTTGAAACGGTTCACCGCCGCGCCTGCTCCTGTCTGTGGAAATGAAAAATGGCAGGAAAAAAAAAAAAGAGGGAAGTGAGGAAACTGATCATAAATCATTCGCACATTTCTACCGACGTAAAAAGTTGTCATTGCAGTGAAAATGTCCACATTGCATGTTTCAGAGAAGTTGTTGTGTAGTGTAGAAACCACCAGCCTCTGACTCAAGCTGCTGCACGCCAAAGAAAAATGTTTCATTTGAATCTAATCAGGCATCTCTTTTCCCTAAGTAACTCACATGTGTGTGTTTGTGTTTAGCTGAGTTTTCGACATTGGAGTCCGCTTGGTCAGTACAACCGGCCCTCATGTTTTGTGCTTGTGAGTAGCCCTCCCTCTCCACAGTGTGTGTGTGTGTGTGTGTCTTCTTTAGTGAATGTTTTTAACTAGTGTAAAGCGCTGACAGAATGTGTGTGTTCATCTTCATGGTAGCCTAGACCCTCCGACGCCCCCGCTGTATGTGTGTGTGTTTGTCCACATGTGCAAATTGTCGTAGACCCCTCTTCACGTGTGCGCTCATGTTATGTAACATTTTCACATGTTTATATGTGTGTGTGCGCTCCAGGACACAGCGGGGCAGTCCAGCCGAATGGTCCGTGTTTCACTTCATGTCTCGGATCCTGGAAGCCACGAGGAGTCTCTGCCTGCCACTCCCACCCGGTAAAACCAACACACATGCCCACACACTTTCACTTTTTCAGTTGTTATAATCCAGTCTGTCTCTGTCTCACCCGGAATAACAATGCGCAGCAGCACTGAGAGACAATAGACCAACTCTCCCCTGCACTAATGTAACCAAAATATGTTAAACATTAGCATAGTAGACATGGGTAAAGCGGAGGTGAATACATTTCAATCATTTGAATTCATTTCCATATATAATCCTGCATTTTAGTCGCTTCATGAGCAAAAAAGTTTGTAGGGTCAGAATCCCAAACTGTGGGAGTAAGAGTAGATGACAATGCCCTGAAGCATGCGTATACCTTAACACTGAGGCTGCAGGTGTGTCGTGAGGTGAGACTGTAGAACGGCAACACACTCAGCTCGCTTCCTTACGTTGAAAATTACACACCTGTGTGTGCAGACGTTGTGCAGTCAGGTGTATATTTGTGTTGGTTTTAAGTAATGAAATTTCCATTAGCCTTAGCTGAATTGCAGAGTTTAGTGTATATTATATAGCCGCCAGCTTGACTGTACACTGTTAGTCTTGATTTGCTTTTTCCTTCTCTTTTCTTCTTTTCTTGTTTTGCCCTACCTTTTTCTCTCTCCCTCCAGGCTATCAATTTTGTAGGCGCATGTGCTGCCTCCCTCATCAGGACCTTCCTGTTGCATATTGATCATGAGCCGTGCCCATCAAAACCTTCTTGTCTGGCTCATGACAGGTACACAAATACCGGTTTGGTTGTTTTTCAGCAGATGTGAGGAGACTCGCTGACATGATGCATTCCCAGCCCCCTGTGGTAATTCTACAAAGTTCAATCCTCAACCTTGAAACCAAGTCTTAACTACTGAACAGCTTTTTGAATTTGTGGGAAAATGTCAAAAATGTCCCCTGGCTTTAGTAAAATGTCCCCATTATGATGGTTTTGAACCAATATTTGCCCATACAACTATGAACATGTACACAGCTAGGTCTTTGTGTACATGTTAAATATCTTCCATCAACATGATAACGAGATCAATGGAACGTGTTAGCATGCTGATGTAGCATTAGCTCAAAGCACTTGTAAGCCCCACAAAGTCGTTTCAAGCACTTAAATTCTTGTTAGTTGACAAAGTCTGTTTTGTAGAATGTTCTTTTTATGTAAGGCACTATCTTAAAAAACAAACAAACAAAAAATTAATGTTAAATAATAATTGTTTAAAATCTGGTTATTGTTATATGAAAATGGAAACCATATGAAAGTAGCGATGAGTATAGTGTTATATACAGGCAGTTATGCTGGGAAATAATGCAAATAAGCTAAGCAAAATTTGTTAACAAGAGATGTAATATTAAGGCAGTGCAGAAACATAACGGAAACAAAAGTTTGTATCCGGGCTGATACTGCCCAGTCCAAATAATGGCCAAAGCATACAGCATTCAGTACTTCACCACCATCAGTGAGATTGACTTGAGTTAAATTTCGTTTTGATGTCTGTCAAACCACATTCATCATCATATTAGGAGTTGTCATTAAGGAGGAACTCTTGTGACTCTCTTGTAATGCCGTAGAGGGCAAGAAATACAGGAATGGATTCAAGCAGTGGTTGAAAAGTAAAAACATTCCACAAACGCCAGCATCTTACTTTCAATATGAAGTAGTTTTTCTGAGTCCAATAAGCTGCAGTCACATACAGCGTATCAAGAACAGAGAGGAAAAGCCAACAACCAGGGAGACGGCGTATTATTCGAATGAAAAAGTTTTGTAACTCTTTCATAACACTGTTTCTTGTTGGGCCTTGAATTCGCTTGACCCCAACAAGTATATAGAAGCACAACAAGACTATTTGGCTGAATATATATATGATGTAGACTTGTTCAAGCATCGGTGCGATCCTTTGATTGCTGCAGGAACGAAGGCAGTCTGCTCACTTCTTGGTTTTCACGCCTGTTAGTGAAAACACAACTGGAAGAGCTCTCCAGGTGGGCGTAGCATCCACACAGACATCAGTAACAACCGCCAAGCCAGTTACGACCCAGCTTTTCCCACTTTGTATTGTGAAGAATCTGTCAAATGAAAATGTGGACATTTTTGGTTTGATTTCGATTGCTTGCTGTTGTCACTACTTACACGTGCTGTTCATTTACCCAAACATCTAAACAAAGCCTTACATACCTGGTAGTACCTCTGAATACTTATCAGCACCAGAATGTTTAAGCCGGAGCTGATGCAGAAGAAGAAGAAGAAGAAGAGAAACTGACAGATGGTGTGTGGCCGATGCGATCCACTGAAGAAAAATTACCACGCCCAAAAGTGCTGCAGGCAGAGGCAGAGGGAGGTCCCGACAATCACCAGGTTGAAGAAGAGGCGCTGCGACATGGTGGAGCCGCCAAGATGCTGACTGAGTGAGATTATCACGGCGATGTTGGCGGGGATACCAAGCAGACAGATGATCATGAGAACTGCCACCAGCACAGATGTACCAGAGGTGGAGGCAGGAGGTCAGGAGGAGATCCAGGAGGAGCAGCTGGTGATGTTGGAGCTCCCTGCTAACACTCATCATGGATGGGGAATGAAGGAGAGAGATGAAGGAGTGATGACTAAACTGAAGCACGCCTGGGAGGTAGAGAAGCCCAGGCTGTTCGACTGGTTGTGAGACACCCTAACTAGTCATAAATATAACAATGCATATGCAGGTCTGTGGTCATGGTGTTAATGAGGTCAAAAAAGAAGTGCTAATCAAACTCTATGCAGTCAACTCAGGTCCTTTAGTGGCTGTATTTTGAATACTGTATATGGAATATTTGATTCGTTTTTAACAGTTTTTGACCCGGATTCCGTTCAAACACTGACCAAACAGAAGTATCACCTGTCTTCAGAAGCACACTGTCACCCTCGGTCTTAAAGTTAAATAGAAGAATTTCAACAGGACGTTAATCCTTAGGGCAGTGACAAACCTGTACAAAGTGCAGACATATGCCACACTCCCTCAGACGACCCCGGTGAAATTTTGGGGATCATTGAACACATGGCATCCACAGCCTCTATAAGAGTGGGCTCACTGGTCCCAAACTACAGCCTCACAGAGCTCAGCATCACACCAGTTTCAACCACAGTCACACAGGTGGCTGAGCTACCACACCTGTGGTGAACTACTTTCTGAAACACAGCAGAAAACCCTAAAACCCACAGAACAGTTAAGCTATGACAGACAGATGTAAACAGCCTTAAATGCCTTACAGGTCACACCACAGCCCGTGGTGGCGGTTCACTTGTATGACAAATGAAATAAGCAACACTTCTTTCGAACATGCATACTTTTCATCGCACAAGAGAAAAGTCAGGAGGTAGAGTTCAGCTACCATGGGGATTCATTCCTTCCACCAAAGACAATGATAACGTATTTTGTTGATCTTGTATTGACTTCATAGCATGGAAAAATGTTCAAAGACCAAACACCGCGATTTGCACTGAAATCAACAAACCAAAATATCTGGCTTCCTCGCTGTTTTGATTGTGTTAGAAGCTATATGGTTCTTCTCAAGAACAGAAGAAACAAAGATCCTTGAGAGATGAAAAGATTATTTAAAGGACAGAGTCCAAATGGTTTCAAAGTTCAAAGTGAGAGAAAAGGCAGTTGCATTACTTTTGAAGTGAGAGGGAGTTCATGCGCTACTTCCCCAGGGATTAATCAAATATCTATATATCTCTCATATCCTGGCCAGGCAGGTGTGCAATTCTTCTGCCCCATTATAAACACACACACAGTTTTTCTCTAGTCTTCCTTAGCCTGAGTGCAGACAACATGCTTTTTTTAATGTATGTTCACCATGTTCACTGTCTCAGTTTAGGGTGTTAGTATGCTGATGAGAATGTTGCCTTGTTGGGACCACTTGGAGTCACTAAAGGTCAAAGGTTGTTAGAGGCCCAGTTTGCTGACTGCAACACAACAAATACACTCTTTAGCAAAGTGGCACTGACTCAGAATCTGCTTTTGCATGGATGATTTGCAACACCTCGTTTTCTCCAAACTCGTCTGGTTTCTATCAAAGTAGAACATCCTCTAATGGTTTTTTTTATTCATGGTAATCAGCTCACAGAGAAATTATTTGCAGGAGCATTTGGGGAAAAACAGTTTAGATACTGCTCTTTGGTCGGGTTGGCTACCACATAATCTTGGATTTTCTCCTTCTTAGGAACAGTAATTAGCGACTTTCTTTTCCTTTCATTTTTGTGTTTAGATTTGACAACAGCGACGCCAACGGAAAGCAACTCAAGTTCAGCATACTTAAGAGACTTGAGGTACTTCTGGCTTATGAGAGAGAGTGTGTGTGTATGTGTGTGGCCAAACATGAAGTTTTCTACAGGGTGAGAAGTAGTTAAGATTTTTGCAGATATTCTCAGCCGTCCAAATGATGACATGCTGAACGAAAAACCTGGAGGACAGGAGATGAAATGTAGCAGTGGGCTCGTCCGGGAGGATTCTCAGCCTGGGATGGTATGAGGAGTAAAACAATGCATAATCCTGTCTGTTACTGAGGGGGGGAAGTTTGATCTTTTCTCGAATGGTTCTCTCCCCCAAACTTCCCATTCTGGTCCAATTAAGAGTTTGAAGTTATTTTAGGCCTCATCTCCCTCAAGCCTCCCTCAAGCCAATCACAAAGCACTTGTGTCACTGGCTGGTAAGTGTGTGTATGAGTGTGTGTGTGTGTTGGGGAGGGGGCTGTGCATGCAGTTGTCTGCTTAGCCTGTGTGTGTGTGTTTATGTCCTAACTCTTGTGTAACTTCCACGTGTTCCAGTGTGGGTACAGTATATTTCTTTTGTGGCTGTGAGTGTGTGTTTGTGTGTGTGTGTGTTACGTCCGCATTGTGATCAGAGGAATGTTGAGTGTTTAGTGTCTCTGTTCTGTTTCCTGCCCGTCAGACTGTTGTTGGGTTAGTTTGACAGGCAGGAGAGATTTAGCAGGTACAACGCACACACACACACACACACACACACACACACACTTACAGAGCTAGATAGCAGGAAGTGTGTGCCCACTGTTGGAGATTTGTACCTTGACTCAGTGCAGCTCCCCTCATCACAAGGTTCCTTACTTGTTTTTTTCCCTGAGCTTTTAGCCACTGAAAGCAGCGTTTTCTTAACTTGACCTCTCGTCACATGTTGCATATGTCAACAGGTAAAAAATAATCTACTCCTTACTCCATGTGTTCTATAGCTCCACCACTTATCCTTTTAGGGTCATGGGGGGGCTGGAGGTACACAGATCGCCACAGAACTCTTTCACCTGGGTTTGGATTCACTGTCCATTTTAAAATGTCAGAGTATTTAGGTTAATGTTAACGTCTCTAGAAAAAGATCTGATGATATAAAATAACCATGACAGAAGATTGGTCCACGTTGCCTTCTGCTTTTACTAATAATCAGGATTATTTTTCAAAGAGCTGCATGTTCTTAAATGTGTTTTGAGCCCTGATTATGCCGTGTAAACCTATATGTATTAATGAGCTGAGGAACTTTAATCCCTACGTAAGTTGTTTCCTCTCCCGTCTGACAGAAGAACAATCCTTGAAGTGGTTCAGCAGCTCTGTATCAACTTGGCAGCGCGTTTGAAGCTGGACAGAAAGCAGCCTTGAGGGAAAGCTGCATTCTTTCTTATTTGTCAGTCACGTCGCTGCTCTCTGTTTGCTCGGGATTTATTTATTACTGTGGTGCATCTTTCACAACACTGAGAAATATGATTTCTCTGGAAGCCCTCATTAGTAGTCAGCTCCACAATAATGGTTTTCAGTTCCAGTTGGCAAAATAGAAAGGCGCAGATGTTCACATGCTCCAGGGATGATTTTTTTATGACAACATGAGCTACATGCCTAAAATGTAAACTCTATTGTGTGTGTGTGTGTGTGTGTGTGTGTGTAGCCTATGGAGCAGAGGATCTACCATATGTGGGATCATCCCATCAGCTCAGCTTCAATCTCCAGAGATTATGTCAGGACGCTGCTGGAGAAACGCAACAAAAACAAGGTACCGCAGCGCAGCGCGTCACACGCTGAGGAGAGTACACACTTTCTCCTCTCTCTCTCACACACACACACACACTGAATGCACTGCAGACTCACAAACTACGCATTATTAGAACATCTCAGAAAAATTGCCTTCTTCACAAAATGTGTCAAAAACTGTGACCCCGACTACTCAGCTAACACACCATGTACCCACTTCACGACGGCACTGGGCAGTTTCTGTCAGCTAATTGGTTCGCAGCAGACTGGTGTGGAGAGCCGGTGGCATTTTGTGCGACACCAGATAAGAATGCAAGGCCTAAAAAGTTAAACTGCAGCTAACTTTATCCATAAATGGAAACAAGTCAGTTAAGGTTTGTGGATTTGCTGCAGATTTGTCTTGACTGTGTGTAAAAAAAGCAGCAGAATCCACAGTTGTGTTTTTGTGTTTTTCCTTCCTCCTCAGGGATTTGCATTCACCGGCAGAGACAAGCCCGGCTTCAGACCTGAGTTTCTGCCTCTTACCTACCTGGCAAAAATACTCTCTGATATAGAGGAACAAGGTAGTGTACGTGTGTGTGTGTGTGTGTTTATATCCTGCCTGGTTTAGCTACAGAGGCCTTTGGAGGATTAAGACAGAATGTGTGTATTCCTTGTGTGTTTCTGTGCACGCTTGGTCAAAAGGCAGCAGTCTCTATCATGAAGCAAGGAGGAAGTGTGTGTGTGTGTGTGTGGTTGTATTGCTGAAGAACCCTCTATAATAAGCCTCCTATCTCTTTCTTACTCCACCTCCTCCCCTCTGCCTTCCAGCTCTGAACCCGTTCGAGGAGCAGGAGAACGTGGATGCCCGGTTTGTGGAGGAGACGGCTCTGAAACAGACGCTAATACTGCTGGGCTTTGAGGAGAAGTGAAAGAATGGAGGAGGAAGGGAGAGGAAGGGGAGGAGGAGGAGGGGATGGATGGATGGTTGGATCAAGAGAGAAACAGATGAGGGGGAAAATGGGTTTGAGAGCACAGTCATCATTGACTGGGCCTTGAGGACAAGTAACGGATGGATGGATGGATGATTGAGGGGCCTGGAGTGAAAGATGAATGAGAGATTGAAAGGCAGAGCGCCATAAACAAGCTCTCGCTGATTGATGACAAATTAGGGTGCAGGGTGAGGATGGATGGACAGGGAGACGCCCAGAAAGGAAAGAGGAGAACCAAAACTTATAACACAATAGGGAACACAGTTAGATTCTTCAGCTTCTTTCCTTAATCAATTCCAGGAAACATGTTTTCAATTATTTATTGAAAATCAATATCAGCAGGCAGCTGTTTGCGATTTAAATCTCAATTTCTGTAGCGGGCAATGCCCTCCATACCTCCTCAATCCTCCACGCTTTCAAATACAATTTATGCACATGGACAGAATTTATAAATCAAACACACTTATTATCCTTCCCAAAGCTCCTGTAACGCCGCTGCACCCCATCAACTTGATTACATACTAGACAAAAGCTCTAGACAGAATAAGCCTTTGATGGTCAGTCTGTGGTTGCTGTGCATTAAATCTGATTTCAACACAGAATCTTGCAGTAGGAAACAGCTTAGTGAGAGTAACTGGCACCCTAGATATTTAGATGTTTTAAACTGACTTCTTAAATCCACCGATCGTAACTTTATACCAACTAAAGGAGGAGATTCTCAAGAAGAGTGGCAGCTAAGATGTTGATTAAACACCACTGACAAACTTTACTTTGTGAAATATAAATATGCTTTTTCACAAAACCCTCAGCCATTTGAAATAATCCTACACACGTCTGCCTCTTTATAACAGAAAAAATAAAAAGGAAGGAAGTATGTATTGATAACATGAATATTTGCCTTAGACTGATCCACCAGAATTTAAAAGGTTTCCTCCCCGGGCCACGCCCCCATCTCTCCACCTTGTTTTGTGAGACATGACTTTTCTTGGTGCAGGTAGCAAAAGAGGTTTAAACACACTCCCTTTGTTTGATTCAATAACCAAAGTTTCACTCAGTCTGTGCACGTTGCACATCAGAAAATGCTTTAAAAATCAAACAACATACACGTATACACAAGTGGTTATTGGTTACTAAGGCAATAAGAACTGAGATAAAAAAAACACTGAACACACACACACTCAAATTTCTGGTTTCAATTATGTGACTCTGTGCCCTCAATCATGACTGAGCTCTTACTGTAAATGAGGAAATTCTTTGGTAGTGTTGATCGTGTGTGTGTGGTGTGTGTTCATTATCCTTTTTACAGCTTCTGAGTTTTGGCACGCTGCACGTCATCCAAGACTAAATACCACAGAATATTTACATCTCACGTTGATTTGAGAAATGACATAACAAAAAGGGATTTCTTTGCCACTCATGTTTCTTATGTTTTGTTTTGTACGATGAAATGTGAATAAAGAGATTTCTTTTTTCAAGTCTCCTGTATCTTTCTCTTTTACTGCCATACTTTGGAGAACATGGTGCACAGAGAAGCTCTGTGGCAACAGTTAGGCCTCGGCTCACTTTGTTTCCAATTAATTTCCTCTGAACCCTGAAAAAGCGCTAACTGCACTGTGGAGCCTTGAGATAAATCAGGAAACAATCTGAACTCACAGTCAAATAGTTTGTGGCGTGAAACGTTCTGCAGAGGAGGAAGTGAGCTCTCGTGTTCTTGAGACTATTTGAGCGTTTTGGACAGGCTCAGCAGAGTTCCACCAAAGTCAGGAAATAATCTCAGCATTAGTCATCACACACGCTGAGTCACATTTAGTGAAGAACACACCCATCACACTTTAGTACATGTTTAAGTTACATTACCCAGAGACTTGTTTCTTTTTTGGAGTTACCTCCGGACACTTTGTTTCAAATCATTTCTCTTTCTGGGAATTCCTCTTTTAAATGAGAACAAACCGTTGCTTCGTCACTCGGTTGCCTCCTCCACACTTTGTTATGCAGTTGGTGTTATGTAGCTGGCTAATAAGCACAAACTGTTTTGGGGGAGGCCGAGTTAATCTGACAGCTCTCATCGTCAGCCTGCAGCGGATCAGTGTGCACACACACACATCACATCACCGGCTGGACGGAGCTGGCTCAGAATCAGATAAACTCAACCTGCTGCCCTCTTGAACCTCTTAAGAAGTTGACTCACACAGCGTGCATCACAGACCCAGCTCCACATGGTGTACACTGCTGGTTTCCAGGCTTTTTTGTCTGAAATGTGGCGCCCACCTCCCTGTAGATGAGCTCTGGTACCCCTTCATCAGCACCATCAACTGTTTATCCAGTACTTTTATCTGTCCTTTGCAACTGTTTTAGTTTTGACATTTGAACTGTTGAATTCATTTCTTTTAGGTATCGCTAATAATGTGTAATCTGTTCAGTCATTACCTTTAGCTTTTTTAACCATGAATCCATTACTTTATTATTTCACTGTAACAATACATTTACTACATATTGATCACACCACATTATAATTTTATCTTTATTTTTCTCGGAAACGCAGTAATGGCCCCCACATGAACTCAGCACTCAAACACACACATGCTTACAGGCTGCAGTACTCACACCAAAGCTTTTATTTTAAGATCAGCAGACAGAAAGACTTCCAGTAAATTTGTCAAAGCTTCAGAGGCTGGCGACTTTGTTTTTGGTCTCTGGTAACCGACTCTGAACTCTCCACCTCATTTACAGCTTCACTTTTATCCATGTCTTTCCCTCGCCTCTCCTCTGCCGCCTTTTCCGACTGCCACCTCTCCTTCCTCTTCATTTAAATTCTCCTCTCTCTTTGTCGTTCTCTATGCTCTTTCATTGCCTGATCTTCCTCTCCATATTTACATTTATCATTTCAGACATTAAGCAGGCACCCTTAGCCTAGCTTAGAGCTTAAACCAATTCCAATTTATTCATCAGCTGCAAGATTACAAGTGTGAGGGAAGAAATGGCAACAAGACTGAAGAATATGTAGAAATATGTGAAATGAATTTATCTGTAGTAGAGACTAAAGATGTGTTGCTAAGCACAGAAATGAATACAAAACATTTCATTGGAGGACATGATACAACAAGAAACAAATTTCTTTTCCCTCCGTCTTCCCCTCCACTCCCCTACAACACTAAGTGTTACTGCAAGCAGAGTGTAAACAAGCTCTTGCCAGTAAATGTCAAAAAAAGGAAACAAAATCACAACCAGATGCAAGTCCACAAGTACACACACACACACACATGACAAAACAGCAGTGGTATGCTGGACCGTCAGAACAAAAACATACACAAGAAGCAGAGAGGTGGAGGAAGGAAAGAGCAGCAGAGCTGATGGATCAATAAATGTGTGATAGGAACGAGCCAAAATGCTGAAAAATGCACCAGAAAATAAAAAAGTTCCGATTCTCATTTGTTTCTGAATTTCTGCTGATTCCTCAAGTGAAGCTGAAATGTGTGTAAAGGACACTGATGTGAAATGAGTTGATTTTGATTAAAAATCAGCCAAAACCAACGACTTCATGAATACACAGCCGTCTTAATGTGCACATTTCATTACTCTCTCTTAGATCTCTAAGGGTTTGAGTGTGGGTTTGCGGATGTGTCTCATGTTGGCTCCCGGCTGGCCCGGTTTGAACGGGGCCTGGGCTCCGTACGGTTTGGGCAGAGGGAGCGCGTCGGTCTCTGGGATGTATGCGTTGGGACGGGACTCGGCTGTGGTGTACTGTCCGTTAGGCAACTGGTTCCACTCTTCTTCAGCCAGCTGCACACACACACGCGCACACACATAAACACAACAGAGGCAGTTTTAATATTTCATGTAAGACTGCGCGACCTTGAACTAAATAGCTAAAATTTAATTTTCTTGAATTTTAAACATGAAAATGGAATAATTAATTCAGCAGTTTATTTCTTTCTTTTTTTAATAGCTCCACACAAATGTGAGAGCAGCGATATGCAGCATCTCAAGGCTGATTCATATCTGACCTGTGCTTTTTTCATATTAGCTTCTAGAAAAGAAAACAGACGAGATCAGTGATTATGGAGCGGCTCTGCAGGACGAGAGCTACAGGATTTTGTCTTTTGGAATGAAGTAATATCAAGACACCGTCAGCTGCACAGATGACTTTAACACACCAACTGGATGATTAATACAGAACAACACTGAAGGAGAGCTGTTCTTCTAACATACACACCTACAATAAGCATAGTAGTGAAACTGAATTCAATCATGTGCTGCTATTTGTTAAGTGTAGCTACAAAATGTCTTTCCTGCTTCAGGAAAACTGATGTGTGTCTGGTAGAAAACTGACAGTGGCTGACAAAATTGATTTGAACCCAATGTGGCTGAGGGATCAATTTGTAACCACGGCGGCCTCCTGCTGATGAAAAAGAAAAAAATATGCACACATCCTCATGACACTACAGTCTCTCTCTTTGACTTTCAACCCGCAACGGCATGTAAATGAACTGTGCCTAAATCTCTCAGAGACTTCAAAGAGATGGCGATTTCCTCATGCATATGGACAGTTTATCCACTGGCATGTGATCTAAGGAGCGCACACAAAAACAGAATAATGTCTTTGAATGCAAATAAATAGCAGGAACTGCAGATAAATAAACAGGGGAAAAAAGATTCCTTTCATCACGTTCACACACACGTTTCTATTTTGAGATGAAACTTTAAATTATTATGATTAATAATGACTCCAAAAGTGGAGATAAACTTATACTCCTCCATCAAATACACAGTAAATGTGATTTCTGGTTTGGCACTGTGCATGCAGAGTGCTGTGGTGACTTTCTGGGCCTGCAGCTATAAGCAGAAATAAACTGGGTGAGAAAATACAGATCAGTGTAACAACAGACAGGCTGCAGACAGCTGGACCGGTTTCAGACACAGCTGATCCCTGTGTGTGTGCCCTTCTTGTGTAGACAGCCTCTACCTCTGTTTGTCAGTCTGTCTGCCCTTCTAGTCCCGTGTTTGTGCATGTGGTGAAAAGTTCCTGTCTAGTCTCTGTGAGTACGTGTGTAGTTTTTTCTCACTTCTCTCTGTCAGTGCATGTTCAGGTAAACAGCAGACACCCTTTTTTTTGCCTCAGAATCTTAATCGATTCTCGCCCCACGACATGTCCCTGCTTTTTTCTCTGTCACTCTATCTTCTTTTCTTGGCCCTCGCTGCTTTAATCACTTCCTGCCCAGTGATCTTTGTGTGTGTGTTGTGTTCTTTACCCTCTCTCTCTCCTCTTTGTCCCTCTGCCTCCTCTTCTTGTCCCGGAGCATCCTCCTCCACTCCTCCTCTATCTCAGGGCAGGGTGGCAGGCCCTGCTCCAGCCGCCTCTGGCACCTGTCCATCTGGAAACACGGGGGCAGCCAGAGAGAAACATTCACTTTGTATTCCTGTCGCTACGTCCACTCTGCACTCTCTTGGCTCGATTCAATTCAAACTGTGCTCGAAAACAGATGGTCGTATTAGTGTCAGAATCTGGGCAAAGTTACGCTCTGCATTTTCTTCTTGTGGTTGTGTGTACGGCGCGCTGCAGGCGTACGTCAGCTGCAGGGGCTCCTCAGGTTATTAACACACATCTTTTCAAACATTTACAAGGCATGTGAGAAATCCTCTCAGCTTTATTAGTTACACACAGAAAGCAGTGAGACTTAATCTACACAATCTAGACGTGAAATGTGAAAGGTGCCTCCGACGTTCACTCTACTGAGCTAGTTAGCATCTTTAAGCTCACTGTTTTGGTTTTACACCCCACAACTCTACTGTTGTGATTTAGCCTCTAGACATCTCCAGGTGCAACAGGCAGAAACCCAACTGCACGCTACCTGCTGGGCACCAAGCAGCAGACAACATTAGCAGTTAGCTGCTTGCATCTTAACAGTCCAGAACAAAGCTGGAAGTGGTGTGAACACAGCACCTACAGACTGAAGCAGCTAGAAACTCCAAATGCAGCTGTGTTTACAGCTCGTTTCCACTGTCCCAAATGGTAAAGACAGACAGTTACAGCTAGCATTACACACTTAAAAGTTAGCAGAGAGACTTTCTATATGGAACATGTAAACACTAATTTAAACACTAAGTTAAGAACATATGTTACAGAAACATTAACTTACAGTTGATGCAGTCTTTGGGTTTTTAGATGAAGGGTGAGGTGACTTTATACTTCAGCACTTGGAGCTCAAATGTCAACAATGAAACGCTTCTTGGTTGCTACGGTTACAGAAGTTACTGATAGGCTACGTAGCCTAGCAACCTCTTTCCCCTGTTTTCAGTGACTGTAATATGACTACATGATGAAGGGAAGTGAAATCACAGTTCAGGAATCCCTCGTTCTTTCATTTACTGTGTTACCACTGATTAATCTATTTGTCCTTGTATAGTTTCTTGTTAGAGTCTTTTATTGACAGTGCTTTATTTTTATGATTCCACTGGAGGTTTTTCTCATTTATGAAAATTATTATTGAATATTATTTTGTCTCTCTGTGTTTACCCTCTTGATTTATTTTACTGTGCAAATAAGCAAAATAAATGGGTTTGAGGTGAACGATGGGACACAGTGAGAAATGATTTTTGAGACACTTTGTGCTCTCTTCGATCATGGTCAGTGGAGAGTGACGGGAATAAATTGGAAAGACAGTGGGAGACTCAGGGGTGAATGTGCAACTAAGATGGCGGCTTCGACCTCCGGAGTCGCACTGTGGTTGTATGTGCTGTGAGTGACCGGCACCACCTCTGACCTGGAGTTCTTTCTCCTTGATCTCTTGTTGTTGAGACAAAGCAGCGGCTTGCTTCACAGAAAGTTCGGCAGAGACGGCCATCAGTCGATGGTTGGTGCTGATTATATGAGTTCGAAGATCGTTCAGCTGAAGGCAGACAACACACACACACACACACACACACACACACACACACACACACACACAGAGGTAAATCTTACACTGATTCAACATCATCTTCTTTTTCCAGCAGCTACCTCTCGCAGAGACAGAGCAAGTGCAAGTTCGAGGAAGTTGTAATGCTCGGTGAACTCCTAAATGCCCGCTCTGCATGCTCCTCACATGGGCCGCACATGCTCCTCAAACAGTGTGTGAGTGTGTTTTTTGCGAGAGATACAAAGAGAGGTAAAAACACTGGACTGTAACTCAACAGGTGATTGATATAACAAGTGTTTCTGTGTAACCTGAGCATGTATTCTTTTGTGTTGGAGCTTGTGTCCGTATTATCTGATTCGTGTGTCCACAAGCTGAGCTTTATCTCCGCCTGTGTGTGAGTGGATCTTGTTGTCTACCTTCTTTCCCAGCGAGAGTCTGTCCTGTTGGCAGTTCTCTGCCTGCTCGCTGAGTGGCTTTGAGAGCCGGGTCACCTGGTCCACCAGGAGCTCCTTTTCCAGCAGCTGCCTCTCGTGTTCGGCTAGATTCACCTCGAGCTACACACGCACAGAGACACTATGATTATGCACTTGCAGCACGGTTTTTAAAATCCTTATGTGAAAATATTCAGTGTTGTTGGGTACCTGCTCAATTTTCTTGACCAGTTCTACCGTTGATGGGTCTTTGCCTTTCAGCTCTTTGTAATCAACTGTTCGATTCACACATTCAAGTGTCTTGTCTCTTGCTTCTGAAAGCTGAGAGATGGAGAGAATTAGACAAAAACAGGACTTGACAACAGGTCAATACACTCACACACCTACAGTGTGTAGACATATACATATATACTGTTCATACAGGCCGAACAGCACTCATTAAGCTGCTGTCAGTGCTGTCTAGTAATGCAAACACAGTAATTTCCCTCAGGACAACACTCTTCACACAAATGACTCAGTAAACAACATGAAAGTAGAAAAGCAAGAAATTTAGAATCAGGCTGCCACTGTCTGTGCTTCGAGTGCCTTGTCCTCCGAGCATTTAAGATACTGTATTTCACTGGGGATTTAAATGAACGCTTAAGACATGTCTCAGCTAAATGTAGTGCATATATGGGAGCTACTCCCCGCTAGGTGACAACTCACTGGCAAAGTGTGATAAGAGAAACCAAAAATTTTAAACACCACAGGATCCCTCTAAGGTACTGTTATTTTAGTTTTTTTGTTTTTTTGTTTTTGACATCCCTTAAGACAGCAGAAACGAGGGGAGGTGAGGATGCACAACACAGGACAAAGAAGATAAGTTAATAGCGAAGAGAGACAAAAGGCAGGCGGGAGGACAAGAGAAGACATTAAAATTAAGTGAGAGGACAGCGCAGGCATTTCAGATTCACACTCTTCTCCTGAAGAGCTGAAATACTGTAGCTGCAATTTGAGAGTGAGGGGTTGTAGCCCCGGTAAGAAAAAAAGAAGTAGGGCTGACGTGATTTATTGATGAACAGTTTAGATGAACAACAGAAAATGAACATAATTAAATGTACCCCGTGGTGTGACCTCTAGAAGCTCTAAAAACCAGTCTTTTAATGAGAGGGCTCTGGTTTTGTTTGTCTCGTTTAACCCACGAGGACACACATACACTGCCATGTGCAACGCAATTAGCAACCTTTCCAATGGTTTCACACTTCTCCACTGATCTACAGGCGGTGGTGACGCTTTGAGAAATGTGCCAGCAAAGGCACGAAGGAGGAAAACTAGTAAACATGGATGAAAACAATACAGGTTTCAAAATACTGGAAAACAAAATCTGCTTTGCAAATTTGTCAAACCTCAAGGATACACACAATGCAGTTTGGTGTGGGACACTGAATGTAAACAGACATTTCACAAGAAAACTCAACGAGGCGCCTTTAAACTCATCTATCAAGCAAAAATGACGAGCTTTACAATGGCTCCAGCTTCAAATGTTAAACCTCTGATTTTCTCTGGTTTGTATCATTATCAACCTGGAAGAACAGTCAGTGCAAACTTCTGTTGTTTGTCCAGGTTTTGTTCAACTGAAGTTTGGGGAAATGTGCATAAAGTGAGACACGACGTGAAGACTGTTTCCATCTGATGAAGGGTGCAGCCAAGAAACATTAGAGTCTTGTATAAACAGATTAAAGGGTTAAAGTGACGAAGCTGAACAATGTCTTTAAAGACTAAATGATAAATCAAATGAACATAAAACTAAATAAAGCCATCATAAGGATATGGGGTCATAGCTGTGCCTGGAATCAGTCTATTTCAAGAGGAGAAAAGGTTCTAATATCCAGTATTAAAGGAAGATTATGGAGAGAGATAAATAAGAAGTGCAGGGACTGTAGATGGAGCAATTAAAGTAGCTACAGTCTCTCAACAGCGAAGTTAATGCCAATGCCCAGTGGCCCCATTACAGCAAAATAAAGGTAGTCCATGTATAAAAAATACTGTATATGAAGCTGGGATGATCAAGGAGCCATGACAGAGACCATAAAAGGGACATAAGCAGAAAATAGAACGAAAGAAAAAACAGATCAGATGACAGAGGAGAGGGAAAAAAAAAGAGAATGCATGAGAAAATATTTATAGATGCTTGAGGAGATCGGCGGGGGAGGCAAATATAAGAGAAGAAGTGAGTGGATAGACAGCAGAAAGTAAAGAGAGGAGTGGGGAGGAAGTGAGGAGAAAAACAGGGTGTGGAAAAATGTTGTACACATGACCTGGCTTATGAAACAGCTCCCCTCCATTCGACCATACAGTGTGTGCACTGACATGCACCTGTGTATGTTTACGTGGGTGTATCTAATGCAAAAGTGTGTGTGTGTTGGACTTGAAAGACAGCATGGAACAAAGTGATGATTCCCATTTCCCCTCCCTTCACGGATGAGATTAATGAAGCCTTTCTTACGCAAACAGACAGTGAATCTGATTAAAACAGACTAAGGTGCTCAGCCTGTTAAATCCCTCAGTGTTTTAAGACTCTAGTTTTAACTTAATAGTACAGCTGTCGTGTGATTAACCGAAGTGTTTGTTAGGCTAAAGTTACAGATGCTCAAGAAGAAAGTTGAGAGGCAGAAACACTGACAGCAGCTGATAGACTGAAAAGCAGAGACAGAGATGAGAGCGGTGCAGATGTACTCAGAGAGGCTGATAAAAGACTGACAGCAAGGGGAAGATAAAGTGAAGAAGAGCAAAGAAACGACAGCATGGAGCCCAGACTGAGGAAAGGAACGAGAGATCGGATGTGAAAGCAGACAAGAAAGGCAGAATTAGAGAGACAAGAGATGCTGAGAAACAGGAATTGGGGCTGACCAACAGGGACCGGGGTTATCTGCAGTTTTCTCTGAGAATATGACTTTGACAACAAATCCTTGTTCGTGGAGCGAGGAGCTGAATGCACGAGTAGGTGATTTCAAAACCAAAATTAAGCCACAAAGGCAAAAATAATGTATAACATTATGAAGGTCACCAAATCTGTAAAATCTGACAGTGACGCCAAATGACCGAATTCTGACTTCTTCCCTCTTTTAATGTAAGGGAATATAAAATTAAAAGAAATTATGAAAAATTAAAAGTCTGGACATATTTGCGGAAAGCTTGAAGCTTCTGTGGATATTTCTTTCTCTTTTAAGCCCACATAGCTCTGGTCATGCACCATTTACAGTTTCAACATCTGAAAGGACCTGTTGTGTTGTGTGTTGTTTCCACTCCAAAAGAGAAAGTTAGCAAGCTAGGCTAACCAGGCCCTGCTCGGAAAGTGGGAGCTAGTGAGCTCGGCTGAGTGCAAGCTAGTTATCCTAGCTTGCAAATGTATGCCATGACTCCCAGTAAAACATTACCTTTCATTCATATTTTGGTAGCTAGCTAGGGTTAAAAGGAGACAACTCAGCAATCCAACAGCTACACTATGTAATAACTGAAGAATGAGTCTTCAGTGCAAAGAAACCTCACTGCATCAAAGATGTTTTCATACACTTCAAAGCTTTAAATGAAGACGAACTTTTTCAGACGCCAGAATCTGCAAACAGCCGCCTGAGACGTGTGTGTGCCCAGTCCTAACTTTTGAGTCTGATTGATGTGTGTTCCACCCTCATACGTAACCACCCGAAGCCATTTAAACACTACATGATGGATGGGATACAGCGCGTCTGTCATTCTCCCTCTCCTCTCTCCGCCCTTCAATCAGTCTTTTCTCCCCTCTCTGTGTTGCCCTCACTCTTAACATTTTTATACCCGTCCTCCTCCTCCTCCCTCTGTTCATATGCGCTGTTTGTCTTTCTCTTTGTATTCATCTGTTTCTGTGTCAGTGTCCCTGTTCTGCTTGCCTGCATCTCTGTTTTCTTCATCTGACAGTCACAAAGAATGGCTGCTTTCTCGGCTCATGAATGCTGTAAACCATTGTACATATGACAGCATCCACGCAGAATACAATTTGCATGTGATTTACATAATTTAAGATCGGTTAGTGGTTAACATGATGGCTTAGAAAGCCACATAATAGATGGCACACTGCATATTTAACAGTGTAATAATAAAGGTAAATAATGACCTTATTTATAAACTACTTCCCAATAATGAGTTACAAAGTCCCTCACAGTTAAAAGACATAAAAGGCAAAGGGACAGATCAGTAAAGCAGAAAGGTCAGTAAAGTAACTGTAGTAAAATCATAATCTTAATAAGGTTATGTAAGGTTAATTAGCAGAACATGTGAGCAGAGGAGCTGAACGGAAGCTTTCCTAAGACCCAAATGAGGAAGACGTTATAATTAGACATGAAAATTTTAAACTTGGAAGAATATCAGAAACACATGATATTGGTTAACTGATTTACACCAGTAACGTCCAACTTACGTAGACTTGGTCTGGTGAAAACCAATGTCAGCTGTTTTGAGTGAGAGTGGGACCTACAGCAGAGTGGATTTGGGAGTTGCAATGATGGAAGAACACTCAATCACAACTGTGCAAACACATACCTTACATCATATTAACAGCTAGCTAACTAAATAAAGACAACTAAATGAACACAACATCAGATAAGGTAACTGGGATAAAAGTTAAGATGGTATAAAAGACCTGATGGTAAGTACTACACATATGTTTTCAGGATAGATTTGAAAGACGATACATATTCTGCTGACCTGGACGACTCAGGCAAATCATTCCACAGCCTTGAAGCCTCTGACAACAAAAGCCCTCACTTTTCACTTTTCTAACTGGGATACAGGAATAGTTATGAGGTAACGTTCCTGCCTGCAGAAGACCTCAGGCAACATCAAGGCTCACAAGACATTTAAAGAAGGAGTCATGCACTATATAGACTATACAGAAGAATAAGACAATGGAAAAAAAATCAATGGAAAATTCTGTCTGTTGTTTGATAACAGTCTGAAGGGCAAAGAAACCAACTTAGATTTCAATTTTAAGGATTTAAATGTGGTAAAATGTGGGATTTCTTTATATCAAGCTGATACAAAAACTGGAGAGCTGCTGTGGGAACCTTGAGCAGAGCTAACTCACTGGTGTAAAAGACGTCATTGCTGGATCTCTGTACCACTGTCATGATTACATTTGGGATGCATCCAAATTTGTCTGAAGATTTGAGTGAGTCAGAAAGTTCGGCGGCGGTCTGAAGAGAGGTCAGATTTAAGCTGAGAGCTGAGTTTCATGCACCAAAAAAGGGAGAGAGACAGATTACGAGTCACAGTATTATTCTGTATGCCCGCTTTTCTTGATTGCTCTCTACTTGTCTGACTTAAGTCTCTGACATACACGCCCACATTTCCACACACCCGCTGTCTATCAAGACACGATTCAAGGTGGGTTTCCCCGTGGCAATAAGTTCCAGACAGGCTGGACAAAGATTTAAGACACGGACAGATGAGCAGTATGACTCACCACCATGGGGACAGTGCTGTATGTCATCAGCCCTCTGTTATAAATCTCACTCCTTGACTGACTGTGTTTATGTTCTATAAATATATCTCTGTCTGTATCTTTGTGATACTGTGCATGACTATGTGTAACAGAAGTCTAGCTAGTCATTAGAGGGCTGTTCAACAATATTCAGATGTTGCTGCAAGGGTATTATCGCAACTTCACTGATCACAGTGTGTGTACCTGTATGTGTGTTTGAGATGTTGGCGTGCCAGCAACTCATAAACAAGTAGTAAATTCAGAATCCAACACCAACCTCTGTTTATTTTTGTCGCAATTAAAATTCCTCAGAGCAAATGAAAGCCTCAGAGTATATTGAACTTCAATAGTCTCACAGATGGCTCGATCTATCTTTGTCAAAATTTCTCATCAAAGGGAGGGGGGGGTCCGTCTGCAATGAACAGATAAACTGGTCACAGATGAATACAAATACACAATATATATGATAAATCGACAGCAAGGCAGTTGCATGGAGATTGAATTCGCGTAGAGAATGAATTTGCAGGCAGAATGAATTGAGCTGGCAAGCCTCCTGCAATAGGAGAGACCCCTGTGATTCACTTTTTGTACCCAGGGGAGCTAGATGGCTGTATAAAAGGAAAACAGCGATTTAGAAAATGATTTGCTATTTACTCACAGAGGAGAGGCAGAGATATGGGATGACTGGATGGATGAATGGATGAAAAGACAGATGGACTAATCAGGGATGTAAGTGTTAATTTTCAGAAAGTTCCAGGAGTTGCACGTGTATCCAAGCAAGACAGAAAATTCTACAGTCTATGCCAGAAGTTGTGAGGCTGAACTTATGCACAGCAGTGCTTTGGAGCGAAATGCTAACATCAGCATGCTAACATGCCCACAATGACAATGATAATGCTAACACATGTTCCGTGCCATGTTCACCATTTTAAGATGGTGTGTCAACATGCTGACATTTGTTAATTAGCATGAAACACAAAGTACAGCTGAGGTTGATGTGGATTTCATTAGTTTTGAGGGTACTATAAGTGTTGGAAAAATAAAAAGTTTGACCTCACTGACTTTCTACATGAAAAGTCAGGGGATCACCAGTCTTAACAGAATTCATCCTGAGGTGACCATGAATATCTGGACCAGATTTCATGCCAATTCATACCATAGTTGTTGAGATTTCTACTCCAAACCACAAATGTCAACATCATGTTGGCACTAGAGGAAATGTCAGGTGATCACATTCATTAGGGTACATCCTCTGGGAAGTATGAATGTCCGTACAAAATCTGCTGCCAATCCAAATGGATGTGGAGATATTTCATTGGATAAGTGGACATTTTGAAACTGCTGGTGGTACTGGATGAAAAGTCAGAGGTCTGGCTTCATCCTCTGGGGACCATAAATGTCCGTAGGAATCTACTGTATGTACAAGCAAAAGGTCAGTCAGAAGGGGAAAGACGGAGAGTGAGTCGGAGTGGAGAAAAATGTGTTGGGAAGGAAGGACGGGTAGATAAAGTTACTGCCAAGTGAAACAAAAACCTTAAGAATGCCTCAAGGGGAAAATTAAAAGAAGGATGGTCAGACAAAGAATAAGACAATAGGAAATGATAGTGACAGACAAATGATGGCACCAACAGGGCCTGTTGTAGCAAACGATAAACAGCAGAAGGAGTAAACAGATGGAGAAAAGGGAAAGGGGCGTTTTTCAAAAGGAGCAGCACATGGTGAAGTCTATTCCAACACTTCGTTCATCCAAAAGAGCACAAGACTCAGATGAGAGAAGTCTGGTCCAGCAGCAAGTCAAAACCAGTCACTCTGATCCAGAGCAGCAACACACCCAATCCCACGACGCCGCCACTGGCAGGGAAACTCAGTGTATGTGTGTGTGTGTGTGTGTTTGTGTTTGTATGCCTTTCTCAAATCTCTCTCCTTCTTTGCGTCTGTCACTCTGCAGAGTTGCTTGAACGTGTTTGTGTTTTTATGTTATTTATTCATGTGCATCTCAGTCTGTTTCTGTGAAGCTCGGTTCACTGCTTGGTTGTTTGGGTTTGTCCCTCTTGGTTTGGATCTTCATCTTCTTTCTACACGTCTGTCTGTAGAGTTTAGGGAGCAAAAGTACGGTTTCTGTCTCTGTTCAAACTTCTGAGGATGTCTGACTACAGTCACGTCACCTCGACAACTTTTGATGAGTGATCAAAGTCATCTTACAGACGTACAGTAATGGTGTGCGAACAAAAAAGGGCTATAAGCAAAGTAGAATATGAACAATTAATGTGTTCATTAGTTTAAAAAGAAAGCACTCCTACACAGCATATTTACTAGAGAATTCATTAGTCTCACTGAACCTTTGAAAGTTTTTCAAAACAGAGTTCTGCTTATTAGTAGAACTTGTACTTAACTTTCCTTTCTGGAGTTCCCCTAACCTGATAAAGTTGAACAATAGTCTGCAATACCCAAGACACATACAACTCTCATGTATACACAAATCATCCGCTTCCTAAGGTCCTACGAGGATTCTCCACTGACATCACATAAATCACATAAACCTCCAAAATTACTGTTTTTCTTTCAAGATGAGAACACACACACCTAGCTGGACAATGGCCTGAGGCACTGTTGGATAAAGTCTCTGGCTTGCAGACGCTGACGTGCATAAAGACACAAACCGACAAATTCACCAGAAGATTCCAAGGAAAAATTTTATGGACAGTCACACAATCTGGCTTTTCGTTGCAAAATATATTATCTGATTACACCAGGAGGCTCTAATTGACAGGTCTAACTGTTTCCAGACATGATTTTGAAGCCAGGGAGCTAAGCCACATCCTGATGTTGTCATGCTGAGATTGGACACAGGGGAAATGTGGACAGCCGTATGCTATAGGCCCAATCTGTGCAAATTGGCGGCCATACTAGCAAAGTCACTCTAGGGAAACTACAGAAGCACTAAACACCTTTGCTGTAACTTTTGGGAACTATACAGTAGGCGCTATTCACAGAGGACAGTTTTAAAAAAAGAAACTGTTTTCATCGCTTGTTCCCAAGAAATGAGAACATACAGAGAAAGGAGAAATGGGTGTTGAGAGACTGTCGCCAGAACACTGTCAACACTATTTACACAACAGCACAGATTTTAATGACAGATTTCCATAAAACATGTCTATCAGCCACCCTTATAATCAGACATCTTTCCACCCACATTTGTTTCCCACTGATTAATTTGCAGTTCTAAAAGTTTGACAGCATTACTTCTTTTCTTAAAGTTATTCTTTGTTCTATCAGTGTAGAACAACCACCGCTAATGTCTGTGCAAGGATGTGCATGAGTGTGTGGGTTAATTCTACCTCTATCTGCAACACGGTGATCTCTTCTTCCAACTTTCTCTTGAGGGGAACCTCTTTCTTCTTCAGGTCTATCTGCCTCTTCTCCTCATTAATGGCTAACTGCAAGTCTCTTATCTCCTTCTCCATTGTCTCCAGCGCCACGTTGCCCTTAGTGATGGCTGCCTCTTGGATGTTCACCTTGTCGTAGTAGTTGAGCAGCACCTCCTCGTGCTCCAGGAGCTGAATGCCACTGCAGGTGACACACACAAACACAGAGGCACAACCATCATTTTGATGCAGATCCTCTTCTTGAATTCAGGTAAAACTGTGCAAACTTCAAAGTTGCCACCTACAGAAAATTGCGGCGCTGTACGGCAGACTCTTGACTCTTATTCATCTCCAGAAGCACCTGCTCCTGGAGGTTGATCATTTGTGTGAGTCTCAGCAGCTCCAGTTTATTGTTCTCACTCTGCTGACTGATCTCACGGTGCTTCCATGCAACCTGGAAGATGTTAGGGTGCATGTTCATGCTTTTATATACAATGAAACGCTTCCAGTTGATAGCAGCTAGACAATGACTCCTACAGCAGTTCACAAACTGTTGTGATCTCTGAATTGACTCTTCAGTGTCTTATGAAAGACACAAAAGATGAACACAGGGGCAGCTGGATGTGGATTTGACTCTACAGCCTAATCTGTTTATTTAAACTGTTCAATTTCTGATACTGGCTTAAGGCAAAGGCCCACGGTTAGTATCCCACAGTGTGTTTTGACTGATCTCATCTTTGTGATAATGTGTGCATGTGTGTGTGGACCTTGGAGATGTCATTGTGCAGTTTGTCTCTCATTTTGGAGCTATTAGAGAGCTTCATACGAGCCTTTGTGAGTGATCTGGAATGGAGACACAACCCACACACACAAAGAAAAACATCAGATATATAATACAGATATAGCTTCGGTGGTAATTACCAAGAAATGCACTGGGTCAAGTAAAAACATGAAGTGATAATAATGCAGTCTTCACAAAATGAACCAGATAACCTTTACAGAGGCAGCACTTCTCAAAAGTCTTCTACTGTTTTTCATATTGGATGTGTATGCCTTTCTTCACTGCATTAGTATGTGCTATTTTTCTGTACTAACATGTCACACACACAGACAACCCTGCAAAGTCGCTCAGCAAAACACACACACACACCCGTCCTTGTTGATGACAATGGTGCGTTGGATCTCTGTCTCGTTTTCCAGGACTTTAACCTGCTCTGTCAGCTCTGTGACAGTCTGTGAGGCGATTTGCTTCAACTTAATGTACTTCATCTTCTCTTCCACGATCATGTCGCACAGTTTAGAGTACTGTGATATTCTGAGGGGGAATAACACTGATTAGCAACAAAGCCAAAGTGTTCCTCTGCATTACAAAGCCTGGTCACTATCAGGAGTGGTAGCTGTATAACACTTTATTCTCTTTGTTTAGCATCTTGCTACGCACAGTAAGATTTGCATACTGTAGGGTTTATACCCATAGCCAATGACAGGTGTCAAAGGCTGACTCAGCTGATAAGAAGTGGCTGTAAAATTTAATAACTGAATGTTAATTTATGGAGGGTGGGGGGGCAGATGCTATGTCAGGTGCAACCACATGAGACTGTAGTCTGTGGTCATGACCTAACTTACTGTATTGCGCACGTCTGCTGTTGTACTGGGTGGTGCCTGATGCATTAGTCTAACTCAGAACACTGAGGTATGACCAATTAGTAAGTTATGGTTTTCTGCCCAGACAACATGTGCAGATGTCTGAATTAATTGTGATCCCAGCTGTTACACAGATCAGAGGAGCCAAAAAAACAAGTAGGGAATCAATTATCAGTTGAGGAGTTGGGTACATTAACATACTGTGTACAGGGATTCAATTTGCTGCCCACGCTGGTGGCTAATGTTGATCCTGCTACTGCATATAAGCAATCTGTGATGACATTTACAAAGGGATCTTTAATTGCGCAATGAAATCTCCACTTTATACAAAAAGAAGGAAGAAGTTAAAGAGGGAGTGAAACCGAGAGACGGACAGGAAATGTGAAGACAGTGACAGAGAAGGAGGTTATTATGTTTCCCCTCATACTGGCTTAGAAGCTTCTCTGTAACCAAAATCCCCCTCTCTCTCCACACACACACACACACCTTCACATTTAACAGAGCAGTGCTGATGAGGAAAACAGAAGAGAAAACAACAGTGACACCTGCGCTGTAGCATAGTATTCAGCTTGTTGTGGTCCATGATGATCAGGTCTTTTTCCCGCAGCTCGTGCCGGATGAGCTGGTTCAGGTGCTATGGAAAGAGTTAGGCAAAACCACAGTTTCATCACTGGTGCTTATGAGTGTGTGTGCTCGCAAGCTTCAACCCTCAATCTTATTTTTTAATGTTGTCACAACTTCTCTTCTGACACTTTGAATAATTAAAGAACAAACAAATACATTAGCGCCTCTAGCAGCCCTGGTTCAGTGATTTTGTAGCTGGTCGTTCTTGACTTGGGTTTTCATATCAGTAGGAGATTCCATGAATCTATAGTCGCAAGAGATGCTGTTTTAGAATGATTCTGGGGAAATAAGGCAGCTACGTTTGGTTTCAGTAGGAGGGAAGAATCATTTCATCCAAATTGAGGAGTCTATGCGGGGAATGGACATTATTGGCAAAACTGAAATTGCCTCGTCTCTGTTTATTTCTTCGAATCAGTCTGAAGTAATCTCATTGTGGTGACATTTGCTCTCATTGTGGTCACGTTTGCGCTCCTGTCCCACCACGTCAAACTAAACCTATTTTATATTAGTTCCTCTTTGATGCATTTCTGTGTGAAATATGCATGTCCGTGCCTGCATGTTATTAAAAGCGCTAATGAAGACATCAAAACTTGATCCCTCTCTGCGTGTGCTCCTTCGGCCCTTGTTTGCGTACATGATGGTGTGTGTGTGTTTGTGTTGCACCTCAGCTCTGAGCAGCTCTCGGTGCTTCTGGCCCCTCTCCTCGGCTTTGATCTGTGTCAGACATCTGAGGTTATGGAGTTCTTCTCTGAGGCCGTTTGACTCCCTCAGCAGCTCCTGAATCATTCCATACTGCTGCTTCTTCTGGCTCTCCTCCTCAGCCACTGATAGCTGGTTGGGAAACACATTCAAGGAGGGTCTCGTTTGAAAAATCTGAAGACTCAATTTGGATGGAATTGAAGGCTTTACTGACGGCAGAATGAGACAGTGACGTGAACTACAAGACCCTTAATGTGAGGACGATGGAAAGAGGATGGATGCTGAAACTTTTCTGTGCAAAGTGCAGGATTTTTGCCCAAAGGGAATGTTAAAGTTTTGTATAACTGTGACATACTGTAGGATGAGAAAATTATGCAATAAGCAATCTCATTTTGTCTTGAAGATAAAGACAGTAAAGAAGGTGCAAGTGACAAGAAGTGAAAAAATTTCTGAGACATATATTAGAACTAAAAGACAGAGTTGATTCAACGCTTTTCTATCACAGTTTCACATTTTAGACGCCTCAAAGACAGACTTGTTAGAGGACTTCTGCAGCATTACATTTTACAGATGCTAATTATATTGTTTCCACCCACGCTGTCACATATTTCCCACCTGCTTTTCAAAGCTGACTTTGAGAGCGTCCACCTCTTTCTGAAGCTCCATCCTCTGCTGATAACTGGCCTCTCTTTTGGGGAGAGCATCTAACTGGGAATTCAAGTCAGAAAGTAAAGTCAATATCAAAAGGTCGGATTTTCAAAGTACAAGGAGATCTCACATCTGCTGTAGTCCCATCATTAACAACTGTTTTTCCTGATTATAGGCCTTTAAAAGACCAAGGAAGGAAAGGTCATGAGGATCCAGTACAAAGATGACCAAACTTCATATCAAATTTAGTCATTGAATATTCAATCCCTCATTAAACATTGACTGCAAAATAATTAATACTATATATCAGAGGGTCCCTGAGGCCTCTCTGATAGCGCTTGGATCCAGTGACACTGAAACATATAAAAAATTAATGCCTCCAGGCATTGGGATAGCCCCTCTCTGCAGGGCTGCCAGGCCTTGTGTTCAGTAGTATGAGCTACATGGCTCCATATTTAAAAATTGTTAGCCCCTGGAAGGAGAATAAAACTACAATGATGAAGAGTTTTAAAAAGACAACGCAGTAGTTTTATTTCAGCTACGTATGTGAATCACTTAGTACTGATCATTATTAGCGCTCATGCTGTGTAAAACTTTCAAATACAATACTGTGTAAATATTAAACCTATCAATCACATCACATTTGATTTCAATGTAATGGATTTTTGTGGTGAACCCGCAGACTGTTGAATCCTCGTCTTAACAGCCTTCACAGTCAAATTTATGTTTGTTGGTATTTATCATGTGAGAGTCATTACTGATTGGCAGCTTGGCGAATGAATGAATCCTATTGTGCGACTACTTTGTTTTCAGTATTTCCTACATGTGCAAATTCCCCGATGTGTTGTAATGATTTCCTTTCATATTGTTATGTTCTTGTGAGATGTGCTGATGCATTTCCCATAACTCTCTCTCTCTGTTCTTTCTTTCCCCACTTTCTCTTTAAAAAAATGTGAACACCAGTAAAATTACAGGAAGCTCAAAAATAAAATGCTTCTGGTGTAGTGCAGATTGACAACTTAATGTGCTTATTACTGGCACTGTGACATTTACAGTCAAACACCTTTGTTAAAACCTGGAAAATTTGCCTAACCAATTGGCAACACAACGCTGAATATTTCCATGCACCTATTACATGTCGTAGTTTGCTATTCAAACATATTTCTGGGAAATGTAACAAAATCCTCCGGATGCAAAAAAATGTTTCTTTTGCTGACTTTGAAAGTCAGGTCACCTGTGCCTGTAACTCATTGTAGACAGACTGTATGTTTTCGAGCTGCTCTGTGGCCGTGGTCAACGCATGCTCCATCCTCCTGAGGGTTTGCATCTGCCTGAGGAGAAACACAGGCACCTTTTAACACCTCCTACACTTTTCATCTGAAATTCATTGTCTCACATTCGGCTCATTATATAACATATGTATCAATGCTTGTCAGATATGAAGGGTTTTAACTGTGTTAGGAATGCAGCTAAAGAAATGTTGAACTCATTTAAACAAAAATCATACACTCAAAAAGTCTGGTACCATTTAGACAAAAACTACTGAAGACTACCGCAGCATTTGCTGGTGAAACCACTAGCTCTCTGACTGAATATTTCTCAAAATACTGTGTATTCACTCTATATTTTAGGTGGACAGGTGTGTGCAAAAGCCCCTGAGGCTTATGTATATGTGGAGAGACTAATTTCCATGTGTGATAGAGCTCAGTTTGACATCATCCTGTACCTGTTTTTCTCCCTGAGCTGCACAGACTGGCTCTCATACAGGTGCTTTCTGTCACACATGATGTTCTGCAGCTTCATTTCCAGGATGCCTCTGGCAATGAAAAACACACAGTGACATGTGTGAAAAGCCTCTCTCGCAATTCTAAAACACCAAATCAAATATTGTATTTCCATCTTAACATATGTATGCAAGTAGAAATCATATTTTTTTCAGGGTCCATTTTTGACTGTGGCTGTGGTTTTAGGAGTTTTATACCTGCTCCCAATGAATTCAGCCTCCCCCTCCCTGTTGACCTCCTGTTCTTTCAGCAGCTGTCTGCACTCTGTCTGACTGGCCTCTACTTGGGCCTGGAGGGCCTCCAGCTCCTGCATCACCTCCTTCTTCTTCATCCTGAGGGAGTGGTTACGCTCTTCCACCTCCTTCACTTGCTGCTCCATTTCTGAAACCTCTGTGTTCAGTGCTTCTATCTTCTTCATTGCTGCTCTAATGTGTTAGTATGGGAGGGATAGAAAAAACGTAAAAGATGCAAATAACACACATTCAAACAAAGTGTATAACACTGCCATAAGAGCATCCTCTTATTACTCCACTCTTGCCCTGTATGGGTGCATATCTTATGAAATAACAGCATGTGCATCCATCTTTTACACCCCCCCCCAGTACCACTCAGCTTTGTGAATTTCAAATTACGAGTCATAGCTCACATGGCTCATAGAGAGGGCTCCACTGCATCACTTGTGAGCCAAGTATTAATTTGAAATAAACATAAAAAGAGACTGCAGTGGAACTATTCTCTGGTGATTAAGGGGGGCGTCTGACTGCAGCTGCACTTAAATATGAAATTAATGACGCCTGCTGATGCATATGGTTGTCATTTTTATCAAATAAAAAGGATTGCCACCTTCAAATTCTTGAAAATAATTTGACTGCTACAAATACCATATTTTTCACTTTCGTAATTTGGACTAAAATATGCCTTTCTACAGAGTTGCAAAGTCTACTGTACATCAAAAGGAAAGTGCCTGGAAAGATATGTTGCAGAGAGGAAATCGAACAACAGATGAAACTGGAAAATTAAGTTTTTTGCCAGAAAAACAGAATAAAGAAACTAATATTTAGCTTCACTTCTGCACAGGTGCTGTGTTTGTTTTTCTGTTCCATATCTGAGTCAATCAAAAGTTTACACTGAGAAAAAACAATTAGTGGCACACAATCTTTCCATTATGAAATCTACAGTGTAATAACTCAGAATTAATCCAGTTAAATCCACTTCTCTCATGTATATGAGATCAAGATGAAGGGAAGGAGACAGATAACAAGATGATTTAAGTCAAATGACAGCGGGATCGTACAGTACAGGTTATTGTTGTCACTCCAAATTTGCTAATTTGTATTCCTGGTGTTTGAGACATTAACTTCCCTTCTCTTCCCTGATAAAGAATATTACGGGGTTAAATGTACTTACTCCCTCTTGGAGCGTTTCCTTTCAATCTTCTCTAAAATCTGGTCAGGTACGCTGATGAGCTGGGCTTTCTCAGCCTTACAACACACACAGACACATGCACACACAAGTGTCAGAAAGCAGATGATTTGTTGTTTTATTGATGGTGTGCTGTAAGCCATGCCCATTCAAACATACCCATGCTAACACACACAGACCTCTTTGAGCTCTATGATCTCCCTCTGATCCTCCAGCTCTTTCTGTTCTTTCACTATCTGACTTCCATGGGTTTCCACATCTTCCATCAGACTTCTGTGCAGGGAGTGAGAGCAAGTTACACACAGAAGTTCATTTATCTCCTATAAAATGGTGATTAGCAGCACTTAAAAGATTCAGCTTCAGTGCTTCTTATTAATCCAACAACAAAAAAGCACAGAAAAAACGAAAAGTAAGTGATGTAATGATCTAATGAAGACATGGAAACTGTCACACCAACTGGATAAACAGACATTAAAAGATTAGAGGTACCTGACTTCTAATTGTCTCTGGGCCACCTCTTTCCTCAGATCCTCATATTTGTCCCTCAGGGCCTTTGTTCTGCTCTCCAGCTCCTGGAGAATCCCACCAACAGTACAAACATTAGATCACATATCAAGATTTTCATGTCAGTGATGAGACTTTAATTGAGCTCAGGCTGCACAGCCAAAACACCAATGTTGTTTTCCCCCTCATTTCAGAGTGAGTTCAGTTCTAACTCTCAGAGTCAGTTCCAGCAGCCTTTGTTTTGCACACTTTAACTGCCTGTACTGCTTGTGTCTAACTTTGGTTCGTGTAAACACAAAATTTTCATCATTTTCTGCACAACAAAGATATGTTTGATATTCAACACTGATGAAAAATGCTGGATTACACTTAGCTAACTTTGCAAGAATGTTTACTAAAGTAATCAACTGCAGCTAAACCAGCTGTTATCAGTTCAACTTGATAAATGTCACGCACTTTAATTCCTCTGAGGTTTTTCTCTGCTATATATTCAGCAAAACAATTAGAAATGTATGTGAGTCCTTGGTGATGAAACACTGGCTTATTAATCATGTTTGACAAGTGTGTGTGTTTGTGTGTGACAGTGAGGGAAGAATGTAACCCCCCTCCTGGGTGCCTTTGAGTGTTTCATTAGAGTTAATATCACACTTGATGCTGATGGTCCAATATGGCACACATTGTTTCAATAACAATGGGAAAGGGAGTCATAAAAAGGCCCTTTCACACATACACACAGTAAATGAATAGCATTAGCTGCCTGCTCTGCAGCTTACTGTTATTCATACAAGCAATTCCTTCGTCTTTTTGATAATTGAATATAACTTGACTACACAATTGTGAAGTTGTGCATTTTAAGAATTGTTCATGTTCTGGTGTTGCTGATGTTTGTGTCCATAGCGCCAGTGAAATGCTCAGTGTTCAATTCACGTTAAGCAGTCAAAATGCTGCAGCTGTTTTATTGTAATATTAGCTCCCAATAGAGTAGCTAAACAACATATGTTGCTGGTTCTGGAAGTATTTTGCTTCTGTAATTTCACTTTTAATGATAACCTGTATAACACATTACCCAAAACAACGACACATGGGTGTCTCATGAAAAATTTATTTTGGCCATTGGTTATCATTCAACTGTTTATGTTTTCCTGCTGCCGAACTTGGTTTCTTGCCGGGAGCAGGTGGTGGTAACTGTCACATGAGCAGTGCTACTTCTTCAGGGCAGTCTGGACTCTACAGTGAGTCACAATGGGACAGTACTGAGATGGGCAGGTCTCTCTTGGTGAACAAGGGAATTAAGTTTGATGCTGGATTGGTAAATAAACAGCTGTTAATGCTCTGAGGATGTCTTTAAAACCCCTCGTTTAGTAAATTTGGGCTAATAAATATTACCCATGAGCCTCTTTGACTCATGGACACTGTAGTTTTTGAATGCTAGTAAAATATGCCACCATAGGCATGAAAGTAGAGTTCTAGCACATTTGTAATGTTTTATTGTTACAATCAGTAATTTAACAAACTGTGAATGCATTTCTGCCAGAGACTGCCTTGAGAGTTTTATGTTCATATTCTTGCACTTCTGATCAGTATTTTCTTCAACAAAACTGCCATTGATTGTTTGTGATGATGATTCAACTGTAGATTTTCATGCTGATCCAAGTGCTGGAAATGCTCAAAGTGCACTATGTTGTGGTATAGACTTCTGACTGACTGAATAATAAAAGTAATACAGTATTGATATGCCCTGCAGCATAATATAGAGTACTGAAGTGTAGGAATCCCACAGCACCAAGTAAATACTGGGATTCTAGTAAGATTTGTGAATGAATAAATGTTGTTAATAGCATGAGCATTATTACGTTTTATATGTACATTTATAAATGTGTATATGAATTTGATATCCCTGCTTTAGCAAAAGTTGAAAACCTTTCTCCATCTGCAACAAGATTACAACTTATTCAACTTGTATGCCATCCTTTTGTCTGAATGGGAGGCTGGAAGATAAAATGCCTCAGCTTCACATTGCTTTAAATGGCCCTAAAAGGCGCAAATGGCGAGTCCTCATATGGAGGGATTAAGCCTGGATGGAGGCTTAAAGTAAAACTCATATTCATCCTCTCTGAAGACCGTTGTTGCAGAAGTAATCCACATCTCTGAAACCAGACCTGAATGGTGCAATGATAAACTTACAGCAGGTTTCGACTGAATCTCATTCTCTTTCTCCAGATACCTCTTCTCTTCCCAGAGACTGCGCAGAGGTGAGGTGAGGTAAGAGGAGGTGAGGCAGGGTGATGAGAGGAGAGGAGAGGGGGAGAAAATGTGAGAAAGAAAGCAAAATTAAGATAAAGAAATAACATATTTCAGTTCCTGGTTGAATAGAAAGAGGAATGCTTTTGTATTCACATTAAAAATACATTTGTGTGCAGTTTTCATTTAATCACACACATGCTGAATCTTTTTTACTTGAAAGAGAAAGCAGTAAAAAGCGAAGGATTCAGAGCCTGTACTCTGGAAATGGGTGTCAGAAAGATTTCATAGCAACTTATTAAAAACTTCTATTATTAATGAGTGAATAAAAACGCTACATGCAACACCTCAGACACACAGTATATAAAAGAACCAGTGTGTACTGTGTATACACAAGCACCTAATATGGTTTAAATGTGCACATAAAAACATTTGTATGAATTTTTCATTTCCCTGTGGCATAAGCTTTTTGAGCAGTTGATTAAAGTTTGTATGAAATAATTTCAAGTCAGCTCTGTCATTGTGAAAAACAGCACATAGTGTACACCTGCACGTTTCACAAAGTAAATGATATTAATCTTCCTGACAAGTTGATATATTGGATATTAACTGATATATGGAGAAAACTGCATGAATGCTAAAATATGCGACTGGAAAAAGTGCTGAATTCCTCTGTATCTGTTTGGCTACAGATAAAGGACGCAAAGATTTTAGAAGGCATATTTGCATTGCGAGCATCTGCTTGTCATATGCAGACGGCTAGCCATGTGGACAGGAGAGGGAGAAGGGAGAAAGAACAGGGGGAGAAAAACAGTCAGGAAGGGTTAGGGGAGGAGATCAGGCTGGAGAGGGTGAAAGAAAGGGCAGAAAGAAAGGAAGAAACTGAGATGATGAGGACAAGAGAGCTCACTACCAGAACCTGTCACAAATAATATGCCCACACAGTGTCTCACGCTGTCTATTACTGCATCCTCAGAGAATGCCCTGTAAGTGTTTTCATTTAATATTTCAATTACCGCAGGGCCTGCAACTCTCAGCCTCAGTGTGTGTGCTCTGGACTAAAAAAAACACTATCTTCAAGATCCTATCTTTGCAATACAGTGGTGAGTTCATGTGACGTGAGTGGTTTAATATTGCTGAGGCAATCCGGGGTCGGATATAATGCAGGAGAGATGAGAAGAGAGATCTGCTTAAAAGGCTGTTAAGCTGTCAAGTAAATAAGGAGCACTGAGAATTCACTTATTCTTTGTTCTTCATAAAACTTTCCAGGATTTATCTTTAAGCTGATTACCAGCTACAACTAAAAATGATTATTTTAGAAGAACACAAATACCCTTTGTATTTCATTGTATCAGTTCATCTTTTTCATACCTCCCACAGTTTCTCAGTAGTGTGTATTATGTGGAGTGATTGAATGAATTTACTGAGACTATTTACACTGGCAACATGTTGCCTATTTCAGGTGCTTCAGCTTGTTTCAGTTGCTTCAATTCTGCACAGTTCAGCTGACATTTCGACAGTTTTCATCTATGTAAATGAAAGTTCCACTGACAGCCTTAAGTGCTTTGTTTTTATAACTCCCATATGACACCGGTGGTTCCCAAAATGCTTGGGAACCACCAGTGTACAGTATTTATCCATGTTGCCTAACAACGTTCCAATGACCTCCCGAAGTTGAGTTTGTGTACAGAGAAGCAAGAGATACTCGAGTGAGTGTGTTATTTTCCATTTCTGTGGGTGTGTCTGACCCTTTGGACACACTGACAGTGGTGCTGCTGAGTGAGTTTTGGGGGGGGGGGGCTTCAGCAGAAAAGAGGAAAGTTAGTAAGTTAGTAAACAAGTTCACGCAGCCACAGCAAACATGAAAATCCCCTTCAAACTGCCATTTGTCTCATTAATTGTGTACATCAACTTTCCCCCCCTATGAGATTAATCTCTCTGGCTACTAAAATAGAAAGATTTTAGGCAGGGACACCCCCAACTGTCATATTAGTTTTTACTCCTATTAGTGTAAACAGTTTGAGTAGTACAGAGAAGACGGTGTGGGCCAAGCAATATCAATACTGTGTGTGTTTGTGTTTTATACTCTCACCTTCACCTCCCTCTAAAGTCAATAAAAACTTGCAAAGATGCTGCCTCATGTAGCTCAGTGTTTGGTCCCTAGTTACCTCACTGTGACTGAGTGTGTCTGGGTGTGTGTGTTTATCCCTACCTGTGTATGTGTGCATGCACGCTTACACTCTCTTACTGTACAAAGCTTCCCTGTTCACCACTCCAGTTTCACTTCTGTGCTTTGTCCGCACTCTCCTCTGTCTCTAGGGTTTCTGTCTGGGGTGTGTGTGTGTGTAAATATACTGTATGTGTGTGTGTCTCTAAGATAGACAAAGCTACAGCCAAATTGCAGAGGAGCTTTATCAAGTTTGGATCAAATCTCTTTTATTTGATTCATTTGGCATTTGATTCAATACCTGACTGAAAATGAAACTTGTAGCATGAGTGACTGCAATAATAATGAGTGGTGTGTGTGTGTGTGTAGTGTATATATACACACATACACACACATAGCTCACCACTTGAGTTGGTGTTGTGTCTTGTACTCTCTGTCCTCAGCAGCTTTCAGTTCATTGTATGCCTGGAGGAGCTGTTGCCTCAGTTCGTTGACCTCACTTTCAGGCTCCTCAGAGGTGCTCTGCTCCTCTGCTCTCTCCACCTCAGCTTGCAGTCTCTCCAGCTCAGCACGACACCTCTTTGCCTCGCCCAAACGCTGGATCTCAGAGTCCTGTGTGCTGTTGGATGAAACGATGATTTAAGTATGTGGAATGCAGTATACAGGTCCCACATACTAACTCATGGTTTCATAGTAACCAGAGTAAATCTAAATCCTTATTTTCTTTGCATTTTGCTGTTTTTGCATCTATTTTTTCTACCTGCAGGTAATAATGAAAGTAGATTCACTTCTCTTTGCATGGCAATAAAAGATTATTATATTAAAGTGACAATGAGCTCTTCTCAAAATAAATCCAAGGACAAATCATGTCACTACAAACAATCAAAAGCCTTCACTCTTGTTTGAAAACCCTTTTTTTTCACAAAACTTGTGGCACAATAGGCATGTAAACATACTTAAGCTGCTGATTTTCATGATAGGCTTCTGAGTACTCAGCCAATTAATTTAAATTTTCTTCCACTTGTTTTCACAAGAAACTGGGGCCTGAAAGTTAATTTCACTCCTTGTATTATGTGCCTTGGTGGTGGTTTTGAGAATCATGGTTCAGTCACAGATTTAATAAAGCTTAAAAAGAAATATGCTTTGGGGCATGCCTTTGAAAACTATCTCTATCTGTTACAGTCAGTTGTACCTTGTTCATACTGCCTCAGCCACATGCTTGCTTCCACCTCTTTGCCCAAGTTATTATTGGTGCTTTGGCTCAGCTAAGTGAGCGAGAAATAAGCCTAATCTAGGTTTCAGGGGCCAGTGGCTGATGTCACAGATGCTGCCTCCATGTTTTCAACAGTGTTTAAGAGCAGCACAGCTACATCTGATAAGGAGTTCAAGTCCTTTTCAAGGACATTTCAGTTGGATGCATTATGGCTTAAGCAAAGCTCTGAGGTCTCCCCACTTAACTTCTCCTATGTGCTGCATCTTTCAGCACCTTTGCAGTCAAATATTGCTTCACAAAATGGGGAAACATACCGCTTCAGAGTGTCATGCAGCAGCCTGTAGCTGGCTTTCAGCTGGGCTGCTTTGGTCTGGCTGATCTTGCCCAATGACACCAACTGAGGAGCACAAAACAGGAATATTATCAATGATACGGACCTGGAAACAGTCTGTAAAGAAGAATATGCAGGTAGCACCAATATAAATCATCATTTATAGTTTATAGTAACCCTGAGTGTGTCAGCATTTCCAAACTTCTCTCAGCATAGGACTGGTGCCTGGGATATACAAATTCCCCCTGTGTCAATCATTCACATCTGAACAATCCAGACAACACAGCAGCACCTAAACAGTTTGGCTTCATTCAGCTAAGTTTTCATATTTTCCTGCATGGGTGTGTCAGCTCAGGTTTCACTATTTCAGAGTCTTTGATCTGACCCCGCGCTGCCTGTATAAAAACTAAGATATTAATAGAATATCACATTCTGAGGAAATCTCTTGTTGTCGTTTCCCCCCGGATAGAATATGCAATAGGGCAATATTGCTAGGAACCAGATACATTTCTGACCAGTAAGCAGTTTTGTGTAATATTGTTTAGTGACAAAATTAAGTTCCAGAAGTAGAAAACTAAATCACTAGAGACTCCAAAAGAGTTTTGGATTTCATAATAGTCAAAACTTTTTGACAAAAAAATTGCTTTGTTTCTGCTGTTATATGCTCAAATTTCAGTTACTGTTGTTTAAAAAAATAAGCTTCTTTATATCTGTCTGGACTGGCAAACACAAGTTGTGATCGACTACAACAAACTCCCTGATGTCTGTAAAAGGGATTTAACCCAAGTTGGGCTGAATAAACTTTTATAACCACAGTATCAGAACACCTTATCACAATCAGCATAAAAAACAAACCTCCCCCTATCTGCGATCTCAAAGGGAGAGGAAAAATGATTGAAAATAGCCCATATATATAAAGATAAGCACATCAATTGAGATTAAAAGGGAAAAAAGTACCATTAGGCCTGAATGATTTGAAAAAGTTGATAAGGAAAGATACACAGCTGTGGCAAAAAACAAAACAAAACACAGTGAAGAAAAAGATACCAGGTCAGACGTATAGTAAAAAAGGAGAATTATCTGCAAGAATTGCTGTGAAATTTCTCTCTGTGGTAATGTTGCTCTGCGTGTGTGTGTGTGTGTATCAGTGATGGAAACAGAGGACAGGTGTTGTTCCCCCTCTTATCTTCAGAGCCAGGTTGGTAAGAGTGGGGGAGTAATGAGGGATAGCCTTGTCTGTATCAAAGAGCTGCAGGAGCTGAGGATATCTCAGGTTAGACTGTGTAGCAGGTAATCTAACGGCAATGAACACACACAAATGCTCTGATTATATACATACACACACGGACTGATATCTCCCCCCCGACTTCAAACATTAGAGGTAGCCGATTATGTTTTTAGCTTCATTCCATTATATTGTTTATCTGGCTGTCGTCAAATGTGCTCACAGGTGCAAGACCACGTCCCAAGGGCTGAAAGGATAGAGATATAAATGTTGTGAATGATGTAGATTAGGGCTCTTGCTAATATGATTTATTCAGTTTGCATTAGCCGTCACCCAAGGTCACATCACTACAAAGAAAACACCAGACTACTATTACATGATCTGTGTTTAAAACATTTTAAGTATAGTGAAATCTCTCGCCCTTACATCTTGAAATGTTAAGAGTCATCTGGTTCTAATTGATTTCTAACTGTGTAATCTAATTTTGTCTAAAAAAAAAAAAAAAAAGTGAAAATTACAGGAATATGTGAAATCATCTCGTTGCACTGAAACAAAAATAGTAATTTAAAACAGAACATTTTTAAAAGAGGTCAGTCGTGTGTTTTCAGCAGCACACGCGGCAAAAACCAGTGATGTGACAGACATCCCAGCCAAACGCTGGGCATTTATCTGAGAGAAGCAGCCTAAAGCGGTTTCAGCCAGCCTCTCTAATTCTGGTGCCAAGACTTATCTTCAGCAGTATAGAGTATTGGAGGCTTTTACAGGGTGGCTGGATTGGAGGGCTCACATGTGGCAGAGCATCTTTGAAGTGAGATAGAGACAATCACAGGGAGATATTTTATGCAAGCACACGGACACGCATGCCTGTCTGTTTACCTCCCTCACATGTGCACGACTTGGCGAGAGCAAGCATGTGATCTGTGCTGCAGAACACCACTAAAACCTTCCAGTGATTTGGAGTGTGTGGTGCAGCAGGTATGTGAAGTGTGTAACAAAAAGAAGCTGCAGGCTTTAATACTCTGTACCCTCAGGGAAAAAAAATAATGACCATCACCATGAAGCACAGCGCTGCATTCCACTGTGTGATGGAGAGAATCATCTTTCCTCTGTGTGTATCTCTGCCTTCATGTCCACATATTGACTGTTTGAACTGGAGTCGAGCCTACAGACAGACTGAATCACTTTGTTGAAGTTTTTTGTGCTGTAATATTTTCCCTTCTGGAGCGTTCCTCCATCAGGGCCGCGAGCCACTTCTGGAAATGAAATCAATTACTGAAACTGTGTCACTTCTACAGAAATATGACAAGTGCATGAGCCATCCAACACCTCTGGAAAAAAAAAAAAAAAATCCAATTACAGAACCCGTGGTTATGAGTCATGTAATGTGCTGAAACAATAGCCATGGCCCACAAACACATAATCAGCGCAAAGTTCATGAAAACTACAAGAACTTTATAACAAGACTCCAAGTAGGGAAACATCCGGACGGACAGAGATGCTGGGTGAAATGACGCCAAGTCTGGTAACTCTGCAGAATAAACAATTCATTTTAATGACTTTTCATTGCTTCATCATTACTATTAGACGCCCCATGAATTTGCCTAACGTATGAATAATGTTTGTGGGAGAGAACAAGTGGAATTTTAGCTGCATCAATCTAAAAACCACCAAAAATGACCACATCACCGCATCTTCATTATACACAAAAACAAGTGTATTGTTTATTGTTGATTAATAAACACTTAATTATCTGTTTGCTTTGTTAAATATTTAAACAAATGAGGTAAACCAATCCATAAATCCATCAGTGGTGACATCACAGCACATTAAAAATTGCTTTTGACACATGGATATTTAACAAAACAGGACACTGTAACAAAACATAAAAGAAACGAACACATAGAAGCTGTGGTGTGTGCTACATTTTCTTAATGAGGCACTACTTAGCCATCAGAGCATAACTTCTCTAAATTGGATTGGCTTTTCATGACTATTCATGTTAGTGTGTACTCTGCAGGTATGTTATGTTGGAAAAATTTTTAAAGTCTGTAATGAATCATATGCTCAATTTGCAACATCCTTATGAATCCAGAAAAAACAAGCTGTTTTTACAAATTGGAACAAACCCTCTCTATTGTTGCTGCAGGCTATCCATGGATTTTGCAGTAATTGCGCCCACCTGACCTTAATTTGGACATAGCGTGTGGCTGGTGGGGGCAAGCCAGTGTTTTTCAGTAAGGCTTTGGAATCTCAAGTGTATTGAGACAAGGCCTTTAAAATTTCTCGGACATCTAAAGCCCACAAAAACACAAAAAAGTGATAAAACGTCACCCTAACGGTAGTCGAATGGTTGGTTCCTGTGTGCACTGAGTCATTTTGCTTTTCAGGGAAATGAGCTGACTTTAGAGTGAGGCAGGACGGCACCATGCACAGACTGCAGGCAGAGGACCTATACCTTTTCTCTCCTCACCTCCCTTCCTGCCACTTTCTCTCTCTCGCTCTCTCTTTCTTCCCCCCACCCCAACTTCCATAATCTCTGTCTGCATCTGTGTTTTTTTAACAATGCTGCTGATATTGTGCTTTGCATTACGCAATAGTGCTGCCCCTCCCATCCTCTCTAACTCAGCACTCTCCCTCTCTCTCCCTCTCTCTCTCGCTCCCTCCCTCCCTCACTCGTCCTGATATTAATGACACAGCTATCTGAGGCAGCGGCAGTTCCCCTGCGCTCTCTTCCTCCTGCAGGCTGCGCTCATACACACACTTCAACCAATAGGATACTGGACGCACATTCACATACTGTTACTCTACCAGACAATCTGCAGCTGCACACAAACACACTCTCTATTACAAGCACTCACACTCTTTAAGTTAACATCAGCGGCAGTTATAGACACTTTCACTTTCACACACTTTCTTCTTTACAAATTTCACGCAGAAGAATGAGGACAATTGCGCTTTGCGTTTGTGCCAGTCTCCTGCTTACAGCCACCCTGGTGCAGCACACCAGCCGGGCAGCGGACTTCCCCGGCAACTCACAGCAGAGATGGGATGCTAGAGGACCTTACACTTTGGGATCGGAATCTGGCGCCCCCGCCTCCTGCCCCATGAAACTGAGACCCTCGGGCCAGTGCGGGAGCTCTGGGGCCGGGGCGGAGGAGGGGGAGGACTGCCCCTACCAGCTCACCTTGCCTCCCCTCACCATCCAGCTGCCCAAGCAGTTCAGGCTGCTGGAGAAGACGATGAAGGAGCTGCAGAGCCTGAAGGAGGTGGTGAACAAGCTGAGGAGTGGGTGCCAGGAGTGCCGTGGGATGCGAAACAGTGGAGCTTTTGGACATCAGCAAGCTGACCAAGGACAGAGGGATGCTGGGGAAGAGGTGAGACTGGACCTGATGGGACAGGAAGTGCAAGACGGGTCCAGCCAAGAGGAGAGGGGAGATGGGATGGTCCCTGGAGCTACTGTGGACGGTACTGGATTGGGACAAGGTTCTATTTTTGGGAAAATTACACCAAGCCCAAGCACAATGCAGGAGATGCAGGTAAGAAGTCTCACCGAGAAAAGAGACTATTTTGATTGGAAAATTCAGGACTTAAAAAATTAACCATATTCTTATTGTTCCATTTGGTTCAGTGCAAAGAGGAACCCAGGTCAATATTCAGAAGTCTTTTTTTCAGAATTCTGAATTTCTCATAGCTGATATCTGTATCAGTGAAGTTTATGTTGTCAGCCTAATCCACATTAGGGCAGGCAATACTTTGTTTGATGTCACATGAGAAAGGACATTAAAATTTGGCATTGCACCAACTGTAAGAATCCATTCTGTAAACATTTAGAGGTCTGCGCAAACAGTACAATAGTGGTGCTACATCTTCTTTATACTTCTGTCAAAACCACTTAAATTCCCTGTAAGCCTGTATCATTATCAGCCCTGATAAGCTTCTAGAGAAACTGATCTAAACAAACTAAAATGTGCTTTATAAACATTCTAGGTACAAAGTCACCTAAATATGCCCAGTTGAATGTACCCAGCTGGAATGTAAACTGACCAAATGTTAACAGACCTGTAAAATCCTACCTGGCACCAATCCACCAGGGAAAATTCCTGGTTCTGTAAACAGGGTGGGGAATCAGCCTTTAGACATCAGCCAAATGGCAGTAAATTTCACCCTGTCTGGTAGGTTTGTTGACTCTCACAGCCACTTTGGCAGACGGCCAACCATCACGCAGACTCGTTCCTATTCTAAAATTCAAATTGGCTGGTAAAACAATGAAGGAGATTGGTGACTTCAGTTATCCACCTGCTTTGTATTCGGTGCACAGAGATAATTTCCTTCTTCCCCCTTCACCACCTCCCCAATCTCCCCTTCCTCCCCCTCCTCCTGCTCTGGCCCTTCCCAGGTGAAGCTGAATAGGATGTCGGCCAGCCTGCGCAACTCCAGGAACCGGATCTCGGTTCTGCAGGGTCGTCTGGAGGGGCTCAACCTACTCAACATGGACAACGTGCAGGCTATGGTGGACAGACGGGTGGAGAACATCACCAGAGTGGTCAACAAGCTCAGCTCCACCTGCACTACTCAGTGTGCAGTACAGAATTCCCCTCAGTGTAAGCCTGCTTTTAGTATGATTAGTTTGGAAGCATTTTTATTTTGTTTTTTTAACACCCCAGTCCTTCTCTCCGATTATTTTTTCTCTTCAGTCTTACCTTGTCCTTTGAAAACCCCTCTCCATTTTCTCGGCTATTTATTATATATGTATTCTCTTACGCCTGAAAAACCCTTTTCTCTGTGTTTTCTATCGTGTTATATTATATTCTGTTCTATCTTTGCTATTTCAAAAGATGTCTCTCCTCTGCTCTCCTCTCTTGCATTTTTTTGTAGTCTCTCTGAGCATGATCAAGAAGCCTGTTCTCTATTCTTCTCCATTCCCTCAAATTCACCACAGATGTTGTTATGGTAATGAAACTCCGGCACACACCAAAACACATCCAGCGGTTTTGGGTTGCTGCGAGGTGACTTCTCTGGCGCGGGATCTATCCAGTCATGCCTAAGTGGACATGGCGACTTGTAATCGCTACAAACAGCCAAACTCTGGGTGGTCACCTTCGCCCAGTGAGGCCTGTTGTTCTGGGAAACGGGAAATTAGCTCTTTCAGGCTGACAATGACCTTCAGTGGTGTGTTGCGACATGCCTTCTCCATTACCACTAAGAACAACACAACATTATTTTGGAGAGATTTGTATTATCATGAGAAAAGGATTTTTCCATCACCTTAAAAAAAAAAAAGATACTGTAGTACTCTACATTACTACAGTAGAGTCTGTCTACTCACTGTAGCCACAGCAAAATAGTTTAAGGTTGAGGTCATACTGGACGTGAGTGAAGCAATATGACAACTAGGGTCAAAGTGAGATTTTAAATCACTTCTTATATAACGATTTCAAGTTCCCTGACATTCCACTACTACTCTCCATATGCAGCAACTCAAAAAAATGAGAGAGGGAGAAAAGAGTTAGAGAGAGACACATACTTGGCGCCTATAGTACTACATAGTGTGAAGACTTAAAAAAAAATCAGCTAAAAAGGGGAGTGGAGTGCAAAAACTTATCAGCTAGGATTGCAAACTAGTGAAGCATAACAGACATTCCACTTTACATTGATGTAAAAGCTTATTTGGACGAGGGTGCAGCTGAAACGCAGCCCACTTTTCAGACTGGAACTGAATAATATCCAGATACTGCATGAGTGAATGTGACACTATATTGGGGCTTTTATGTGGAAAACAGATGCAAGCTTATTCCTAAGTAGATTAGCTGGGACAGTGGTGTGAAGGGAACGCTAGCTTTTTCACTTCTGTGCTTTTTCTCCCGTGAACTTGCCTCTTTCTCCTTCAGACTCTCCTTCAATTCTTGGTCCTTTTTTTTTGCTCATACATTTACCCCAAGCACATCTGTACTTCCATCTCTCCATTTTGCCTCTTTTCTCCCCTGTTGCATGCTATCGAATGAATTTTTCATTCATCTTCTCTTGTCCTAACTTTCCCTGTGTCTCGCTCTCTCTCTTTTAATCCCCTTTTTCCCGGTGCCTCCCCCACCCCTCTCCTCTTCTGGAGGTCATGCTCTTGAGTGCTCGTTCCTGCATAAAACAACTAACTCTCATTATCTCTTGCCAACAACACAAGAAGTAATGTAGGCAGCTTTCCCCAACATTAGTCACGGATGGCACGCAGGGTCAGTAACACTTGTCTTTGTACATCAATCTGTCATGTTAAGCTCAAGAGCCAGCAAATTATTCTGCTCCATGTTAGGAAATCATGCCTGGTGGTGTCTGAAGTGAATCCAACAGAAGTAGACAAGAGACAGCTGTTGTTACCATGGTAATGAACAAAGTCTAATGATAAGACCTCTGTAGTTTCACAACATCGATAAACAGTGCTGTAATTGTTGCTTCACTCAAGTGATCCTTCTAAATCAAAAACAACATATAAACTGAAAACTTTTTCCGTGTATATTCAGTCCTATGTTTATATTCATCTTCATTCATCCTCAATCATCTTAAAAAATGGATACCAGATGCCGATTTAATATAACCTCTCTACTTGCCATTAATACTACATAGTGAAAAATGTTGTTTTCCCGTTGTTTATCACAATGTCAAAAGTGCTTAGTGAAGCAATTCATGGCTAAATGGTCCCCCTGACTCCTTCCTAAACTATCCAGCTGCTGAACTGTAGCTAAACCATTAAATAACTGTTAAACAGAGATTTGCACAAACCAAATTGAAATGCTGTTTTCATCCAAAGCCAGACAAGCAGACATAAGGTGACCACAGCTTATGAAGATTCTGTCAAGATTACATTTTTTCAGGAGACGTCATAGGAGGCAGATGTTTATATCTAGATAGGAGCGGTGGTGATGGATCATTGGCAAGCAAATCTTAACAGCTCACACATGGGCAGGGATTTTTTAGAAAAGTCAGCCACACCGGTACAGCTCATTAAGCTACACTACAGCTCAAACAACATTTACACTTGAGTGGGTTTAGAAAAGGCATTTAAGGACATTCCAAAATACATTTTAATAACTTTTCATCCCTTTATTCAAACTAGTTTGTTCAAAGCCAAAAATGTAACATGCACCCAATAAAACACTAGCATTTAGCACCCAGACATTTTAGGCCAACACAGGACTGAAATTTCACCATCAAGCTGGACTAATAATGTTTATCAAGATGCTTTTATCACTCCCAGCTCACAGAGCCATAAGCATTCATTTCACCCTCTTTGCTAATTCCCATCCCTGCCTCAAGCACTAATCTTTACTTTCACTCCAGCAAGACGTATTGATGCCTTGAGGTGAATGGACAGCAATTCATGTTACTGTTCAGTTACATTAACTCAATTATAGACTGAGAGAATGGATGCCTGGTCTGCTACATTGTCAGAAACTGCTTGTCTGCAATGTGGCAACACAACTTCCTAAAGGAAGGGTGTTTCTTTTCTGTGATAGTTTCATTGCGTCAAAACTGACAGTCGTATTCTTTTTAAGCTGATTTTGTGGGGAAAGATTATACTATCACTTCGGATACACATTTCCTCCCATTGCAGGTGCTAATCTTACATGAGTACTGGTTGTCACACAGGCATACTTCCTTGATAAGACAGTTGCCTTCCTTTTATGCCATATATCTGTCTAGAACCAAACAAGCAATGTGGTATTGAAGCATCAGTTGGTCAAGAAGTCATCTATAAAAGCATGTCAGTCAATTCATTATTCAAATTATCAGCTTTTAAAAGAGAGCGGCAAACATTTATAGAGTTATGGAAGTTAATAAGCAAGAAGGCAGGCAAAGCAATCAGCTACCCCAACAGTCAGACAGCCAATCAGCTAACAGTTATTTGGGCATCAGTGCTGATATTAGAGTTATTTAGGTCAGGCACAGTGCCAGACGTACCAAGATGAGGTGGCTTTTGTCTGTCTAGGGACACTGGCAGCCCCGGTCAGACAGATGGGGACAAATGAAGAGAGGGAAAAGGTGTGAAGTGGAGAAACTACAGTCAGATGCTTCAAGCGAAGGAGACGCTGAAAGAATTTACAGGTCAATACTTTGAATGCCTAGTGCAGACAGAGCTGTTGACGTGACAAGGATAAATATCAACCCTCACATTCGACTCCCAGAATGCTCTCCATATGGAGTGGGCTACCATCTGCAGCCATTTTGCACCTTAAGTACTTTGTGTAATATGACAGGAAAACAAAGTCGATGGTTATAGTGTCAAACCAACCAAATATACGAATGGTGTTTTCATTTTGTGCACCATGTACTTGTTACAAACACCTTCTCCTCATTTAATCATGAGGGAAGAAAACTCAAGTCTAACCTTGCAATAACTGCATTCCAGTCCACAAACACTATTCGGTCTAGACTTCTCCCCCCTACACCTTAAAAGACCTGATGTTTAACCGTCTGTACTCTCCCCTCCCTCCTTACGCCATTATAATCTACTAAACCACTAAACAGATTTAACAGTATGACAAAACTGTAGCAGCGGTGGAGGGCGTCGAACAAACTCAGGAGGGGTCCGCATGCTGCCTGCCCAGTGTCAGGATGATTTAGGCCCCAGGTGCCGAATGTGCAGGGAGGGGGTACGCCTCTCTAATCCAGTTTTACACTTTCCCACGTTTTGACAAGTCTGTTCCTTTCAGTTCCCAAATGCTAACTGACAGGGGCTTTTGGACCTTGGTTTTGGGTTGGGTCAGTGGCCTGCAGCGCCGCACAGGGGGACAGGAGGAGAGAGGTAGAGGAATAAATGGGCAGGTATGAAAAGGAATGGAGGGGAGGGGTCTCAGAAAGAACTAGAATTGTATGAAATGAGCTTGTGGTGTAGAACAAGAGAAGGTCACTGACTTTTATCCTCCAACAGTGGACTTTCATTTACTTTCTTTCATGTTGTAGTCCTCTGATTCTCAGTGTGATTGTCAGATAAGGGACACCATGCTGAGAGACAAAAAAAATGAACTATGATGTACTGAAATGATTACTGGGACAGTATGCAGTGATACAAATGTTTTAAGCTTCACAACATGCTGAAATTTGGTTTGATGCACACAAGGAATTGTTTTGTTAAGTCATGGGGAACAGTCTTGTAGCAAAAGACATCTCATTCTCTTTTCCTTTCTTCAGTCTTCTCCAGCCTCAGGGGCTGTTTCTATTACAGTCTCTCGGTTTGGCACAGAAAAATGCCAGAGCAACGTGAAAAGATTATCGAATGCCATCCTCTAACATCCCCTTAAAGCCGCCCTCTCTTCTTTTCTCTCCCTCCCTCTGTCTCCCAGCAGTCATCTTAGCCCCTCGGGACTGTTCAGACTACAACGTGCTGGAGACGAGGAAGAATGGTGTGTATCGCGTGACCCCTGATCCCCGCAATGGCACATTCGAGGTCTTCTGTGACATGGAGTCATTTGGAGGCGGCTGGACTGTGATACAGCAACGCCTTAATGGTTCTGTCAGTTTCAACCGCACCTGGACAGAGTATAAGAAGGGCTTCGGCAACCTCAGGTATTGGTTAATACAGTATATAGTGTTTATTTAATAAAAGAGTTGGTCTGGGGATTTGCAGATTTTCATCTGACAGTCAAAGCGTAGGTGAAAAAAAAACAAATCAATTTTCTGCCTTCAGTTTGCAGGGCAAAAGGCTCAGATACCACATGGGTAAAAGAGGGTGGAAAATAATTATGACCACAAATGATTAGCTTTCTAGCATGGTGACTGAAGTGCTGCTAACCCATATAAAGGGCACTTGATGTTGTGTGGCAGTGGTAAACTTTAAAAGGGATGTTGGGAAAACACTGCACTCTAAGCAGGAGTGAGTGCAAAAAAAGCAGCTATTTTCTTAATATTGGTAAGCCAGAGGCAAACCCAGAGAAGTTCAACACAACTACTTGAAATTAAAAGAATAAAAACAAAACAAAACAAAAACGAACAACCCACAGCCCCACAACAAACTGCCAAACTCAAAACAGTCACAAGTGACTGGTCTTATACCTTCCCCGAGCTGGAACCAACCATTTCCTCAGGTAATCATGGGGGTGTACTAGACTGATATGAAAAACAGAATAAGAAACAAACCTTTAATTCTAGGTTCCTCTGTAACAAAGGATTATAAATCACCCACAGGCACCCGTGCACATCCGTGAGTGCACCAACTTTAATAGTAAATCATTTGCAACAGAACAAGTTCTACCCCTCCTCCCTCAACTTGAAAGTGCCCAGTCACTCATTAGTGGGCCTAATGGTGCACACCTGTTCTCACTATCACTGATTGTTCACCACCTGTTTTCACTATCCCTGATGGATTGTCACATGTAAAACAACAAAATACACATATATCACCACAGTAGGATTAACCTCATTTAACAGATCATAAACCTGTGGACTAAAATTAATTATTTAATTTAAAAAAAAAAGAAAAAAGTCCCAGTGACAATGCAGCGAAGCAGCCTTTTCACAGTGATTACATTTGGTTTTACTGCTGTGCCTCTACTTAAACTTGATTCAAATTTCACCTCATTTTCTCTACTCTGTCCTCTGCCTCTGTAGGAATGAGTTTTATACGGGAAATAACCATGGTTACCTCACCTACAGATCTAGTATTACCTCCCACTGAAAGAATTATGCCTCCTCTCAGGCTTCTTTTACTGTCAGACTAGTCTCCCTTTGCATCTCCTCCTTTCCTCTCCTCCCTTGTGGCGATAGGTAAATTCAGTTTGAGTAACTGAATCCACCTTCTAATCAAGTGTACAAGCTTATGAGCCTGTTTTTAATCTATCCCTTGTTTTGTTTTGTTCTATCCTCCCCCCCTCTACCTTCTACTCTCCTGCAGAGGTGAGTTCTGGTTGGGCAATGACCATATCCACTTGCTGACAAAAGCCAAAGACATGATCCTGCGTATTGAGCTGGAAGACTTTGAGGGCGTCCGGGAATATGCAAAGTATGACCAGTTCTATGTGGCCAATGAGTTCCTACGCTACCGGCTGTCTGTCAGTGGATACAGGTACAATACAGGATTCTGTGCACGTATGCATGTGTGATCAAATATTCATAAGGGAGGACAACATCTAACATATATTGATGTGTCACTTTAGTGGGACTGCTGGGAACGCCATCAGCTTCAACAAGCACTTCAACCATGACCAGAAGTTCTTCTCCACGCCTGACCGCGACAATGACATGTACCCCTCCGGAAACTGCGGCGCCTACTACAGCTCCGGCTGGTGGTTCGACGCCTGCATGTCCGCCAACCTCAATGGGAAGTACTATCACAAGAGGTACAAAGGAGTCAGGAACGGGATCTTCTGGGGAACGTGGCACAACATGTCAACAGAGTACTACCCCACCAACTACAGGCAGGCCTTCAAAACTGTCAAGATGATGATACGGCCCAAGAACTATGCTCCTTAAGAGGACAGGTAAATATTCGTAGAGTGTAGTCAGATGGACAGATAGACGGACAGACACAAGCAAAGACAAAGAACATGGAAGAACAAGTAGACTCAGAAACTCATACACATGCACATAGTCATGCATTTGCACACATTTACACATGCATACGTGTACACTGAAAAAGACTATAAGCCCTATAGCCCTATAGAAGTTTGAATGCAGTAATAACAAAAAATAATTGTGAAAAAATTTAACTGTGCTATTACTTTTTTCCACTGTAGTGAGTGTGGCCTTCAAAATGTTGGATTAAAATGATAATAATAAAGAACGATGGACTATGAACGATGATGGACTAATAAAAAAACCACACATGCAGTGTAAAGGACAGCCTCCTACAGGGGCCATAATATTATACGGAGGGTTTCCACTTTTTCTCTGACATTTCTCCACTTTCTGTCCTGCTGCCTCCCGCTATAAACTCAGCCGGGACACAGCACAGCACACAGTAGTAGTAAAAACTAATGAGCTATCATTTTTCTCCACTCCAAATGGTTTCATAATTAACAGCAGCCACTCAACTGAGGTATATGAGAGCTGATGATACAGTTTTGAGTGGGTCTGAAATTCATTGTGAGAGACTTCATGCTGGGGTCAGAGTCAAACTGTTTTAAAAAAAGAAAACTACAGGCAATGATACACGGCACTCTTTAGGCAGCACAGAGCAAGTAATAGCCTCTGTGTCTTTTATTTAATTACACTGGGACACTTCGCTAATGCATCATCATTCTGTACAATATAAAACATCACAATATAAATAGGTACCCTGAGATAAATTTCTATTGGGTCATTCCCAAGTGCATTCTGCAGTATGGATGTTTTTGTAAATTCTACTTGACAGCAGCGACAGAGCAAGACACTGCTGCAAGAAAGAAAAAACTGTTCAAATTGTTTTCCACCCATAGCTCTGGGTGCACCAAACTACTGCGCATCTCTTGATGCTTACACCAGTTTTCATGTGCTAAAAGAAAAAAAAAAAAAAAATCCTCCCTGACTCACTCACCACTTGTACAATACTGCTGCCTAATGTTAGAAAACTGTATAGCACCATTTAATCCAGTTAATACACACTGTGAATGGGAAAGACAGGGAGAGAAATGTTTGACTTTAAGGATGTGTACAGTATTTATTTTATTTTGTGAGGTTATGATAGATTTTATATAATGCATAGGTCATACAGTACAAAGTCTAATGATTGTTGACATTTGAGCAGTGATAAAGACTGTGCATTATTGTGACCATTCATAGTAAATACGTGTGTATTTGGAGCTTTGTGTGTGTACAATATTGATCTTTTCTATCACTCATATTCAACTGTCATGCCAAAAGATATGCACTTTTTATATCAAAAAAATGAATAAAGTTCTAACTACATGGCTGTGTACATTGCGGTGTTTGGCAGTTCTAAATCATGTCGATGCCAATTTTCAAAGCATCCTCTGTATTGGAATCATCTTTCAGTGAATGTATACAAAAATGTATACAAGTTTAGCATGAGTATCCACGAATAGAACTGAAATGTCTGCCGTCTAGTATCCAGGGCTGTAAAACTGGAGGGATGAGGTGCTGCATGCCCATTATAAATGGGTTAATGAATAAAAAAGAATGAGTTCATATCAACTTCACAGAAGATAAATGATTAAACTGTGGGCCTGTGACTTTAATGTCTGTTTACTGTATGTGACGATCAAGTTAATAAAAAAAGTTTTGTGCTCATCCATGTGATGATTTCAAGTGCCAAGTATCCACTTTTGTTTAAATATTTAAAAATATTTTAAGTTTCAAGGTAAACACTGTAAGGCACATAAATCCATTTACAGTACCAAAGTCTACTCTAAACATCAGCTTAGTTTGAAAATAAAATTAGGACGGATGTGTCCTTAAATACACCAGCAGTGGTTGCTTTTAAAAAGATGCATTAAATCCCTTGTACACTGTACAATGTTTTGAAAGCACTCATAGTCTTTTCTTGTATGATTTAAGTAATTAGAGTAAATACTGTCACTGCCAAATGTGATGTTTGTCTTCCCTATGAAACCTCCAAAATGCCATAGACACAAAATATCTAACAACATTTATGAGTCTTACCTCATCTAGGCACTGGAAAGCAGGACTAGCAGAAACATCAGTAGTGGCGGAGGGCAGCTCCTCTGGGAGCGAAGCATCAGGTGCAAGGGCTATTAGAGGGGTGTCCTTCTCCTCTTGTTCTTCCACTTCTACTTCTCCTCTGCTGGGAGGTCTGCTATCCTGCTGCTTAGACTCACTCACTAATGACCCACCGAGTTATTGATAGGTATAAATAGACAGACAGATGATTGTGGGAAGGGAGAGAGCAAGGGTAGAGAGAGCAATGCAGTTGAGACAGGATACATAGTGGAAGGATACTACACAAACTTCAGCAATAGCAATAGGCTAACTGGGATGGATATCATTAGATATACAGTACATATTCTCTGTACATATGTTCTTTCGGAGTTATTTGAAAAATGTAATTCAGTAGAAATGTACTACAGCTATTTACGGCTCAACTTTTCTAATAAAAGTGCCCAAACCGCAAAAACATTACACTATGCTCACTTTAAACGTACAGAAAAGCTAACGAGTTAGCTACAAGTAAAGTTGGTTAGCTTAATGTTTATGTTGGTGTTAGCTAAACAAAGAAACAAACATTTCTGCAAAAGTCTTACTTTTGAGTATTTTGAGACACGTCGTCAAGACTTCCTCTCTTTTCGTCGCGTAAAGCTACAAGACAATGCGCCTTGAACAGTTTAATTACAGCTCATGTCACTGTTAGCAAAATCTAATCACAGATTTCTCTCTAGTTGGTTGAATGGGGGGGTTGTGGTTACCACAGCAACGACGCAATACGTCCCCAGTGACGTAAGGCGAAATCTCTTGTCACACTGGTTGTTTATGTGGCTATAGTGTGAGGCTATATTTATCTTTTGTTCCCTAAAGTTACAAGTAGATAACATTCAAAGGTGTAAGGGGTGTTTTTTTATATAAAGTGCACTCATTCAACACATAATCTCCTTTTACACTTGCAGTCTTTGTCCAGCAGGTGGCGGTAAATTGTAAATTTACAGTTGACTTCCAGCACACAATCACCATATGTCATGCATTGGCCACAGAGCAGCATCAAAGGCCAGCTGGCTGAATACATTAAGTGACTGAGCAATGGAAGCACTGACATTAAACTGGATTAAACTGACCTGAATACAAGGTGAAAGTGATGGTGATGATGCAATAGTGCTTGTTCCCACAGTGCACTCTTGGAGCTGGCACTGACCATTACTCAACCCCCTGCAACAGCTGCAAGGGATGTGTTATCTCAGCATTGTATGGGTGTGTGTGCCAGTATGTGTGTGTGTGCATACAGTTTGCATGAAAGGGACAGAGATCACTTTAGGTTGTGATGTAAGTGATGATATAACTCCTAAAAAATGCCCGTTGCCACAAAGCAAGAGGCAACTTTAACCCCCTCTCTGTAATGGCATGGTCAGCCTTGAGTCTTTGTCAAGGATGAACTGTGGGAGATGGTGTGTTTTCCTCGTAGGCATGTTCCTGATTTACCTTGAGTTTACTGGCTGTTGCACAAATAACCTTCTCCTTCAAGGGCTGTTTTCAGTGTTGTCTACTAAATTCACAAAACCATATGGTACAGGTATGTGCCCTGTGAGTGCCTTAATGTGCCCCAGGAAGACAAAGATGGAGAGTTACACATAATAGTCCTAACTTTGTGTTTTAATGCTAGCATGCACACACACACACACACACAGTAGACCTTCCTGAGGTTAATTTGCATCATTACTGTAATGGCTTTTCTCTTTTATTCACTTTCATTTCACCTAACCCATATCTGGCTAACTGACTGTACACACCCTCTGCACTTTGGTTGTTTTGGCAGAGGAGATATGCTATTTTTTGCGCTCCGACTCAACAGCTGAAATGACTGGTTTTTCCAGCAATTGCTCTTTGGCAGTGTGGCTTGACTTTGATTATAGATTGAGAAACTGGTGAAACATGGGAGATGGCATCAGCTTTCACTCACATTATAACGGTTGAACGGTTGAGATCCAAATTTCATGCTGTTTTTCCTTGGTGGAGGTGAAGAGGAATGAAAGAACAAAACTGACTTCTTAAGCCGGCTCTCTAATTAAATCTGTTAATTACGTCGACCTAATTTTACCACCCCTTGTTAAATTCTAACAAATCACCCAGCACTATAGGATTAATGTTTTTGGCAGAAGCCAGGTTTCAAATTAACCTTGAGTCTTATCCAACAGTCTGGATATGCTAACTTCTAAATCATGCTTTCTTTTTTTTCCTGGTGAAAATATGCCCCTAATGTGCCCCTTCTATTACCATTTTTGGCTAAATAAAACATAAACCGCAGTTTTATCGCTATTTTGGGAGCACAACTTTGACTTGCAAAAGTATGTGGGAATAAAAAAAAAGAATGTTAAAAATAAAAGTCTATTTGCTTTGGGTTTCTATTTATTGCTGACTCAGTCACTGACATAATGCATTGACTGTATCATCCTGTCGTCCTCAGATGTTGCTTTGCCCTTTCATCCCGTCAACCTAATGGCATCTTCTGACTAAATGTGTTTCACAACGTCTTCCCAGCAACTCAACCATATTTTCTTGTGTTTGTTAAGATATTCAGTTCTCATTGACTGCTGTGAAGTTTAAAGATCTATAACAGATGTTGGTGATGAATCAGTCACAGTCAGCAGGGCGGGACACTTGGGATTTTTTGTACAGTAGATGGGCAAGTGGATGCCAGTGGTCAAATTCAAATTACTGAGATTGTACATTGTCATTTAAGTTTATTGATTTTTAGCCTTGCTTTTATGGTGGTATATCCTGACAGTGTAATATAATTTATACAATATATTTCCACGTGTAATGAGTTAGAACATGTTGTGTTCAGGATTTATCACTTATATGGTGACACAGTGATTAAAAAAGAACTTCCACCCTCTAAGAATATGAAAGCAACAGAAAACACACTGTGTAGAGTATAACTATGCCCGGCTACCCCTGCATTAACCAGACCTTTGGAAAAAGTTACTGTGCTCCCATGGTGCAGTGTCCAGATCTCTGTTTTACTGCTGTATTGTAGTCACAACAAATGCAACTTGGAGATTTGGGGGTGGGGGGTCATTTTACAGCCCCCTCTGCCTCCAGGTTCCTGTCTTTCATGTGTGGTTGGGTGTTGGGAAACTGCTTTAAATGTCCTAATTAACACACAAACACTCTCTCTCTCTCTCCCTCTCTCTCTCACACACACACAATGAGCAGTGTTATTTTTCCATATACGTAATCTGCTGTTACAGTGTCTCTCGTCAAAGACTTTGTCCTTCAGACAAAGCGTCTGGAGGCAGTTTATAAACAGATGTTTATGGTCTCTTAAAACCTTAAAACCAGCTTTTATGGACGCTCAAACGGAATCATCTGTGCACTTCTACAATAAAACGTGAGTCTTTAAGAGATCTTTACCTTGTATTTAAAGATAGAATGGATTAAAACAATAGAGGAAATGGCATTAGATGCTGTGATTACAGTTAAAGTGTTTCATCAGAGGGATGGAAACATGAAACTTAACCAAACTCCTGACTGTCCTCACTGTTGGATCAAACTTCATACTGCTGAGTTTACATTCTGTATAAATATTTCGGAGTTTAGTGGACTACCTAAAACATAAATCACTGAGAAACTGAGAAGTCCTCTTGGCAAACCTGTGAGTCTGATGTCATTCATCACAGCCTCTGCAGGATCTCTGAGGAGAATCCACGGCATTGTTCCACAAGACCCCTTCCAGCTTGAACTCCTGACTCACTGCTGTACATGGTTCCCCCAGACAAAAAAAAAAATGCAGTGGACAGCCATGTCTGTGTCTACAGAATCTATGTCTCCAAGAAATGTCAACTAAAGCCATATGTGTGAGCCAGGAACAGCTGTGCACAGTTTCTGAAGGGTGTCTTGACTCGTTTGGAACAAATGCTGATCTGTGACGAGTGTGTCTAACTCATCAATAACTGGAACAAAAGTCGTTTGTATTCAGTATATCAGGAAGTGATGCATATTTCAGGCACTGGGATATGAGCTCACAGGATCATATGGATGGACCATGAGCTTGAACCCAGGGAATGATGTAGAACAGAGGGTCATATAGGTAGCGGAATAGACTGTGTTGTACTGTAATGTTTCAAATTTTGAATATCTTTAAATATGTACGTTGTTTTGCATCATATCAATCAGATACATACCTGTACGACCATACAGGACGCACTGGATCCTTATATGATTTGTTTTGGTGTCAAATCATGTGACACCTACAACCTGAATAGACTGTGCACTATGAAAACAACACCTGGTCTAAATATGGTTTGTGTGTGTCTGTTCCTTAGAAAAAGTGCTATTAGGGGGAAAATTCTTTGGCTGACGTTAGATATTTGAAGCCTTTGATTGTTGAGGTTTGCTGGTGCAGGCCTCTGGAGTGAAGTCATGTTTTCATACCTCTCCTCATTCAGCAGGTCTATGAGCAAGGGTATGTAATTAGTATAAATATATAATTTTATGGCTTTTTATGGTCATTTTAATGTTAATCTCACAGCCTATAGCAGTGTAATAAAAGAAATATTGGCATGAAAAGATTTAAGATACACTGAGGATAAAGAAGTATTGATAAAGTTGTATTTAAGAGATTGTGCAGTAAATGGACACATGAGGATTCACACTGGTATCAGTTTTACAAAGTATATTTGTCGTAATGTGGAGACCAAACCATTTAAAAGGCCTCCTCTCTTCTCTCTTTGATGTGGTTTTTGCTGTTATTTTACAGAACTGCAGCCTGTTCCTCAGAAAGTCTCGTACACTCCTGAGGGACGTACATGTGGTGCTGCTCACATAACAAGTAACTAATCTTCTGTGGCTGATGTACAATCCAAAATTGCTGCAGGGATCCGTGCATTGGTATACGTGGACACTTACTTCAGCTTTTTCAGCTACAATTAGGTTTTATTATGCATTTTTAGCTTAAGGGCCACTTTGCTGTTGTAGATTGTTCCCATTATCTTTACAGTAGGTCTTTAACATCAGCACTTTTGTGTTTTGGATTTCTATTGTGTCTCTTGACTTTTGACATGTGAAACAATGACTGTTTTTATACTCTGTTCATATAAATGTTAATTCCTGGGGAGAAAAAAATCAATAAGAAAAAAAAGTTCTTTAAAAGATAATTACAAATCATTACAAACCAGCCTAGACTGAATCAACTTTAGTTAATGCCTTTCACCTTAAACGCTCAGTCTGATTATAGTCTACTGGAAGCTACTGAATTGCTGTCTTTGTTCACATGATGTTGGATTGTGACCAGTAAAACAAAGTAGAGTCCTGACTGGCAAAGAAAAGTCTTAATAGAGGAGAATACTATAGCAATCACCAAATGCTAGTAAGAATAAGAGAGACATTTGTAAATCCTTGCAAAGACTGTAAACTGGTGGTGTAGCAGGTTAATTGATTGCAGGTATGTGACCCTCTTTGACCTCTGAGGTGGAATTTATCCAAGGACACCCAGCAAATGTCCAGGAGGATTACAGTGAAATTACCACCACCTTCCCCATGTTTCCACTGAGGAAAGGAGAGCTAGTCTTGTATCTGTTTTACTGCTCTCCACAAAACTGTATGGATTTCATGTTCAACAAAAGGATTGGGAGGAAATTAGAAGAGGTCGCACAGGTCACGCTGGTTTAAAATAAACAGAGCGGGTCAGGTTGTCTTATCTGTCACAGGTGATGAGTCAGTTTGACTTGATTCTCACGGAGACAGATTTAAGTTACATAAACATCTTTCAGGTCGGTTTAGACTTTGCCAAAGTTGATCCAGGTGCCCCTGCAGCCACTTTTTTTTTTCCTGAGAAGATTTACTCCTCTCATATTTTGTTCATCTCACACTGTGATTTAAACTAGCATCCTAACATAATATTACTGATAGGATATACGGTACCTTAACGTGCCACTTACAATATACCCACAAAGTCTGAGGTTTGAAGTACAGATGAGCCTGATCATCTTTCCATTGTGTGCTAAATCCTAAAAAGAATACTAATTTCTTTGATTTTTCTTCTTTCCAACCCCATTAAACATCACACAACCCCTCAGAACTTGTTTCTGTTGTTTCTGTACTGTACTGTACAAAACAAGAAAATAAAAGACAAGACAACAGAGAGAAGAAAGTGAGACATGCATGCATGTTTCATCACGTCAGAGGAGATTTAATCACATGCAAAACATCTATAGTTGACTCATCCTTGAGGGTATTAACCTCTGTTATGGGTAACACTGGAATGTCTGAGAGGACAAAGAAAGAAAGAAAGGAAGGAAGGAAGAAAGAGAGTAAGAAAGAAAAGCCCTATGATGTGTGTCTGTGTAGTGTAATTTGATTTTCTCTGAGAGTTGCACATTGCCTGCTGAGAAGGATGGAAGCAATTAACCTCATCTGTTCACCAGATCTAGAGGATAGCCTCTCATTTACATACATGTTTGTTTTGTGTGTGTGTGTGTGTGTGTGTGTGTGTTCCCCACTGATCCAGGGAGGAATCCTTCAGGGCCGCCTGGCTTCCTTCCCTTTCATCCCAGCTACAGTCGTCCACAGACAGCCACATCCTTGCAAATGTCGCTTTCCCTGGTTAAGATGGTTAAGACTCTTTAATATCCAGGCAACAAATCATCTCCCACTTCTTCTGTTTCATTTTCTGCCTGTCCCTCCATTGTGATCTACTTCTACCATATGTTCTCTCTTTTAGTTTTTTCCTTTGTTTTAACTCATGTCTTCTGTTTCTCTCTTTTTCTGTCAACTCTGCACCTTTGAACATGACATTTCTTCTCATTATGAATCATTCTGTCTCTGTTATTACACACACACCCCCACACACACACATCTGGTAAACATTGTCACTTGTCACCACTAATAAATGATGATAGCAAAATCTTTGGGGGAAAAATTAGACATTTCATATTTCTAGAGTGGCTATATTAGGTTCATTATATTGAAAAAAACATGTTGTCTAATGTTTCCTATTGGAAAACTAGTGTTCAGTGTTACGGAAATATGTGTATGTGTGTTCAGTGCAGTGGCCACACAATGATACAGTAATAGCTCCTATTAAATGAAATCATATGGTTGAATATGAGGTTTTTCAGTAGGGCAGCATTAAATAGCCCTCAGGTTTTACAAGACCAAGAACATAAAGTACTGATTTCTAAAAATTTAAACCAGCAGTTAAAGATTTTTGGCCATGAGGGGGACGCAGAAAGAAGCTGTAAACACAGCATTTAATATTACCACTTTATGAGATTGATATTATGATTGTGTTGGTCTATTAACAAACCCAGCAGATGCAGAGCAATATTAGAATTCATGTTCTGTTTCTGTCAAGCTTACAAATGTTAAGTCCAATATTCACTTTCCTGTTAGCTCCTTTTTGGTCTACACCAGCTCCTGACAAAAATATCTGGCACTTGAGTCGCTAAATGCTCCATGTGCTAACCAGCTAGTTGCTAACTGTGCCTGTCTGCCATTTGGTGCTATGCAGGCAGTGTACAGTTAGCTTTTTTGCTGAAAACAGCTGCCTGGTGCAACTGCAATGCTAGGCTAATAAGAGCATTGACAGTAAACAAAAACATTAAAGTTGTAGGCCAGAAACTACATCTTTGTAGTTTCCTCACTAAGAGTGACTCCTTTCAGATAAATATGATCATGTGACTCATTTCTGATACAAAAATATTGATTATGCAGCAGCTTTAAAGTGAGGGCCTCAGACTACACTGCTTGTTAACATTTCAAGGTATGTAGGCCTGTACAAAGATCAATATATTGTGGTAAATTAAACTATTATACCTTCATATGATTATTATAAAAACTGATAGCGATAGTGATTTTGTCATGTTATATTTTTATATAATATACCTTTAAATATAACACCTTTTAAACAAGAAAGTTGACTGAGTCATAAGCATTCACATCTGTCCATCAGTGTAACAGTGTGCAGTAAACAAACTCTTTTATGCTCAAACTCATTTCTTTCCCTGCTAGATTTTCACCCAACAGCTTTCTTCTCTAGCATTCAATTCAAATTATTTTACATCAAAAAACTTCCCCTTGTTTCATTTTCTATTTGACCAAATGTACAAACCACTGAAACGGACTATATTTTTCCATGGTTGGTGGTGCCATCTTGAAGAAAGCACATTTCATTCTTATTGCATGATATGCTATATCCGCAACTTATTTTTGTGTGAGTGCATATGTGTGTTTTTTCCTGTCTGTGGTCAGAAGCAGGCTGGAAATGTTTCTGTATAGCATGGAGAGTTTTCTGTTTGGTCCTCAGGGAGAAGCCTACACCCCAAAACCAGAATTACAGAGTGGAGAGCTCCGACTGCGGTGGAGGAGGGGAATGTGGAATGACAATGATGAAGATGTCCGACCTTCAAAGGCCAATTAAGATCCTCTAAAAACACAATCTGATTCTCTCCTCAAGAAATAAAAAAAACGTAGAGGGAGAACAAACAAAACTAATTTGTGTGTGTGTCTGTTCAGGGACAGCCTTGCTGAAAGAGGTCATGACTCACTCCCTCTCTGTCTGCCTCGTCTCAGTCAAGCCATTACAGTCTAGAACTGGAAACCGACCCCCCACAGTGCTCCGGTCCTCATGCTGTTGCACACATTCCCAAATCCTCCAGACTCCACTATTTAGTTCAGCGAGGTCTTAAAACCTCTCCAAGTGATGAAAAGGGAAGCAGAGGCACGGACCTGCCACTGGACCAGGAAAGAGACTGAATAATGTAAAAGGAAGAAACAGGTTTAAAAACATACTGTGGCTAATGACACATTCATTTTATGAGTAAGACAACAAGTTAACACGTGCTCAGTAAAGGTGCGTGAAGAAGAGCAGATGCTGAGATTGTGGTGAAAAGAAGTAGCTCCAGGGCCAGCTACAGGCTTTCTTGGTGACCTTTGAACCCTCACTCAGTTGTGTGGTATGTCAGCCAGTGTGATACACCATGCATGCATGCACACACACACACACATGCACAGAACATTATGTAGTTTTCCTTGGAAAACAAAGTCAGCACACGGTTTATCATGCATCAAGTTTGCACCTTTACACTGCTGTCGCCCCACACCCTGGGAAACCAGACTCAGAAGGTTTCTTAAAGGCAAAAATAATTTGATTACATCTGCAATTTGAATGTCAAAGTTATAAAATTGCATTACACGTCCATGAACAAAATCCCTCTTTCACTGCTTTATTGTAGCAGATTTAAACAGTATATATTGTTCTTTGTGACCAGAATTCCAGAGGTTATAAAATTTTACTGTGTGCATATGTGTGTGTGTGTGTGTGTTTCTGTGTTTTCACAAACTCAGTCAAACATAGCGAGACTCAGATTCTGATGAAAACCTTTTAAGAGGACATGAGCTTTGGAACAACAGACTCTCGAGGCTGTGGGACCAGTTTCTGTGATCTGTGTGAAACAGTTGTTCTTTATTGTGCAGATCTTCTGTAAAAACACATGGACCCTTTGGAGAGTCCAACTTTTCATTCACAGGAACTTTTATTGCGGTTTTGCTTCATTTTTTTTGGGCCTTGCATTTTCAAATAATGGACTTTATAGAGACAGGGTTTAGTTAACAGACTTTTTGGGTTCTAACCTCGTGTCTGTAGAGGTGGAGACCTTGTATGACTTACATATTTTATAGGATTGTTTACTGCTGCACTTTGTTACTAACCCTGTTAAAGAGACCAGCCTTTACCCTCTTCCACTTGAGATTCTTTCATATTTCTCTCATTCATTCAGGACTGCACACCAAATGACACAATAACTTCTTTGTTAAACCTTGGTGAAAAAATGATGCTTGCAAAACAAGACCAACTGTAGATTCCCTCACTTTAGCCCTCTATTGTTGTCTTCTCTCTGGTTCTCTTTACACTGCTCTCCATCATGTGCATGGAAACTTCGTCATTTGCCACCTTTGACCAATCACCTGCTCTCCTGTGGTGTCTCTGATGGACCACAAATATGGAGGCATGTATGAAGGATTGTAGGATTTAGCTGACCCAGCAAGAGCTCCTTTCCTGTCTTCCTGCTGTCTTGGCTTTCCACCGTTGGCTGAGCACAGAGAGCAGCAGTTCTGGGGAATCAGAGTGTAGTGGGACTTCCTCAGAAAACATCACAGAAAGTTCCCAAATATAATAAGTTAACCAGTTTTACACCTTTTAATACTACATGTGCAGTTATTGGGAGGGCAAGCTGTGAAGCTGGCTCCTCTTCAGGGTCAAACACATACACACACGCACAAAGTATGTACAGATACATGTCATTATCACACCGTAGCTCGTCAGTGCTGGAAAGCAGATGTTCCAATGAGAACGTACCCTTCATGGTAAATCATCTTTATGACACACCATCCATGTATTTTCCAACACACAAACACTCACGCACACAATGTTTACACTGCACAGAGCGCTCTAAATCACAGAGACTTGGAGAATGTACAACAGCACACAGAGGATGGTTTTTAGTCATCATGAAACAGGGGGATTTGTGAGCTACACTGGGCATTTATTTAAAGTTCAACAACTATCAGAAGACTTTCTGGCATAGACGAGTGTGTGTATTTATGTATGTGTGAGCAGGCATGTGTCCAAACCTGTCTGTGTGCACTGAACTCTGTCATGTTGTTGACGACCCCATCATTTCCTCTCATTTATCAGAACTCTAAATATGAAACATGAACTAACTACTGTATTCATAGGAATGTATTTATGTTGCCATAGGCATCAGACAAACAAACAAACACAAAATGAATATACAAATATAAATATTGATTAATGGTTTAACTGACAAATACACTGTTCCTGTGCATTTTGCAATAAATGCTCCATCAATGTAATGCTTTTAATTTGAACGAGTATTAACAGGAAATGCTTGGTTTGCAATTGCAGTACCTTCTCAGTTACAAGTAGTAACATTGGACTACATTCATGAACCATTTCCTCTAAATCCTGTCTAAGTAGGTGGATAATTTGGTGGGAATGGCAGGGTCCACCACAAGCCATGAAAAACTACAACATGGTTTATTGTACAGTATTTAAAAAACAGTATTAAAAACTGTGTCAGATTCCATGACAATCTGAAGAACTCTATATGACCCCATAGAAAAATTATAGAGAATGGACAGAGAGTCAGGCCGGGCCAGTCAATTCATTTTTGAGTTGACTTCGTGTTTTGACAGTGAGCGTCAGGCCTCAGAGAGCTTCTGAGCAGGGATCTGAGCAGAATCTCTTACGGGCTGCACAAATGGAAAGTTTGGATGACGGGAAAGGAGTAGAGGAAAGAGATGGCAGAGATGAAGGGACGGGATGTGGGTTGAATGAGAGGGATTTTGGTGACGGTTTGGACGGGAAAAGCAAAAAATTGAGGAACACTGCAGAATAAAGGAGGCTCTTGTCCACTTATAAATTATTCCCTCCATAGAATGAGCTGCAGAATCCACTTTGGCTTGATGCAAACATGCTCGCAGCAAATATAATCAATCTGCTTCTCGAGACTACTCACTCCATTACTGACAACACAGTCAGCTTGAAGTTACTGCAAGTACTTGTCTATTAAAAATAAAGTTGTTCCATGCTTTTATTTACAACAGCGATGACTGATTTGTTGAGCGTAAAATCACATAAACAGCTTCCTTTTATGGCTTCTGTAGTGTTCTGTTTTTTTCCAAACACAGTGCCCTAAAAGTACCTACTAGCCAAATAAAATATTGATATTGTATGATTACATATATGTGCAAGGAGTATTTTCAATGATCACGTAATTATTCCAACAATATCTATGCATGCAACGACACTAAATTTAAGGTTGGGCAACTAAAACTACTTGGTTATGGCAAAGGAAAGATCCTCATCATGGTACTGTGTATATACAGTATGTTGGTGCTCTATTGTGTGACAGCTGCTATAAATAGCTGGCGACATTAATAAATGAACCACAAAGTGGCACAGCATCAGAGCACTGTGACACACCACAGTACCCCTTATTAGTGGTTGAGGTTTATGGTGCTGTTGTCCTATTAAAGTCACAGATTGCAGCTTTTGAGAGAAAACTAAAGACCCTATAAAAGATCCAATTAAAGAAACATGCAGTTAAACGGATGTAAAATTGTGCTCGCAAAGCCAGCGGCCGTCACAAAGCTGCAAAAGAAATTATGAGACACTGAGACTGGTATCTTTTTGCAGAGCAGGTTAAAGATAAATTTCTTCTTGTAACAAAAGTAAACTTTTCAGTGAAATAATGCAACCATTCATTTGACTTCCTTAACTCCACTATATTAAACTGCATACTAGTAACTCTGAAGTGAGAGTAAATAAGCTTGTGTTCATTGTTAAGTAAAAGCAAGAAACTGTAGTTTGCTCTCTTTCATTACCCTTTGTGTAAGCAGCACTGGATTGCTGAGAAACACCGTTCAGGGTTAGTCACGCTTCATTTTCAGTAATGAGGTCTTACACATTCGCAAAATATCAAATGTATTTCTTTACTCCAAAAACCACAGTGTATGTTATTTTTGTAATATTACAGAGAGGCTTCTTACATTTGCAAATAATCATGACTGTTTTCTTTCCCAAAGCTGTGTGTGTTTGTTTATGTGTAGACATGTGCTACACTTACAATACAGGATGCAGATCTCTGGAAAATTCTGGTAAATATATGGCATGACAAAAGGAATAACTTCAACAAATAATATTGGTTCCCTGGGGCAGTAACACAGAAAAAGAGATCTGTGTGGACTATGATTAGCAGGCTAATGCATGCCTTGTGTGTATAAGTGATCTGTGATTATTGTGACACCTGGTCGTTTGGATTTTATGTGCTTTCTAATTTCTTAAGATGTCAGCACAGATGAATAATAACCAGCTTGTTGAGGCAACAAAGACGCAGCAAATCTTGAGCAACATAACTCTGAGTAGACATTTGGGTTGGAAAATGGGGCAAACCGAAGCAGATAGTGGTTTGTATGGAGTGAAAGTATAATGGAAAAGTACTGGTAATGGTGACAGTTGCTAGCAAAGCTCCTATTACATTACTTCCAAATGGCAGCTAGTGGAGAAAGAAATGACACATCAAGAGTTTACTCACCTTTTCAGCCAAAAGTATAATGAAATTTACAGAATTGTTGAATGCTTTTCAAAATAAAATGCTTTCCATTCAGCTAAAAAAGCATGGACATGGAATATGGATAAAATAAAGAGAAGCTTGAGGATGTGAAGATAAATGCATGTCATAAAGAAATCTTAAATTCAATTGAACAACTCTCAAACAACCAGAGAAAAGCAGCATTAGCTCACCTCCAAATAGACAGGAACTAAGCTGAGGAAGCCTTAAGAATTAAAAAAAAAACTTGAATAACACTTTTTATCGACCTAAAAGATTAAGAGCAATACAATTTGATTTCAACAACGTATCTCAGCTGGAAGAAAATAAGATTGACCACTGTTTTGAGCAGCAAAAGAAATTTAAAAAACAGGCCTCAGTCTTAATATCAGATAACAGGCTGTAAATGCACTTGTACTACAGACAAAGCAGTAATCAACTTTTAATTCCCACTAAGGACACACATATGAATAAATAATGGACCCAGTATTGAACCCTGAGGAACACCCATTTATCAAACAGACTTTTATTGTGATATGTTCTTCACTGCTCTTTCATTTCAGCATGTTTTCTTTTGAAAACAGCGTTGGACAGTGTTCACATTACAATATGGTCTGCTTGGTAACAAGGAGAAGTACAAAAGGTCTCAGTCCTCTCACTGAGCCCTGGTAGACAACAAGATGGATGAATTATGCCTGTAGAAAGTGACCATTACAATCTACAGTATAGCTCTGGGAGTGTGGCTGGATTAACCTACTTTCTGCCTTATGAGCTAGAGATCTAGATGACTTTGAATCTCTATTTAACAATTTTTCATCCAAACACCACCCAGTCTCATATATATAAGACATTTGGAACAATTCAGCCTCCTTTTTGGTTTTTGGTTGAGTGTGTTCTCTCTGGTGTGTAACATCTAAATAGGATTCAATATTTTACATTTGTGTAGCATTCACTTTCCCCCTAAAAAAGAAAAATAATCTAATTTTCCATCTGCTGTGCCAAACAGAGTCAGGCAAATAGTTTAGGTTTGTGTCTCTCTTATTGGGTCACAAGATTTCCTCTACTGGATCCTCACATAATGTAACGCAACTAATATTTTTTCATTAGCTAAATCAAATTTACTCTTTGGACGGGCTAAGTTGAGGATTTTCAATTTCATGACTGATTCATTACATCAGAAAAAGGGTGGAAACGCTGGATCCAGATATTTAGCACACGAGTGTATTCTGTTATGGGTCTTGGGCTAATGCAAGTTTAGAATTCTTAAGGTGATTGAAACAATTTCAAGAAAAACGTAAGACATTTCAGAGCCAGAGAACACATCTGTATGCACTGAATGCTCTTCATCCTGCAGCTCATGGCTACAGTTATAGACAGCCAAATCCTGCCTAACTCCCTGGACACTGAATACCTTAGCAACACATGAGTTCAGCCAATAAGTGACAAATACCATTTTGTACACAACCACAACTGAAACTGGTTTTGGATACATTTCTGATAAGTCTAAACTGACTCTGTATAGGTAGTGGAATGAAAATGAAAATGAAATGACATGTTGGAAAGTTTTTCAGATCTAATTTAATCCAGTCTACCCTTGGTACTCTCCAAACAGACTCCAATACCTTAAAGTGCACATCATCCCTTGCTGAGCGGAGGGGGCAAAGATTTCTCAGTCAAAGCAATTATGCTCAGAGGAAACTGCCAAGATGTTACTTTCACTTTTTCTCCTTCCAGCTGTCATATGGGTTTTCTCAGCATGCAGAGGTGTAATGAAATAATGATGAGATATTAGTGATCACACATGTCCCTGAAGCAGAGCTGCAGAAATAATCTGAATAAAAACAGAACCCATAAGTCGTCCGGGCAAGCAGCTTATTACAACCCATAGTTCCGTTTTATTATTAGGGCAACCTCTTTTTGGAAGGAGGTCGATTTTACTGAGCTTTTGCACCGTTTAGGAGGAGGTTGGTGCGGAGGGATGGATTGGTCAAACACCCGACTTTCACACAGGAGACCATTCATGACCATTCCATAACCTTAAACATGTGTTATTTATTGTAACCATGACAATGAAAGGTCATCTAAACCTACGGAAGTACTAATCTCAATCTGACCAAGTAGTTTCTGTGCCTAATCCTGACCAAACCACAGCGAATAATGAAATCTCAACAGATTCATCACACAAAAACCCACAAATATAAAACATAAAAGAGAAGGGATAATATTTACAGATTGTTTCCAATTAGAGGCACATTTGCGATGAATAAATATGATTTGTACTCTCTGTGTTCTCAGATGATCAGCCCTCATCTCTGATGGAGGAACAATATGCTAACAAAAGACAGATGATTATACTGCGACAAATGTAACTTGTTACACACTGTGACGAAAAATATAACAAACATCACACATACTGTATTCTTGATTTTACTCTGTTTATCTCATTGTCTACTGTTTGAAATAGCTACACACCATGTAACAAATTCTTTATGTCTGGACGTCTCTTCTTAAAGCAAGCTTCTGCAGACTTAGCAGGTTAAAACAAAGTTGAAGAAGCAGCCAAACTTTCTATGCAAATGAGTTTTACAGGAATATACCTCTGTTTTCTTCCAGTCACTGAAAACACAGCGCTTCCTTGCTCTAATGTTTGCTTGGCAGGGGATATTTCCGGTGCTGGATAACTTGTCCTGGTGACCTCACAGTGCACTCCTTGCAGGGAGAACAGCTTTGTAGCCTCTGGGCTTTTGTCTGGTCTGCGAGGGGTTACGCAGGCATGGTTTCAACTGATGGGTGGTTGGTTTAATGACAGTATGATTGATATTCAGCAACTGCAGTAACATAAAGCTGGGCGGTGGCAAGAAATTCCAGGGGTAACATTTGCAAGCATCTAATCCTTCCTACCCCCAGCACTCCCCAAAGCTGTAGCTGTAATAAAAGCTTGTTTTCATTCAGCATAATCTTATCATTTGGGTCCTGAGAGAGGAGAATCTCTGAGCATAGAGAGACAGATAAGAGATTGTTAGTTCATCATGTTAGGGAGAGGAGCGATAAATCTGAAACAAGAGATGGTCATTAGTGGAAAGAGAGAGCATGATGATAAAGTGGTTGACTTGGCAGTTTTTAGTAAAGCTAATGCCACAATTAAATTCAGTTTAATGCGTAGTCACCTCTACCTCATAAAATAGACTAATAGATTCTGTCACTGATTCATCTCAACTCCTGCAGCACAGTAATGGTTACCAAAGCATATACAGTAGATATTAAAAACTAAACTTAAAATCTAAAATCTATTTTCCATAGAATATATAAATCTTATAAAACAATGAGCTGAAAGATGCAAAAAGAGAAAAGAGCTTGGTGATAATACTCTGTGGGCTTCTCGCAGTCATATGATTTATTGTTAAGACAAAAACATTGATTAAAGCAGCTTTAAGTTCTGTTGGACCAGCTCACTTTTCATATTAAATACATAGAAGCCTTAAACAGTGTGTACATTTCCACTGCTCATGGGTTATCATACAGCAGTTTCTTTTTTAAACCGTTCATATTTCTCTTCATGTTTATCCAGTATTTGAAATGATACATCTTTCCATGCTCTTTATCGTTCCCTGTGACTGTCTGGCTACATCAAACCAAAGAAATTCCGGAGATAACCTACAGTACATTGTGCTGGGATTCATTTATCTATTGTGGCACTCAGGATGACAAATTATGACAGCGGCAGATGATAAAAAGGTGTCCAAACAATCTCCCTTCCAACTCTGCTGTTATCCTGGATTAATGGTTGTTATTACTCCAAACAAATACTTACTTTAAGGTCATTTTCTAATAATTACAGCATGTTGAACTCCAGGCAGATGTGTAATTCTCCTCTTTGACACCTATTTAAATGTGCTTAATGTCTCTGTCTATTTATTCTTCCTCCACCCAGCCTTTGTTTGTCTTTATAGTTCATTGTTGTGACATGTTGTGATCCTTTAATTCACCATGACACCCTGCCACACAGATTGTAACACACAGCCAATTTATTATGTGCTGCATAATTAACAAAGATGATTCAGATTGTGGCACGCTCAGGTGATAAACTTTTATTCCATTCTTCCAGCATCCCTCATCACTCCGTCCTCTGGCTCAGCGAAGCAGAGAGGAAAATAACAAAGAGAGAGGAAAGGAGAGAGAGAGAGAGAGCATAAGAGAAATAAATTACACAAAACAAATAAATCAGAGAGGGAAAATAAAGAAGGGAAGGAGAAGACGACAGGATTTCCTGATCTAGAGAGTGATTAATAGTTGTTGTCTTTGAAGTGAGGAATTACCTGTAGAGCATGGACTGAATCAGACTTTAATGGGAGATTCAGTGTATGGTGCTTTGATTAAATGGGATTTAAGTTTACAGCTGTAGCAGATGGCGATGTGGGGTCATCTGGTTTGTCTAAATAGTCTGTGCGACTGTTGTTTGTGGGTTACATGTGTTGTTCCGATGCATTTCCAGTCTGTCGTGGATTGAAGCCAGGTAGAGAGGCATAGGACGATGACTGAGAGAGAGAGCGAGAGAGAGAGGGGACGAACAGGGAGTCAGACAGACATTGAGGAAGAAGGCCAAACAGAGACAGTTGAGGGAAAAAAACAAGACACGGCAGATGGAGAGAAGTTAACTAAACTGAAAGTGGATTTTGCACAATTGAAACCGTGTCCTTCCACTTTGCTTTCTAGTGGTTCTTCCAGTTTTATATCCCAAACTTTTACAGTTTAAGTGAAGCATACTCTCCAACCTTCACAACAAATGAGAGAAGCTCTGAACTGATCATCTCATCTACATCACCTTCAGTTGTTGAACTGCACTCATACCAATTAGCTTTATCAGCAGCAGCTGCCCTTACCAACAAAATGGAGGAGCTTGTCTGGTTATAGTGAGAGCAGCCTTCAGACTGGATTTTTGATTATTTTGATCGACCATCAATCAAAGATAGTAGTAACAGATGCAAATGAAACCGTAAACATAACATAGAATCAAGTCTCTGTCAGCGCTTTACCCCAGTTGACACTGTGAGCACAAACTCCTGACACCAAGTCTACACACTTGGTCTGCACACACCCGTCTCCTCTCATTCCATCGGCCTTGACAGCTGAGGCAGAGATACTGAAGGAATGAAGACGTGTGCAGTTTGCCGGAACAGGATTTGGGGAGTTGCTCTTTTACTCTCGGGGCTGGAGAGCGCTGGAGCTGCCGTTTGCAACACGCTCTCCCAGAGGTGAAGGCTGGAAGAGGAGGGAAAGCAGCTTTAGCCAAAGTGGAGGGCAGTTTTTCCTCGTGTTTAGGTTACAACCAGCCACCAAAACATACAATTAGAATAAATCATAATGGCATTTAGATGGATGGACCTTCCAGGAGGACATTGGTTTTCATTCATTTCAGGGCAACAACTTGTAGAGGCTTGAAACACTATGAGCTTTGTCTGCTTTGCTTTTTGATGTTGTCTATGATAGGATATAACAAAGCATAAAGATGCCTTGAAGCTGACTAAATTAGATGTGTTCAGACATTTTGCTTTCATCCAAGATTTATTTAGACATTTATATAGTACACAGAGGCTATAAAAGTGTCTTAAAGGGATGCACTGGGTTCAAAAGTCAGCCTGGTACTTTAAAGAATGTGATGGAGGCATTTTAACAAGGCGCACATCCTTCACCTCCCCACTGGCACTGCAGCTGGCCTGGCACACAAACAGCCCTTCTCTCTCTCTCACACACACACACACACACTCAGGCAAAAGTTTTTGAGTATCCTCCGTACATGCTTCTGCAGATGTGCATGCACAGTAGGTGCTTTCATGAGGAGGGGGGACTACTGTATGTCCACTGTCTGCTGCTAAACAGACAGGTTGACTGCTTCACAGCCTCTGCGGAAAAACTCCCTCGCTCTCCATCCCAGCTCCTCCTCCTCCTCCTCTTTACCAAAGACAGTTGTTCTGGTGTAAGTGCCCTCAAGCTGTCTGAAGTGTTTGGCAGTAAACAATCCATTTAAGACAGTGCAGAGTGGTGGTCCTAATATGGAGCTGTTTCTCTCACTGTTGATCCAGAGAAGTGGAGAGAGGAGAGAAAGACAGAGCAGGCAGTAGCTTGTTGATTATCAGGGATTACTGTCTGCTGGCACCATAGAATTACACAGAATGCTATTTAGTAGTAGACAAAAGTATTCCTGTGGGAGCTGTCTTGTGTCAGAGAGGCCAACTGGTTCATGTTAGTAACAAGTGGTTAGGGAAAGTCCAGCCACTGTGGGAATCTTCCCTGCCTCGTAAGTAAATATACAGATGTAGCCCACTGCAGTTTAAAACAATTACACATGGAGCTGCAGAAGGTCAAAGAGATTTAAAGAATTCTGTGTATTAAAACTTCTCTTACATAACAGAGTAGCTAAATCAAAAATGGGATGATTGGTTCTTCATGATTAAATAAAAATCTACAGCCATGTTAGCAGCTCCACAAGGCTGCACTAGCTTCATTTACACTGGGCCAAATCCTGACTTTCAAACGATGATGGCTAAAGAAGTGGCAGGACAGAAATAAAAGACCATAAAAGTGCTCGGTTTCATCTCATGAGCGACTTCAAAGTGATACAACACAAATGGCAGCGTGGCAAAAGCACACAAAACCTTGTGAAACCACCACCAGTGTTTGCTGCAGCATGAGCAGGGATCACATCTTCCAAGGCCTAATAACAAAGAGGAGATCTTCCAGGGAAGCAGTGATCAAAGGCAGATACTGGACGTGGATCCAGGCTGTTTTGGAACAAACCTGCTCTCCCCTCCTCTTGCCTGGGGAGCATGACACCACAGAAAACCACACATGGGAGGCACATGGCAGAGGTGGGTGAGTGTGCCACCCAGATGCCATCCCAGCCCCGGTCAGGATGATTAGCAAGTGTATCCGAGAGGAAGCTCACTGGTTTAACAGAGGACAACTGGTGAGAGGTTGCAGTCCTGCTGCATGTGTGTGTGTGTGTGTGTGTCTGCATGTGTGTGTAATGCAACACCAGACGCAGCCTTGTGGCTGAGAATCAGCTTTTCTTTTCCTCATAGGCTCTCTCTCTGCCTCTCTTCACACTGTCAGTGTGATCCAGCTGAGTGGGTGAAAAGGGAGTGAGTGAGAGAGAGAGAGGCAGCTTGTATAAGGCAGTAGTCAATCACTCAGCACAGCAAGGCAGAGAGAGAGAGAGAGGGAGAGGGAGAGGGGGAGAGAGAGATTGTAGAAGCAGCCAGTCATTCGTGCCTCACTCCAGGCTCCTTAAGTTTACAGGCAGCCAGGCAGGATTTTCTTGGCTTGGATGCAGCGCTCATGACAGGATTAGGAGCCGGGGACGCGGGACCAACCGGAGATCTGCAGGTCCTAGTGGACGAGTCTGAGCCAGATTCTGTCCCTGCACAGGTAGGAACTGAAACCTTCGTCCTGTACCATCAGATCTGACCATCTGCAAATGATTCTGCAGCTGCAAAGAGACAGAAAACCCCCACAGTCCTTCCTGATAAAATATTCAAGATGCAAGAAGTTTTTTTGGCAAGGACAGTTTGGCACTAGAGTTTAGTTCTTGGTGATGAAATCTGAATCTCGGAAGGCTAGGGAAAAAAGTCACATTATTTTAATCTTGATGTGAAACAGTTATTAGATTGCAGACCATGTAATAAAATCCACCAAAGGATCATTTCCGTCTCTCTTTTTGAATCTTTTTCTGAGGTTTTTAGTAGAAGTGTGACTTCCCCTTGTCCTGGGCTGTTCCTTTGTTCCTTAGACATTGCAAGCATGCACTGATAGTGACTGCAAAGACAAAGAATGGATGCAGTGAGGTCATGTTGAAAACTTACTGTGTGTTTTCTGATCAAGTCATTTGAGTATCAGCCACAGCAACACACTGTGTGTGTGTGTGTGTGTGTCCAGTATCAGACACTGATCATGTATCTTTAGTTTAAATGTCAGCACAAGCACAATGACATTATAATGACATGAATGGACAGAGCTGAGCTACTCACAGGTTGGGAAGCATGTTTGCTGAATGTGCAGTATCTCAGTTGGACTGTCCTTTTTGGTGTTTGTTTAAGTTATAATGTGTTATTGTATTTGTTACATTAAAGCTGCATCACCAGCTCTGAACTGCTGAAGTAAGCTCTTCTTCTTCTACCACTTTCAGAGTTGCTTGACTCGTGCCAAGTTTATGGACGGCTGCTGCACCCTCGCATTAATCTTGATTTCCCCTCAGAGTTAAAAGCTAATTTTAGATGCTTCCATAATGCTTTTGTCATGAAACTAACTGGTGGCCCCTTGCACCATAACTCAAAAGCACTAAACGCTGCTGTGATGTTGCTGTGTGGCTGAATGGATAGAGCTAAGAAGGAGCTCTTCTGCCAGAGTGAGGGGTTAATTTACCCACTTGGACCCTCTTTGTACTGTAAGAAACTCTGGATAGCCATGTCCACTAAATGACTCATGTGCACTGAATACATAGCCAAGTCTATGTTGTTAAAAATGAAATAGTACTGGGTGGAATTGGTGTTAGCTGTGAGGATTTGTCATGATTACAAAATAGTGAAAAGGATGCCAGGGCTGCTGCACAGCTTGCTGTACAATACAGATGTAGTAGGAGTTTACATGTCCCTGTGTAAGTTTCAGTAAAATTCCAGCCTGTTGCAGCACAGAGCGGAGCGACGTGTGGTTTCACTCTGCGCCGCAAAATAAAAAAAGGGGGCTGGGGGAGAGGAGAAAATCCTGACTTGCAAGTTTAGTTTGATTACAAAGTCGGAGAGACCCTTTTACTCTCGATTTTTGCTGTTTCAGCTTGCCACAGTTAAGTTTAAGTGGAACACTTTGTAGTAAGAGGAGGGAGAATTCTCTCTCTCTCTCTGTGTGTGTGTGTGTGTGTGTGTGTGTGTGTGTGTTTGTGTTTAAAGTGCAGATGTGTCTGGCGCCAGTCCAAACCAATCAACATAGCATGGTTGGCAGGGGAAGACACTGTGTGTGTTTGTGTGTCTGAGCTCTGTGAAACATCTCATGACAGTTTTTCACCTCCCTGATTCTAATGAAGCAAGTGAAGAATACAACAGAACAGAATAGATAAGTAAGCACAGTGGAATATTGCATAACAGCTAAATAAATGCCTTCTCCTGGCTCTTCATTTTTCTGTCACAGAATTTGTAAACCTGACACATTTCAGCTCCACAGTAATCCCATGTTTAATGGTTTACGTTGGAGCCGAGTGTTTCATAGCTCGCGGTTTCAGAACATGATCGGATGCAGCCAAGAAACCTGGGGGAGACCACACGGACGCCTGCTGAGGAGCGTGTGCGTGAGACACTGACCTTTTTCAGGGCATGTATTTGCTGTTCTGGTGGTTATGTTTGGACTCTGGAGAACAGGCAAAAACAGATTTCACATGGGTATACTATAAAGGAACATACACAGTTTGGCTAGTTTCCCTCAAACATCCTCTTTTAGATGTTTGTTTTTTGTGAGTTCAGCACTTCTGACCCTGCCTGGAGAAGAAGTGTCACTTTCTCTCTCTCTCTCTCTGCTTTTTTCTCTTTTTCTGTCCCTCTTTCTCGCCTCTCCTTTTTAGCAGAAATCACTTGTCTGGTTCCAATTAGGCTCTCAGGGATGTGTAAGGGTCCCCTCTCTCATTCGCTCTCTCTCTCTACATACACAGCATATGTCTGTCTCTGTCACTGTCTCATCTGCTGCTTTAGGGTTCAGTGTTTGTGGTTAGACTTTTTTTCTCCCTCCTCTTCTCTTTACCGTCATTCTTTCCTTATATCCCTCTTCGTCTCGTAGCTGGGTGTGGAGGCTGTCACATGGTAACAAGCCAAAGACCTTTAGGCACACAAACAGAGAGGAAACAGCCCAAACGAAACAAAGTAAGGTCATCTTACAGGGAGGCTAGCTGACAGATTATTTTTAAACTCACCCATAAGCTTGCTCCTTGTTTCTACTCTCTAAATCCCTGCATATATCTATACATGCAACCTGGATTGAAGCTGAATTTTTTACATTTTTCTATTGCAGGAGAAAAGCTCGTTCTTGTTTTTGCAGCCTCCCCTGCTTGTTCTCACTTTCTCTCTGCAACACAGTGGCCCTTGTGTTTCTCATCTGTGTTTCCTCTGGAGGTCTGAACTCTTTCCATCCCCAGCGGCCTGTCCAGTGTTATTGGAGCACGAAGAGCCTCGGCTACAGCACAGGTAGAGAATGTGCAGCCTCAAGGCTTTGCGGGTGAGAGGAGGTGACATGGATAGGTAGATCTTGCTTATTACTCAGCCTCTGGGTCAAATTTCAGTACATTTTCCCTGCCTTTTCTTCATGGTGATGTACAGTATATATGGTAAGCCAGGAACACATATGTTTTAGCCTGATTATGTAACGTCCCTGCAGTGGTGGGGGGAAAAAACTGGGGGTTTATGTCTCGCCACCAGATTGAGCCTCGGACCAGTCAGAGCCAAAACCTCTGTATCAAATGTTTTATGACTAGAATCTGGACAAACTGAAAGCAATCCTGTATTTCAACCCACAGATTTACATCTGACTAACTCTGCTGTTTTGGTAGTATGTGCCGTTGTGTCTTTGCTTCAGTCAGTGATGGGTTTAAACTTCCTCCTGTGTGTTCCTGGATTAACAGAGGCAGAGCAGGGTCACCTGAAACCATCCATCTCCCCTCTTTGCCAGGAGGAATTTCCCCTTCGCTGACATCATGATACTTTTCTGTCCCGTGTAACTTCAGTTTCTGACGTTAATCTCGTCCTGAGCCTGCTCCTCAGGTCCATTCTTGTCTTTCGCTTTCGCCCTGTGGTTTCTTTTCAGTGAAAACACTATTTGGAAATGGTTTTTAAATTTGTAAGCCGCTTCCATCTGTGTTTCTCTTAATCTCGGTCAGTGCCTCGTCTTCTCTCACCCCCTCCTTACGTAGGTGGTAGGGATGATGTTAGAGGCTGTGTTTCCTCCGGTCTGCTGAGGCCAAACGACCCATTTGAACCCGCAGACATCTCAGAAAACATACACAGACGCACACACTGGGCCAGCATGTGTCTCTTGTGTGTGTTTTATCTCCATTCACCTCTCCTGTGTGGGTGCCTGCTGTATATGTGCATACTGTAATGCTATTTTATATGTGTCTACGTGTGTGTGTGTGGAGGTTTCCGCCGCTTCATTCACACGTTTGCACTTTGACCTCTGGTTCTTTGGCAGAGGGGTATAACTTCCTCTCACCCTGGCCTGTGTCTCCACTGAACTCCTGCCAAACCATCTGGTTAAATTATACATCCCACTTCATTATGCAACACTCACTACCCTGCGTTATATCATTCTAATGTATGTGGTGTGCTACTGTACATGTAGTGGAGCATGAGGATCAAAAGAATGAAAAAGGGTTGTTTTAACTTCCAGATAAAGGCATATTAAAGCAGGGAGACACATGATACTTCAGTCTACTCTCCTCCTCTTTGCTGCTCCCAAAACAAATTCTGCGCAGACTTAAGCATTTATTCAGTGGTTTGTTTTTATTGAGAGCACGCTGGTGCCGGGTGCTCGCTTCTTTTACTTGTCTAAAAGACTGACTCGGTAAATTGTTTTGGTTAGAAAAGCTATTCGAAAGATTTAATGCAAAATAACCAAATAATGATTTTTCCATTTGCTCAGCAGCTTCAGACACAGTGATACAGCATGAGTCTGTTTGGTGCACGCCGGTAACTGGATCTCTATCATCAACAACGGATGACATAATCACAGTCTTACTGTACGATTCTCTCAGGGGTTCTTGCTGGCTGTGCTGTGTGATTGTGGTCTCCCTGTAAAAACCACCTAATGTGTGTGAAATGTGAAAGTTTTAAAATGGAGCTGGGAATGTGAACAAAAAATATAATGTCTAATAATTAGCACCCAATATAAAAACCAAACAACACTACTGTTAACAAGGTGACCCTGAGGCATTTAGGCTACACTCTCGTTAGAACGCAGGACCCTTCACTGTGTGAACAAACTGATAAAACTGTCAGATAATCTGTTTGACACACGGGAGTGAGCCTGGGAGTCTGTTTCCTTTGGTTTTCAGACAATGAAAACATAACACTTCTCAACTAACGTCTCTAAAGCTACAGCTCTGTGAAGCTCTACTTAGCCATGTTAGCATGCTAACATTCGCCAATTAGCACTGAGACCTGCCAAACTGTCAGACTGGTCCAAGAGGATGTGATATTTGACAGTTGAATAAAATTAGGGACAGTTGAGTGCAAGAGTTTACATCAGTGGTTTCTTAACATTTATCTTGGACATGTATTCACTGTCTCTGACTCTTTCAACACAAATGTGCACACAGTGTGGACAAGTCACCTACCACTTTCTTTTTTTTCTCATAATGGCCTCAGATTCTTCTCACAAGTTTGTTTTTCCAAGGCCCAAAATGAGAGAGATGTTCCTGCCACATTTTATGTCCAGACCAAACTTTCTTCTTGTTCAGGACAGATGACAATGGCCACAAAAACAGTCTGCATGGTATTTAGAGCAATGCTCCTGAGGTAACATTAAGGGATGTTTACAGACAGAGGGAGACTGTTTTTCTTTTGAGACGGCCTTGGGTTGGCTTGGACTGACCAGAGGGAGCTGGGGTGGGGAATAATACTAGGCTGGAAGGGACTAATTCAGGCTGGTATGGGCATGAGGTGCACCGCAGGGATGGATTTGGCTCAAGTGGGTTTGTTTTGGTCCCAGCTGGAATGTGTGTTGGGATTCTGCAGGCTGACCGAGGCTGCAGTTTTCTAAGAAGGGCTGGACTTTTCCTTTCTGAACAGCTGTGATGTGGAAAAGATCGGAGCAGCACCAGCACTGCTCCAAGTGGTTTTGGAGACAGTTTACTGATTATAGAGGGAAGTGGAGACAAAAAATATTAAAATTTGAAATTTTATGCAAGTGATTGGTTTCATCAGCTTGTTGCAATAAGAGGGAACTGTGGCTTTTAATTTTTGCACAGGAATTAGTCATCTATTTATTCAACCTTTTAGAGGAGTGACAAATTAAAGGAAAAACCTGAACAAATAGGTAGAGAAATTCACTTTGTTTTATGTTCCTAAAAAAGGAGGTTATAGAGTATGCTGTGTGACCAAATCTCAACCCAACGAAGCACCTGTGAGAGAGTTTGGAGCAACATGTTAGACAGCGCTCCCCATGACAATAATCGAAACACCACATGAGCGAACGTCTTGTGGAAGAATAATGTTCATCCTTCAGCAGAGTTCCAGAAACTTGGAAAGTCTATGCCAAAGAGTACTAAAGCTGCTCTGGAGGTTTGCAATGGCTACGTTGTGGACAGTGTTGGTTTTTCCTTTCATTTGTCACCCGTACATCCCTAATATTTTCTACATGATGTGTATTTTGGAGGATGTGGCTACGCTGCACTGGAGGAGTGTGTTCTGCTCAAACCTGAATCTCTAAGTCTAGCAGTGGGCTCACAGCTGTGTGTATCAACCACCTGTACCAGACCAAATGACCGAGCCTGAGACGACATGTCTGGGTCTACTCAAAACCTGTCTCTCACCTCAGTCTGGTCCAGTCTGCTGTTTGTCCTGGCACGAGCCTCGCCTTGTGTTGAAACATGTCTCTCATCAGCTGTGCAATTACTGCAGCGCAGACACAAACACAAACACATGTGGCTGCAGTCGATGTACAGCATCCAAGCATCTGAACAGACAAGCACACACACATCTATAGGGGCATGCTTGTATGTAAATCTAGAGAAAGAAAGACAGATACAGTCATGCACACACTGGCAGCTGGTGGCTGAAAAGACCAGTTCATTCAGTTGCTGTTGAGTTTGGAGTAAGAGCTCAGTGTATCACTGCAGCGAAGAGATCTCTCATGCTTGCTTCTTTTGAGATGATTGATAGTCGGGACAGTGAGGGAGCACTCAATGTACTGGAAAGATACATTCTCAGCTGTTTCTGCCTGCAGGTCACTAACATGCCCAGTCTGTTATTCACAATGGAGCGGCACCATCTGCATTGACAGGCTTGTTCCACTGTATGAGAGACTGGAAGGCTGTAAGGGGGCTGCGGTTTGGTACAGTTGGAATGAGTCTGTGTGCACATGTGTGTGTGTGTGTGCGCAGCGTTTCTTGGCAGACCTGTGGGCCTTGCCTTTTTGCCTCTGATCACACCAGGGACCCATGACTCACTTATTTTACCATTCAACGTGCACACGCACACACCTACGCTCGCGCACTCATATTCACATAATCAGCGGGAACAGGGCGTCCAGAACAAGTGGCTGTGTGGCAAAGAAATGACAATCGCCATCATTATTAAGTTATAAATATTCATCTTTCCAGTCGAGAAGTTTTCATATTTGTGGCTGATGATAGCTTCACAGTTTGGCAGAACAAATCACAGCTTGGCTGCAAGAAGGAGAGAGAAAAAGATAGCCAGAGCCAGATAGTGATTTTAAAGTGACAGGATTGACATTTTTGGAAATTTGCATATTTAGCTTTAGGGTGGAAAGGTGGATGAGAAGAATGGTATCACTCTCAGGTCTGTTCATTAACTATAGGGCTACAACCAGTGACCATTTATCGTAGCATAAAAGGTAGAAATCAGGGGAAACTGTTAGTCTCCAGAGTAGCAAACGGTTCATTTGATGTTATGTGCTGCACTGTTTCTTGGTGAGGAATAGCACGACGCAGTGGTTCTGGGCTATGGATCACGTGAGGACAAGTTAATATTCAAATAAAGGCACATGCGGAGAAATGAAATCTTAAATGTTAAATACAGTGTTCCACATGTGAAAACATTTTTCTGTGAGGGATATACAGAAACACATGTTAAAACTGACTGACTCACACACTGGGCTATAGAACACACACAAGCGCCTGTAAACACTCAGAATGTAAACATCCTGTGAGTGGATGGAGATGTTTGAGTGTAAGTAATCAATAGTGAAAGCAGGGAGAGAGGGAGTCAGCAAGATGTGAAGAGAGGAAAAGAGAGGTAGAACATGTAATAAGATTAGGAGACAGAAAGACAGGAAGAGAGAACATCCACGTCTGTTTAGTTGACAGTAGAAAGGAAAACAGTGCTTTACTACGACCACGTTTTAACCCTTAAGATGTTAACATCTAACAAATGTCCCCTTCTCTCCTTCAAACCCCTTTTCCTGTTCCCTCTCCCTCTCCACTAATTCTTTCAACATGTGCAGTGTTTCAGCTGTCAGGAAGTCTAGACATGCCACCAAGATGAATCCCTGTGTATTTCATTGTGTTTGTAACTAAAATAATTTTGATTTTCTTCGGAGCTTCAAAGCCACAACAGTGGGGCATCATTAGCTAAAAATGTGGCTTGGTTCACTAATTGCCTGTGCCTGCAAAATGTCCCAACACCTCACCTGCAGAGGTTCAAGTGTCAGCTACATGGCTAAATTGCTAAATCATGAGTCAGTTTGTGTGAACTGGCCACTGAAGATCTCTCTCTCTCTTCCCCTCTTTTTCCCTTCATACACACAGCTGTGACCGCCCCCCTGTGTCCGGTCACACCAATCATCCCGTCTTCCAAAAGGTTGACCTGATTACCGAGCGGCTTCCCCTTCCCTCTTCTCTCTCCTTCCTATCATGCGTCTCCTCGCCACCCTCCTCCTCCTGCTGCTCCTCCGGTTGGCCGAGCCCCGGAGAGGCCCGCGGTCGGGGGCGGCAGAGAGGCGCGGCGGGGGCCGCGTGCGAGGCAGGGGCAGGGCGGGGGTCATGAGGCGTCAAACTCAGGAGTGTAAGGAATACATGGAGGCAGGGGAGAAGTACCTGGACTGCCAGGACAGGCAGCTGACCACCGTGATGCAGGACTGGCCCAAAGATATTCACCACCTGCTGCTGGCAAGAAACAAGATTCAGGTATGTACAGACACACACCACCTGCTGCAGTCCACATATAAGACACACCTCTCAATAATTAACAGATTTCAGTATTTTGTAACAGTTAGTGTCTCAAGCTTCTTACTCCAACCAAGAACCAAAACCCAACCAGCTTGTTGATACCGTGAGCATCTGTGGACCATTTATTTGGTCCTGAGATCAAAGACAGATTTTCCTGCTATGTATGTGTGTGTGTAGGTTTCTGCATGTCTGAGTGAACACACAGGATGTGTGTCACAGGTGTTGAGAGGAACAAAACAAAATGCTCTGCCAGCGAGGTCATAAATGAGGACGAATTACAAGTTCTAAACGCTGATCAAATCAATGAAAAATGACTATAATTAAGCTGCACTTTCGCTCATTCAAGTTCAAAGAGTTGGTTTGTTGAATGAATGATTAGTAAAGGAAAGAATGAACAAAGTGGGGTTTGTTTTATTTTTAGCTGGATATTTGGCCCTGTTGGATTTTGCATAAAAGTATACAAAATCATTAAAGCTACGATCTGAGTTTTAAAGCTATAATATGTGAGATATGTCTGTCTGTATTTCCATTTTCTCGACTACTGTTCATCCGATCAACTTCATACCTTGTGTGTTGCTGAGTGACAACAATGACCTTTAGAGTGATTTTATCAGGTTTGGCAGGGGAGCCAAGCGCCTGGAGGAAGGTGAGATACAAACACCCAATTCGAGGTGTTGACAGCTCACGTACAGATACCAGAGCAACATGTTGCCTGTCAGGAGGAGAAGGTCAGGGAGCTCTCTACCAGGCCGGAGTCACAGACTAAATAGATCGAGTTTCTGTCAACACAGGTAGAGTGTCTTATCACTGAGCTCCAGAAGGAGCAGATCTGGAGACTGCAGCTACAAAAAGACAACCATCAGCAGAAACTCCAGGGGCATATTCTCAGTCAGGACCTCAAGGTCCTTTAAGCAGAATTGGAGGAACTGACCTCAACCAACCTCGAGCTTGTCACCAAGCTAAGAGTTGTAGCAAGGATGTTTGTTTTCACTAAAAGCTATTCATGCTGATTGCACAGTTTTGACTTCAGAAATTCACTCAGTAGTAGTAGACAGCCCTTCGTCACTGGCAGCCCATATATTTAGTGCTCTCTGTTCAATGATTACTGACTGAAAGAGTGTACTATATGTTTTTTGCTGCTCTCTCTCTCACTGTCTCTCTCCTCAACCACTCTAAAGTATGCTGAACAATCAACAGTGTATGTGTCTCTGTTTAGGTTTTGAGGGACAACATGTTCTCCCAGTTCACCCAGCTGAAGAGCCTGGACCTCCAGCAGAATGATATCTCAATGGTGGAGGACGGAGCGTTCAGCGGCCTCTCCCAGCTCACCACCCTGCTCCTCCAACACAACGGACTGAGAATGGCCTCCGAGGAGATCCTGCTCCCCCTGCCCCGCCTCACCTACCTCCGTCTCTATGACAATCCCTGGAGCTGCCACTGCTCGTTGGACAGCCTGGTCAGGAAGCTGTGCAGGTGCCTAGCAACCGCAACCTGGGCAACTACGCCAAGTGCGCTGAGCCTCTTTTACTAATGGGCCAGAAGCTGAAGAAGCTGAACGTGGACTCGTTGTGTGAGGGTGGCAATCAGGTGGACAGGAGGCCAGGGGAGCGACCAAGGCCTCCACCGGTCAAACAGAAGCCAGAGGCCACATCCATGTGTCACACGTACATGTTCCCTAAACCTCTGCTGGACTGTAGCAACAAAGGTAAGACAATATCGAGTGTATCTCTTCATCTTGCATCATTAAATCTGAAGCAGAGATTACACATGTGGAAGCTTTTTCAGGATAACTGATAACAGACAACATGATGAGATTAGTCACAGTTCAGGCAGTAGGTTGCACACTTTTTGGGTAGGTACTTGCCACCAGCATGGCTCTATGGATGGCAATGTTGGCTGGTCCACCACTTTGGTCCAGACTAAATATCTCAGCAACTATCAAATTGATTTCTGTGAAATTTTGCACAGACATTAGCAGTTACCAGAGGATGAATCCTACTGACTTTGGTGATGCTCTGACTTTTTTTCTACCAAGTGAAATCAAGCATAGTTGAATGGCTGGCTGAAGCTTTGCTACTTATTCAATAACCATAACATCTGACAAAAGAGATTTTCCTGGAAAACACACCAGTAACAAACACACTGCCGTGGCAGAGGAACGTCTTGTATAAATGGTGCATTTGTTAGGTTTGCACAGCAGTCTCTAGTTGTGAGTTACGCTTGCACGTCCAGTGAAATTGGGCATGAGAATTACTTTTGCTGTCTAATGTTTTGGTTTCAACCAGGCTGAGCAATCAGACTGTGTGTTTGTTTGATCAAGTTTGGCACGTGGGGCATCTGAACCCCCCTGAGAGGAAAGGAGTAGGGTCTGAGGCTGGTAGCCTGTTCTTTCATGCTCTTTTTCAGGCATTTCAATGAGCTGCATTTTGGCATTTGCCTTCTTGTGTGTAAATAAAGAACACACTCTAATGCCCTTCAGAGAAAGCCATCTGTCACAGAGAATGGACAAGCCAAAAGCCACACAATGCAGCATCTGTGCTGTGTAAATTCTCGAGGAAGCTTTTGGGGTCTTCAGCACTTCTCTGATTTTTGCAAATACAGCTCTTTTGTTGTATTGTATTCTAATTTGAGTCATACATTCAGTAATTTCCTGCACATGTGTGCCCCTTGAGAGATTTTTAGAAGGCAGGAATCACCCCCAACATCTCAGTGTGTTTGTGTTTTGAGTTTTAACACAGAGTCAGCGAGGCCAGAAAGCTGCAGAAAAGATTGAAACAGGCAGGCATCAGTCAAAAGAAAGGGATGAGAGAGAGGAAGCGAGTGCTTCTCCAACTTTCTTTCAGCTCCTCCAGTTTTCACATCTGGTTGTCTCTCTGTGCAAAAATGTCACTCTGACGCTGCTATCATTGTGGCTGTAATTTCTCCAGTGCACCATAAACATTTTGTTGCTTTTTAAAGAGGCAGAGGTTCTGAATATGTTCAGAAAGATCATTCTTGGTTACTTTTATGTGGGCTCTTTATACTTAGTTGCTCTCTCATCTTCTCCCTTTCATCGTCTTTTCGGTGTTTGTTGAATTCATTTATCTCTGCCCTCTTCAAAGCGTAAAACATGACTCCTCCGATACCACAAATAGCATCCACTGTCGACCGACTAAACTGAAAGATTGTCTATTGTGTCCATGATTCAAACCAAGTAAGCCCCCATATTTACATGGGTAATTGAATGCATCTATAAATGGAGGGCTAATAAAGGCACCTTTCACAGAGAATCTACAAGCCAAAGCCACACAATGCAGCGTCTGTGTTTTGTAAATGCTCGAGGAAGCTTTTTGCATATTTTCCTAATTATATTTTTTCTACAGTAGGACTTTTGAAGAGATTCTTTATCTGAGCCACTATAAGGTTTCTCTGTTTTCTCACAGGCTGATTCTCTCATCCATCTCTCCACATCATTATCTTTTTTTTTAAAATGCTGGTAATAACTCTCTCCATCCTGCCTCCTTCTAAACCATGCCCCACCATGAAAGCAATATGTGATGTGTGAATATTGCCGAACATACTACAGCTATTGTGCATGACATTCGGTGTGCGGTTCTGATTTGCAAGGACTCCCATGTAGTTGTGCAGTAAGTTGATACCAGCTGAGGTTTCGAGCCTTTTCATTTAGATTTTTTCACTGCACTAGATTCCAGCAACAGTGTTTTCATTAGTTGCGTCGGTTGTATTAGCTGTCAATCACGGTGAAATCTGATCACAGGTAGATTATATAATTATGCGTTATGCTTTCTCTACCTCCTTTTTAGTCTGTTCAATGAGTTAAATACTTACAGATGCTGGCAGAGTTTGGTATGCTGCAGTATGATATGGGCCAGCTAATGCAATATGATAATCCACTTAACTCTGAGCGTCATTGTTCTTATGTTCTATTAATACATTACCCATTTCTGACACCCCACCTACCACTGACACCCAAGTGGTGTATTGGATAACTACCTTACACAGCTTACAAACAGTCAGCAACCAGCCACCAGAGCAGACAGGAGAGAGTAAGAACAAAGAAAGACAACGGAAACAAATGTCAGCCTTTGCACTTAAATATATATATATTAATTAACTTCACTTAGACTCGGCGAAATTAAATGAATGATAGTGGTCTAAAAATACAAAGATTAAGTTAAAATACATCGTGGAGAGGGTGAACATGAGTGTTGGGAGGAACAAATGTGGAGCATGGTTTTCTTTCACAGGGGAATGAGAAGCAGAGAGTGTGGAAACATACTCTGATCTCTCGGTCTATGAACCCTATATTTTCCTTTTGTTGATCTCTCTCTCCCTGTTTTCCTCCCCAGTCTTCATGTCTCCCTCCCTCTGGTTTGCAGACTGTTTCTCTGAGGTGAACCACAGCAGATTTCAGGCTCCACATCATGCTCCCTGGAGATCAATGCTATACAGAGTGGCCAGAGTTAATATGGGAGTTCTTAAGGCTGTGCTTTTCAAGAATGAGATGTGGACTCTGTGGTAATATCAAAACATGGCTTCAAATTACTTCTGTTTAAGTCCTTTCTATACAAAGGACACATTGTTGAACTCATTTTAAATTGTATATATCCTGGATTAGCTTATTTTCATAGACATCTACCAGCTCTAGCTATCTTACATGTCAAATATAATTCCACTGCAAAATGGCAGCTAGCAGCAGTGATAATGCTAACAGAAAAAAAAGGCATGTGCCCTATACCTGTCAACAGACAACATGAGTTAAAAGCACAGAGGGTCCACTTACACAACGTTAGCATAAAAGGGTAATGTTAGCGTCAAGAAAGTAATATTGTATTGGTAAAACACAAGATTTATAGATATGTTCTATTAGTGCAAAATCAGCTTTTCATATCATTTTCATATTAGTAGGTTTTTGTTGTTGTTTGTTGCTGCTCAGAAACCCATCTACAGGGTGGTATGGTTTGGCCTACTTCTGGACTTCAAGACTGTGCTCATGAGGTCAAGAAATCATAGGTTTCAGAAGTACCACACATCCTCCATATAAACTTCAGGCCATTTAACAAGGCAGCCAAAAAGTGACTCATGTATATGGTGTGTTGGCAGCTCCCCAGTCACACACATGCCCATATGCACTACATTATGTCAGGCTCTCCCTGGACATCCTGGTGCACAGACTGTGGGCAGTTAGTCAGCAGAAAAAATTAATCATCCACAATGTCATTTGAGCAAGAGGCCAAGGCAGAAAGCATGAATGTGGAAGAGGAGAGTATCAAACATCACTTCCTACGAACAGGAGGATTGGACTGCAGAGTCTGCCAGGTTTGATTCCTGTCTACGCTTGGAACTGCACTAATGTTTCACCTCTGTTCAGACTTTTCCAAAGAAATTTTTCAGGGTTAAGCAAAGAGGTCACAGAAACAATGTGTTAACAGTAATGAGTTACTGAGAATTTCCACTGAAACCAGTTGTTATGATAGCCATGGTGCTGTTCAATGATCAGGATTTGGATGGATATAACTTGGGATTCTTTTCTTTCTTTTCTCGCCATTCCAAAAAAAGCCTTGGGAAACAGGCTCTGGATTTATTCCTTGGGATGTGCAGAAATAGAGAAATAAAACTGTGCAAAAATAAAATAGTTCAAGAGTTTCAAACTGTCAGCTCAAGGACTCACTTAAAGAGCCAAGTAAGGAGTCCTGTTTGGAACTACAAAATCAAGGAGTGCATCTTTGTACTTGTTTGTAAAACTGTGTTAGCAGAGGTGACACCTCTTATGTCTGTATGGTATATATGAAACTACTGGAAGAACTGGGAACAGTGGGGAGCAGCACACCTGGCTCTGTCTAACAAAATCCACTTTTAATTATATATCTTAACATATCATTGTCTCATAAAATGACATGTTGAGATTTTATGGGGATTTACTGTGTGTTATTTGTTGTGTGTTTCCAATCTTGGTGCTAAGCTGCTAACTGGCTGCTGGCGGTGAGTCCATATCCAGCCACTGTGAGTTAAAGCAGTAAGGCAACAAACCTTATTTTTTTAATGCTGCATGACTTCAACCTCCTTGACTATCAGTATAAGGGAGTACATGACAGCTAGCGCTAATCTCTGGTCGTTGTAATAGTGATATCATATAAACAAAAATGTCAGCATGTTTGGAGAAGGCTTTACCTCTGCCTCTATATCTTCTTCCAGAATGATGTCAAAGACTTATGTATATTACTTAAAGGCCAAACATGACCCACATGCAAAATCCACTAATGCACTTAAACATTAGTGATGCATGAAGTTTAGCAGCTGAAGTGCAAGTGACCTCACATGAAATATACAGAGGTTAAACTGACAAAGGCCTATGTTAAATATGAACAAATTCACAGCTACCTATGTGCTACCATGCAGCACATCTTTAAGATTTTTAAGAAAACACTTCAAGAAATGACTCTTCCTGTCAAGTCTGGGGCATTGGTCCAAACCACAAAATTCACTGCACTACGCACATTTGACCCCAGAGAAATCATGTCAGCACTGTAAAAAAAAAAAAGAAAAAAAGAAATTAACTGCTTCCCTTTCTACCGTCCAAACAGTATTAAACATACTGCACCACCTGCTCAGTATTAATGTTCTAATGAAATATATCCTGCAAGTGAAGCTGTATATTTCTGCTTTTGCAAAAATGAGAATAAGAACAGTGCCATTTAAAGACATTCTATGGAATATATGGTGAAGAAAGGAAGGAGAAAACAACCAGGCTACAGACTTTTCTTTAAATCGTAGCTTATGCATTCATATACATCATCAGTAGTGCTAACCCATACCCTCTGGAATGGGCTATATATAGATAAATGTCCAGATTAATGTTCTACACAGTACTAAATCATGAAAACAGCTTAGCTTTAAGGCTATGTAAAGAAAACTGCCTTACATTTACTGCAGCATGTGACCCACGTGTTACACTAATGCATTGCCTACATGTGTTTAACTTATAATGGGACCTCCATAGGATGTTTTGGCAGATGACTGACTAAATTGCTCCAGTAAGTAAGTCCAGCCTGCCACTTTGACTTAAAGCAGGTGCTGTAATTTAACTGTAATCAGAAGAAGCAGCTGGATTTCCAGAAAGAGAGTTTCTCAGGTAGTGCTGTGACACAAAGCTTTGGCTTTTTTTCTCTCTTTTCTTTCCTTTTCTTTTCTTTTTTTGGACAGAATAATCCAAGAGGGACAGATGTTCACATGTGCACCAAAGTAATGACTCCAGCAGATTCGGCAGTAACCCGGTCCAAGCCCAGTTATGAATGAATAACTTTGACTTTTCCTGACATGTTCACTGTCTTTCTCCTTCTCTCTTTCAAGGTATACGCCAGATGTTAAAATAGGAAAGAGCCTTACACACTTTATCTGTAAGATTTGCTCCATTAAAAAATCACAAGATACTCCTGACTCCTGATAAAATGTCCAACTTCCTGACAACACATTTAGCTCCAGGAAGCAGTGCTAAAAGAGCGAGGGAACACTTAAGATAGCAAATCAACATAACAAGATAATAGCTCCCTTTCCATCTTTGGAACAGCTTTTTCTTACACTCTTATCCAGGGGAACATACTGCACGCCCTGCAGGTCACAGGCACCACTCATTCAGTCCTAACCCACTGTCATTGCTGAATACACAGTGTAGGATTATCCTGATTAGACTGTACAACACTCAAGACCGCAGATGTATCGCTCTTGGACAGAGGCTTTTTTGGCATAAAAGGCTGAAGCCTCATTTCTCAACTCAGGGAGCCTGGGAATTTGAGTCTGGTGTTTGCAACTTAATTTGCCAACATTTTCCTCCAGCTTTTTCTAATCTGAATATCTGCTTGGACAAAGTTGCAGACACATGTACACCTAAGGCAGGATGGGATTCAGTTCAGTTCAGTCAGTTCTCACTGTGGAGGACTGATGGCTTGTAACATGGAACTTGACAGTGTCCAGGGTCTGTTCCTGCTTTAGTAAATGTCTCTGCCTGCTATCACTGCATCACATCACCAAACAATAATAAATACATTTCCTGAGTGTGTTGACTATGTGTGCACATGCTGTATATGCGTGTCCTGTGCGTGTGTGTGTAATTATATTTTCTTAAGAGTCGGCGAAGATTTACAGCAACATGCCTTCGTGATAACTGGCTGCAACATCTGTTGCAGTAAACTGTGTGCATAAAGACTGCAACATCTGCACTATAAAAGTGTCCATAAGCATTCTTCTGAGCAAATTATACATGTCTGTGCAAATAAATAGATGCAGGAAAATGCTCCACACACATGTATGCATGAATGCTCAACCACACACATCTCACACAATCTTTTTTTCCCAGCATTTAAATCAAAATAAACACTGTTTGATTACGTCTCAGTCAGTAGACACTTCCATTCCCTCTCATCTGCAACCGTTTTGCAAACTGCTTCAGAAACAATCACCCATGTTCATTTTGCATTTTGATGGTTCAGGTTGCAGGGACCACCTACTCAGTTTTAAACTGAACTGTACCATGATCAGATCAGTTCGGCAGATGTCTTCCCTTTTTTCTAGAGAGGTGAAACAGGTGTAATGGTGGTGAGAACCACAAAACCAATTCAAAATCCATGTAAATTTTTGGACTTGAAAACGCTTTGATCCAACATCTGAAATCCCAGGAGTAGAACTTGTGCAATAAGGTTCAGTATGAATCTGGATCTATTTATTCTCTGGGGAGAAGCTGCACATATCAAGATTCAAGCTCCACCTCTGTTGGTTTTACCTTTTAGGACAAAACATGTTAGCAGTGACAAATCTATATTTTATCTGTCCCAGCACTGTAGGGATGATATAACAATTGTGAGACGTGATTGAGCGTGGGACTTTTGATTTAAAACTCCAGAAGGGATCTGCTATCAAGATGGGAATATGTGGGGAATCACTGTTTTGTACATTAGTGTCTTGTCTTATGAGGTGTGTGTGTGTGAAGCCAGAAACAATGGAGGAGAGTGGAAACACTCCTCTCTGGCACAGGAGTGAAACCGTGTAATACATGCATCTTGAAAATGTTAAATGTTGCACACAACCCACACAACATCTTGAAAATGTATAAAGATGCAGACAGATTAAGTTACCAGCTCTCTTGCTGATTCTGGGTCTGTGCACATCTGCCTCAATCCTGTAAACCTATCAACATCTATACATGAATGCACCATTATATTTTTTGTGTTCATATGTGCAGTGTGTTTCCTTCCTTCTTTTCTTATGTTTGTGCGTCTTTCTCCCCCTGCAGATCTGAATCACATCCCGTCTGACCTGCCGGTGGACATAGTGAAGATGGATCTGTCCAGTAACATCATCAAACATCTCAGGCCCAAACAGTTCCTGCTGTCCAAAGAGCTCAAGCTGCTCAACCTTAGCAGCAACAGCCTGCATCACATAGACACAGGTAACACCACGGCCCCCACCCTCCATACCCTCACATATACCAGAGCACATACAGTGCATCTGGACTCTTTGAGACACAGTACTTGTGCTTCTGCTACATTAGCAGTTAACTCTAATGATGAAATGATCTGAAATGTGGGTTAAACTATCCGGGGTGGAGACTCCTACCAGGAGCAAGATAAATCTGAGGTTTGTGGGGTGGTTGACTTTCTCAGAGTAGAAAAACACACATTTAAAAAAAATCCCTCTCTTTTGCTTGTGAATTGCTGAATTTTACAGCTAAATGATCACTTTTATTGAATCTGAATACCAATTCTGCCACAGCAATAGAGGAGTACCACTACAAAAGTGCAGATTCATTACTCCCTCCAAGCTAATGATGTTTGGGCTCATACCAGGAGGGAAATCCTTTACAAAACCTCGCTGTTTTATTCATTACCCTCCAACACACGTAAACAATCTTCTTCCCCTCAAAAAAACTACTTGGAAACTGAAAAATACACTCTGAGAGCTTGTGATAGCTGGTGTCATATGGTCTCAATCATTGTTCCTTCTAATCTTGTTCATATTACAAGTGAAATAAAATGTATAATGGTTTTCAAGAGGTTGTTTGTTTATGCTTTTTCATGTGGAGAATGACCAGAGACACATGAATGAAAACAGTTTTGGTTTTGGCCAGTTCTTGTGCCAGCTCTTTGTGGTTTTTCCAGGCAGGACAACACTGAAATAGACAAAACAATTACTGAGACAGTTACAGGAAAGTACAGTGGATTTGAAGGTCAATTTAGTGCACATTCCTGTTACAAATGACTTGGACATTTTAGGAATTGTCACAATGTGGGGACTCCACCCATCCAGAACTCCAAATGAATCCAAATTATCCACTCCAAAAAGCATTTCTTAATACTCTCCTTTCTGTTACTGTTACAATGAGAGGAGCATGTAATTAGGTAAAAGTGGGACTGAGGGGTCAGAGGTTAAAACATTAATTTATCACCTCTGTCAGGTGATAAATGAAGTAGGACTGGACTCATGTTTACTTTGTTATCTCAAAGAAATTGAATGCATGTACATTAAAGCTGGAAAAATGTATGACAGGGTTTGAAAGGGTTAGCCTCAGCGGGTGCTGGGTTGTATGGATCTGTGATCCTGGTGGGAGTGCTGATTAAAATACTTGGAGAGCAGCCTCTGGATCCATGACAAAAATGAATTGACAGTAGTCTCAGAGGATGGGGAGATCAGGATGGTTTTAAACAGAGAACAGATGGGAGGAACAATCATGGAAAAAGTTGCATGTCACACCAACTAGCGAACAGAGGCATGGCTATTAAAGGAATATTTGGACATCTTGAGTAATAAACATATTTGTTTCTCTCATATTGAAATGCTTAAAAGCAAGAATGTGAACAGACGTTAGCTCGTGCTAACGTGAGTTTCCTGTGGTCATAGTGGCTTAAAAAGCTGATGAACAGGAGCTAATGTGGTCCCACAAGTCGTCTCTTAGTTCCTCCTCCTCCTCTCTCTCCTATAGCTCCCTCTATCTGTGTCTCTTTCAGTCAAATGATGCAGTAATAGTAACTTATCTGTTCAAAAATAGAAGCCGGAAGGATCTCAGTCCCTAGCGTCCATTTTTCTTTTTCTTTCATGTCTCTATCTCAGCGATGTTTTTACTCTCACCATAATTGTCTGCTTCTATACGTTCTGCACACTCTCCTCCTCCTCCCCTTCTTCTCCTTTTCCATCCTCCTCCCATTTTCCTCCCCTGCTCTCTTCCGCTCTTCAGAGATCAAAGCTGGGCCTAAGGATGGTGGACAGCGTGAAACAGTCTCCACTGTCCCATTACTCCCACTCAAACACACACACACACACTTACACACATGCATGTGCAACCAAAGAGACGCAGACTGCTAACAGTGTCTGGAACCTCTTAAGGATGTCAGCAATCACCTTTTTAACTCAAGTTAGTTCGATTCTGATGATCCTGAGGCCCAGCTGAATTCACATCCATATGCCGGAAATAATCATCATGTCTTATATCAATTCAGGTCAGTTGGTTTTGGGTTCAAATATTACATCCAGTTAACCGTTAGCCTTCAGAGTGTGTGTAATTTCCAACCGCTGCTATCCTCTGAAAACCCTGAAACTACAGTTTTAGAGATTATCATTACTGTACACTTCCAGAATTGGTGGAGACCAAAAAAGAACAAAAAAGAAACTGAATATTGGGTTTATATTTGACAGATAACCAGACACACAACTCCAAATGCAGACTGATGTCACGTCTTGTCTGCAGGGTGTGTAAATAAGCAGCTGTTTGCTAACAAGGTGATAATAACACACTGACCCTGAATGGCTCAAAAAACCTATTGATGCAGGTGTGAATAAACCGTACATGCAACCAAACAGGAAGTGTCCGGGGAGACAGGGTGATCTTGGTCATATTCAGAGAGAAGTGTAAGATGCCAACTCATTTTATTCTGCTGCTCTTCCCCTTCCAGCTGCATTCGCAGGCCTGCTGTACCTCCGTGAGCTCGACCTGTCCAACAACAGCCTCCATTACTTCCAGTACGGCGTGCTGGAGGACCTCTACTTCCTACGGAAGCTCTTGTTGAGCAACAACCCCTGGATCTGCGACTACAACATCCACTACCTGATCTACTGGCTCAAGCACCACCCTGGCGTCTCTTACACTGGCCTGATCTGCTCCGAGCCGCAGGAGTTCAGGGGCTGGCGCGTCGAGGATTACGTCAAGACCTACAACGGGGAATGCCCCAAGGATAAACAAACAGAAGGGATGGACATGGGACAGGGAGGACAAGGAGGGTCGGACAATGAGGCGCAGGAGGTGGTGGGGGAGACGGCTGAAGGGCCTGGCGAGCGTCTGCCTCGGCCCCTGAAAGAGAAGAAGCCCAAACAGTTTGAGATCATCAGGCTGAGTTAAAATGGAAGTGGATCAGTGGACTGGTGTTGTTTAATACAGAGCGAAATCTACACAAGAAAGTGGTCTGTGGACAGGCTGAAGAATGGATTAATAAAGGTAGATTCAGTGATTTGATATTCAAATAAAAATGCCAGGAGCAGAAGTACAAATCTGGGATGAAATCCATTATTTGGTCATAAGATGTCTTTTTTAAACATTTTCCATCTTAAAGATTAATTAGTTATATGTCATATTGCTAAGTTTACCTTTAAACAAAGGTTTAGGAATTGTTGTTTGAGCTTTTGTTTTATCTTTTTTCTACAGATCATTCTCGATCCCGTCTGTATCAGTTTCCCACACAATGAACTGCAGGTGCTCTCTTTTTTCTATTATAGTAATTTTGATATTGAGTTCAGGATAAACTTTTTTTCTTTAAAAAAAAAAAAAAGGTAGTTTTTGGTCTTTTTTGTATTAATAATGTATGATATTGTCTTACCTGTTTTCTGGAAATAAAATTGGGTTTATATTTTCTGAAAATGTGTTTTTACTAAGTGATGTCCAGACAGGACGGAAGGCGAAAGGTTGGTGGGTAAACAAGGTGCTGAACTTGTTTACCCACTGTGCCACCAGTTGGCCACCAAATATGATGGGAAGCAGATGTATTGTGTCATACAGTGACTACAGTGAGTTTGTTCTTTGTTTGTTTTTTGGAAACCAAAAGCAGAAAACGTAGTCTTCACTGATTGTCACTTAGCGCCACCTAGTGCGCTGAAGATGAGCTCACAGCTGCCATATTCCCTCTGAAAGCCAAACACCATGTTAAACCAGGAGAAGTAATATCCTGCTGTCACTGAAAGAGTAAAACACAGATCATCTTACACTTAAGCAAAACTCCTTGGCACTCACATTAAGAATGTAACTGAGGAGGAATAAAATGGTTTTATATTAACAGAATGATCATTTATCACTTGCTGGATGGAATTTTCATTTCAGACGAGGGATGAGGCTACACCTGGATTGTTCTCCACTCATGATTAAATGAATAGAAGTGAAGGCAGATTAATCAGAAAGTAACAATCAGTGCACGTCCAGCTACATGACTCCCAGGTTGGTGTTTAAATAAGACCTGCCAACTTGGCTCTGAATACAAAGACAGATTATATCTTGGACGAGAGCCTTGTCAGCTCAATTACTTTAGTTTGCAGGAAGTGATCTTGGCATAGTTTAGCCTTAAGGCTGATTAGACTTTTTTCCTGTTTACTGGGTTGCACGTGAACTTAACTGTTTCTTAGTGCAGTCACAGATGTTTTAAATTAAGTTGATCTTTATTGTCTCGGGCAATGAGCATCCAACCTGCAGTTATAAACGTATGTGTAACAGCACAGTGCCCTCTAGTGTTCACAGTGAAGCGGTCCTCAGGATGATTTAAAGAGGGCATCCCTCTTGATATCATCAATTAGCCATAGCCCAAAGCCCCTCAAGCTAGTTCTCATACAGATGGGTGACAATTTAAAGGAAAATGTGCATAGGTGAGTGGAGAAACATAAAACATGCAGATGCCTACACACAGGCAAGAGGTTACTGAATGGTTTTATTAGTATGAATGTGGTGTGAATCACACACTGTGGCCTTCACGGTCACCGAATCTCAGCTGAGGTGGGTGGATATGACTGGCAACATCACCCCTACAGTCATCAACACACAAACTTATAGAATATCTTTTAGAAGAATCCTTCTTGTAGAGTTCAAGATGCATTCTCAGACACTTCATGGTGGTTTTCTCCCTTAATTTATCACCCATTTGTATGTGACACCTATAACTAAAGCCTCTGCAGTTCCTCATGAAAAGTCTAACTTAAAGCCTATTACAGACATTTATGACAATGTAAGACATCCTTACATGTACACACATCATAGAGGAAAGTCAAACAAAAACATAGAATTCACAGCCTTCTGGTTTGTAGCAGGTTCTCCGGGACGTTTTCGCCTTAGAGCGCAGCAGCAGATCACAGCTCGATCGCACCTTAGGAGGTCACTTGGGTGTTTCCCAGATTATCGGCAGAGTGAAGCATGAAGAAACACAAAACACAATCCAAGAAGAACAACAATTCCAACGTGAAGATGCGCACCAGATATGGAATTCTTTGTGTTCTTATTGCACTGACTCAGGCATGTTAGAGATAACATGCAGGTGTTGTGAATGCTTGGGTCTGCTTCATTTGTGCTTTAGTTTTTACATTCAGATTTTGATTAATTATGCTAGTGCAAACTTTGAAAAATAGGTAACAGTCCCACAGTGTTTTGTGCTTATATGTTATTAAGTTGAGGAGAAAAACAGCCCAGATATAGTTGATATAAATGAGATGGGCTTACTGTAACTTTACCACAACACTGAACACTGTCCTTGCAGCACCAGCTGAACAAGTCCCTAATTCTCCTCCTGTCAGGTAAGTCACAGAAAAGTACACTGAATTGATTTTTCAACACTTTCCAATAATTGAATAAATTTCATCAAAGCAAAAGTTCACGGTTCTTGAGACATCTTCCTCTCCTCCATCATCCAACAGTGCCCTTCAGCCTGCTTCCTAATCCACTGCCAATTCTTCGTTTCCAACAGCTGACACTCTCCAGCTGCCCTGTCTTGTCCACATTTGTATCAGCAGCATGACTTCTTCTCTGGTGGCGTGTAGGCAGCAGCTACGATGCCGTTAACCGGCCGAGAGTTGGACCGGAGGAGAACTCGAGGCTGGCTCTCCAGGTCCCCCTGCTGGACATTGAGGCCATTGCGAAACAGCAGCTCCTTGGCCATCATCATGAAGGCTTCCTCCACATTCTGACTCTCCTAGACAAAGAGGTGGACATAGAGAAGTTCAGAAGACAGTTTTAACCAACCTCAAAACTTCTCCCCTGTCCTTTATATTTGTGAGGACACTCATTACCTTCGCTGATGTTTCTACAGCAGCCAGTATGCCTTTCTCCTTTGCCAGATTGCAGGCCTCCTCAAACTGAACCCGACGTTCCTCCTCCAGGTCACATTTGTTACCTTAGACAGAGACAGTCATTGTATTTTTTTTTTTTTTTTGGTTGAGTTACGTATAATGCCCTTTCCACATAAATTAGAAAGCACTATGGTTGAGTATTATGGCTATAGTAAGTTCAGAAAGAGCTGCGATGGCCGAGTGGTTAAGGCGTTGGACTTGAAATCCAATGGGGATTCCCCACGTAGGTTCAAATCCTACTCGCAGCGTTGTGCTCAAAATCCATATTTAAATGATATTAGGCTCTGAGGCTTTGCAGCAAGAAGATGCCACTTGTGTTAATAGGCTTTAAAGTTCAAATAAACACCTCTAACATCCTCCTGAGAGCTTCCAGGAAGTTAACTTAACACTTAGCTGTCACTAATTACTTGACAAGTTGTGACAGACACCTTCTGTTTTCGTCACCTGGCAGAGATATCTGCCCAAACAATTAACAGGAAAAGTGAGGATTTTAACTGTAAAGCTAAGTGATGATTAAAGAAACTGTTTTCTCTTATTGTATCACCACATTCTCACATTATGTTCACTCTCTTGTTGCAGTCACATCCACTCTCACCTATGAGGGCCAGCACCACGTTGGCCGCCCCGTACTGCTCCACCTCCTTGATCCAGTGGGTCACTGAGTCAAAGGTGCAGCGCCGTGTGATGTCATAGGCGATCATGGCGCCGTGAGCGCTGCGGTAGTAGCTCTGGGTGATGGTACGAAACCGCTCCTGACCTGCGGTGTCCCACACCTGCATCTGTTACACACACAGACAAATCAGCTGTACACATTCTGAAAACACATGACTGAATATATGGCTCATGTGCATGTCAACAACCAAATGATTGGCTATGACAGAGGATTATCATTTGCTGAATACACACACACACACACGGATTCCTTGGCTTGGTCTCCCTCTGCAGAATACTCCCTGAGCATCTGACAGACCATGTTAGCGTGGAAACAGCTGTCATAGCAACCAATCACCAGCTCAACCTCTTTGTTTTCACTCCCACTAATAAGGGTTTTGGTCCATATCACTGTTTTTCCTGTCTGAAAAAGCTTAAAACCAGGTCATATCATACATTTTAGTAACTGAATAAAATCTCACACCTTTAGATTTCATGTGTTACCACAGCCAAACAAGTAAAAGGCCTCAGAAGAACTTTTAGGTTTTGATTCATTAAAACAGAAAATTCAAGGACGACAGCGTCCGTCTGTGTACAGACTGAAAAAAACACAGCTATATCCACTGATCACCGAGGATACCTAGCAATACAAACTGTTCTCAGTATCAGGTTGCTCAGTTTTTTCCCGCCTCAGGCTTGAGAGATTAGTTCAAGTTGTTTGGACTCATTTGAACCCTTATCTCCGATGTAATGAATTTTATTTAGTTACATTCACCACCTAATGTTGTAAACTATTGATGAATTAAAATGAATTACAGAATTACAGAAATCAGGAGTAATAACTTCAGGGTTTACAGTAAGACACAGATAGTTTGAATATTTCCTCCTGCGTTTAAGATCAGTTGATGACATGTTTGTTAAGAGGAGAATACATGCCATGCATTTTGATCTTCCAGTCATCTAAGTGGCGTGTCCACAGGACAATACAGTTGCTGTAGGTGTGTTTATGTGCGTACGTATGTAACAGACTCTACCTTCCCCCTGAGGCTGTGACAAATCTACAAATACACCTAGTGAGTTAGAGGGTGATACAAACAGAGAGAGATGTCACAAATGGTGCTAGACTTTGATTTCTCAATACAGAAAGTGACTTTATTTGACCTTTCTGGGAATCCATACCTGACAGTATTATGAGCAGCAGTGCCTGCATCTGCCCATCCATCAATATAGATCGTTTGCACATGAATGATCAGTTTATTAGCTGTGATAAATGTGTAAGCCACCATTTAATTGAACGGACCAAGATTAATTTTTCATCCACACAGATTTTCACACCTGTCAGGTGACAGTCTTGACGCATGTGGAACCAATCACAGTTCCCCTTAACAATTTACTTCCTTTTCTAACTTATTGACGCTGCAGAGAAGTCATTCAGGTTTATTTTCGTCTGCGTAAAGAGTATCCTCGAGCAGAGGAACCTGAAGGACAGGTTCTTCGAGCGAACGTCTGGTCTGACTTGTTTAGGACTTTGTCTAACTGACACTGTGACACCTCACTGTAAAGTCATTTACTCCTACAGCTAGAAAAGTCCATTACACAACACATGACTGGATCTGCATGTTTGCTCCTTTTAAAACACACCATCCTGTTTTTACCTTTCATTCAATATTCCACCAAAATACCTGCAACCATGCAGAGTGGCCTGTCGCTGCCAGGACCAGCTGACTCCACAACACCCATGATAAAGATCGGGGCATGTAGGAGGCACCACTGGAGCATAGTCAGGGTTCCTGCAGACTTTTTATGACCTTTTAATACCACATTAAAATCGCAATGTATTACCTGTTTCACTGTCATATAGCCAGTGTAAGTGCTAAAGTGTAATGGAGAACCTGTATGATAGGCCCTGGAATTATTAATCATATTTTTTAAACACCGGGTATAAAATGGATGGATGGATTCCTTGGTGCTGTAGCTAGCAGCAGTGACAGCATTTGCTCAAATTAGCTTGTAAGTGTGTCACATGTCCTGACAGGAAACAAAACCAGTCTATAACTGACCTTATTATCTTCCTTTATTATTGAGATTTTTTATATCTTCTGCAGCATTTCTGAGGTGCCTGATTCCAATGCTTTTTACGGCTTTTTTAAGAGCTGAAGATACGGCAGTCATTTGAATTACTGACTACTACTACTACTTATTGTAGCCCATCTTTATCCATCTCTAATGCCAAACCTGTAGTCACATGCTTTTACATTTCTTTAACACCACCTGTACATATGTCCATCAACACGCATGTTTTGCAGCCCACTGCACAGACAGTACCAACCTTCACTTTCTTCCCTTCAATGTCCAGGTTTCGCACAGTGAAGTCCACCCCGATGGTGTTCTGCTGTCTCTCCGTGAAAATCCCTGACTTGAAATTCTGAACCACGCACGTCTTGCCTACGTTAGAGTCTCCGATCAGGATGATCTTAAACAGGAAATCAAAGGAGTCATCGTGCTCAGGTCCTAGGGTCTGCATAGTGGAGTGTGTGTCCCTCTCTGTGGGTGTCAGTGTGTGTGAATGGAGGAGCTGATCCTTCCTAAACTGTAGATGTACTTGCTGGGTTATCTTTATGCTTGACTAAGAATGTAAAATGCTGGGTCATAGGAAAGGAAATATAAAAACTCCACTTCTCCTTCCTCCAGTGACAGTTACAGGTCTGCTAGATTTCCAGCAGCAGTTTAAGTTTGTTTGTCAAGCTGTAAAAACTGCGCTGCTTTCTTTATAATTCTGCATTCTGACTGTCTCATGTCTCCAGCTCGTTCAGTCTCACCCCTCCTTCAGGGCTCTGTCAGCAGGACAAAACTGCCCCAGTCCTGCTGCTCTTTTCAGCTCCTTCTCAGGTGTTGACCCACTTTATGACCCACAGCAAAAAGAAAGCGTGAATACACATCCCATCCTGCTTCGTCCTCCTGCACGGGTTCTGCTTACATCTGTCTGTCAACGGGAAAAGGAACTCCCTTTAGATGATATAAGGTTTTCAAAAACATTTGTTTTGTGATCCAGGTTTTGCTGTCCAATCCACCTGCTGCTCTTTCACACGTGTCAGGTTTTTTTCCTCTGATGGCCTCTCCCCTCCTGTTCTCTCTCTCTTTGTGTCCCTCTCTCATCAGTTTTTCCTGTTCTTACTGACTTGCAGCCTCCCCCATTTCTCTCTCTCTCTCCTCACAGCACCTGTGGTAACAATAGAAACCCGCCCTACCTGTCTCAGGAAAGTAGCCCAGCCCCACTACCACAATTGGATCTTGGGAAATGCAGTCATTTTGAACTCTTTGCCTGTTGAAACTCACACAGCCTTGTTTTAAATTCTGTTCAATATCTGAAAAAATATTACAAAAAGAAACAAACATTTGTCAGGCTGAACTACATGAAAATCTTTTCAAATCATTGTTTATGGGGGGGGGGTTTTGGGGGGTTTGTGTGTCAAAATCTGTTCCCCCTCTGATAGTGTTTCACTTGCATTACAACTGTGTGTCCTGTAGCGCCTCTGTGTGGTCAGGGTTAGGATAACGTTAGCTTCACTTTGACACAACAGCTGAAGAAAATAAGGAAGACAGCAGTGACAATAGCTTCCTAGAAGCTTTGGTTTGGTTTGGTTTTTGTTGTAAAAAGTATTTCTTGAAAAGTAGCACAACCACAGTGTAGATATGCTAACGTACTAGTACAAAAGGAAAAGTTTTCATTAAGCAGAATTTCAGGATAATATATATTATATTGTTGAATTTAAAATAATGTATGTATAAGGCGGAAGCATCAAGTTAAGGTGGGGGTAATGTCAACTACCTGAATACTATTTGTTTGGTAGATTAATCTATAATAATAGATCATAATTAATTTGTTGATTAGATATTTTTGAAATCTGAATCTGTTCAGTAACTCCTGACCCAAGCTGACAGATAAATGTACATATAAAATCATCAGCCTCTGAAATGTCATGGAGAGTAAGTACGAAGTAGCATTAAATGGAAATACTCAAGTAACGTACAACTCAAACCTCTACTCAAGTACAGAACATGAGAAAATCTATTTAGTAACATTCCACATTTCTGTAGCTTTTTAAATACGATGCTTGAAATATCTTTTAGATCCAACATGTTTCTTTTATAACCAGAAGCTTGATTTTAAAAATGACCTTCGTGACCACAACGCAAGGATGAATTCTGATTCCTGAACGCTCATCCCACAGATCCTACTATTTCCGACTGCACCTGAACGCGTCACAGACCCCTCATCCTCTACATCACAGTGACGTCCTGTGCGGATAAATAGACAGATAGATGCCCTTACAGTTAAAATCACAGGTCTGTAGCTAATAGCCCCAACGTTTGCTTTATGTGAACGAGCTGTATCGACGCCTGGGAGCAGCGGCAGCAGCATGCAGCGGAGCGCAGTGGTCGTGGTGGCGGATAAAACGAGCCTGAAAAGGCCGTTTATTTTTGCAAATGCTGTCCATATGGTAGGTAAACCTCAGTGCTTTATAATGCAGTTTAATCCAGGGGGTATTGGATTGCTTTTATAGCCTATTATTCTCATTAAATGTGTGAACTGCTGCTGTTATTTTACCTAAATCATCAGTCAGTCTATAATTAACCTGAACAGGACTCGTGCAGTGCAGTCTGTGTCAGGGATGCTGCAGCGGCTGCTCCTCCATCAACAATGTTGCAATGTCTGCAGCACGTTTTATGCTGAAATATTTAAAGGTTACACACAAAAGAAAGAAAGTCACAGGCAGCTGCAACGAGAAGACGCCATAGTGATGGGCAGAATTTGCATTTAGGAGGAATAATCATCCTTTTCCATCCCACTCTGACCTCTCCACCCTCTGGAATATTCCTATAATGCTAATGTTTACAGTGTGTTTGTGTTGCTGTGAGCTGTGAAGGCCTCGTTCTGGTTTTGCCATGTGAAGGATGGCGTGCTACTGCCTTCCATTTGTACTTAAATGAGCTGTAGGTGAAACCTAAAGCACAAATTTCAAACATCGGTAGTGATGTTTTTACCCAAAGGGCTGACTGAATAACAATCACTGACTCAACAAGAATTCAGAGATTCTTTATTTTTGATTCCTTTGTCTGTAAACCCTTCAACACTTTCATGTCTAAACAAATCTCTCTCTCCAAAAGGCGCTGTGCTTCTTCATGCTGACGATGACAGTAGCCTGGCACAGAGACCTCATACAGACTGGCAAAGTAAGACTCACTTCTGATGTTCCTCTGACCGGATGAAAATAATTCCCAAAGCAGATCATTTTATTTACTGGAGGCAGAAATAACTCCCCTGTCTCACCAGACTTTAAAGAAGCAAAAAGAGTTGCTGGGATATGCAACTACAGCTGCGGAATTATTAATGCATGAGCCTCCTCGGTAATAATATCAATAATCGCCCAAACACGCTTCAACAGCACCTTTTTTTTTAAAACAGTATATTGTCTTTTCTCTGGAAGAGCTGAGTTCAAGCCCTTACATCAGCGAGCATCTGTCTGTTGAAGTGTCCTTGGGCAAGACAGTGAATTATTTTCATGTGCTAAGGGTACCATTCTGTAGCTGACCCTGACCTTTGACCTCTTTTGTAGCCATGCGATCTTAGCAATACATCTGAGACAACAAAATAACATTGATATGTAGTGTAACTGAATATCTCAGATGAGTTTTCCTCTCACACAGATCGTTCATTTGATTTTTTGTTGCTCTTAGCAACAATTATTGTTTCATGTTTTTGCCAAAAACACTGAACACTGATGTTATTTGTCTCCACAGCTGGTATCCAGTGTGTCTGTAGTGTTAATGTACGTCATAGAGATCGGCTGCCTGCTGCTGTCAGTGCTCGGTGTGTTCGGAGCCTGCAAAGGAAAGAGATGGTGTTTGATTCTGGTAAAAAGCTGCTGTGTTTGTCACTACTGTGTGTGTGCAGATCTTACATTTCACATAATTGTATGATTTTTTTAACCTGTGTGGGACAGCTTGTGTGTGTCAAAGGTGGTTTCACTTGCTTCATGTGTGTGTGTCTGTGTGTGTGCAGTATGCTACTGGGATGGCAGCAGCCAGTCAGACAATAATCGTCAGAACAGCGCTAAGTTACCAAGATATTTATGAGGTAAAATACTTCCCAGCTTTTTTCTGATATGAATTTTACAATGTGTAATATGTTGTAATGCAGCTGTTTAAAAAGCAGGTGTTGATGTGCAAAGTGCAGCGTTCAGTGTGATTTCTCCCTCCTCAGAAACGTGTTGTACGTGAGGAGTCCAAGCTGTTGGCCTTGATGCCACTCAGCGGAACAAGCAAAGCCAACAGGACCCTGCTGTATAGTATTCAAGAAGAAGTAAGAAGCTGCATTTATTTTTTCAACTTAACGTACACTGGGTTTGTGCAGTAGAGGTAGATGTAAATGTGTGGTGATCACGATGAAAATTACTCAGCTCAGCCTTAATTCCAACACCAGAAACATCTGCTGATCAATGCATGATTACATTTTAAGCAGTGGTTTTTAACTTCAGTGCTGACGGCCTGAAGCTCCTCACTGTTTTTGATTCGAGGGATAATCATGCTCCAATTTTTGTAACTACAATTCCCACAATGCCCTGGGGAACGTAACAGGAGGTATAGTGTTGCCTTGAGGTTAGCTTGTTAACTGTGGCCAACATTTTAAAACTCTGTTCTATCCATTAGCCGAATTAGCAACGTTAGCAGCTGCTGTTTGCAGTGTACCCACGTGTGCATAGATAACTATCACTGGAGTACTCTGATACTGAAGACAAGTTAAAAACAAGTTTCGGAGCTTGAGGAGTGTCTTTTTTGTTTGATTTATGGATGTTTACCCCGAGGACATCTTATCATAATGAAAACCCCCGGACAGTGTAAGTCACACTGAATCTAAAAATGCCCGTTTCATGCCTGTGTGTTCAGATTTGACTGAGTTACGAAAGCAATCGCTCAGGCCTCACACGCCTGTCCCTTCACTAGCTTAGGGGTGCTTTGTCTCAGCCACCTGAGACAGAGAGATGCCAGCTCACACACTCGCTGTGAGGTGGAAAGCTTCCTGATGAGACAGAAGACAGACACCCACTGCTTCTCACACATTTCTCATTTTTCTAGAAGCTGTAGCCCCCATCACACACACATCACACTCAGCAACACAGGTGGCAATCAAACCTGAATGAGGCCACACCTGTGGTATATATAGTCTTTAGGGTGTGGCCGGTCAAGGAGGTGTGTCCTACCTTAAAGACATATGACCCTGCAGTGGGAGCACCATTACCTGTAGAGAGGATTCATCATTCGTGGGTGCAGACATTTATGTGCTTGTTGTGTGTGTCGCCTCCAGTTTGAGTGCTGTGGTCTTATTGAGGGCTACAAAGACTGGGGCTCTTTCATCCCTGCCTCCTGCAACTGTCAGTATCCAGGAAAATGTGTGAGTAATTCCCTTTTATATAAACAGAGCAGAAGTAGTGAAGATGACTCATCGGGATGTGTGTGGTCCGGTCATCATGCAGAGTCTTCAGGAAGTAATACGTCATCATAACTGACAGGAGTGAAAGAGCCAGGGTGTCATTATTAATGTTGCACCAGTATTGAGTGAATCTTATTTTTGTCATGTTACATAATGGGATTTTTTTCCTCCTCACCAGATTCGACTACGGGGCAGCGCTACACTCGGGGCTCCAAAGAACCAGTATGTTTATCAAGAGGTAAAATAAAGTCTTTTCATTTTTCATTCACGTTGTAATTAAACTGCCACCACCTTTAAACCCAAACCTTTTTTACCCCACAGCCTTGCCTACCGATTTATGTTTCCGAACTAAAGCTTGCATTCTCACTGGCGATGGGTATACAGTTTGGAAGTGGGGTGTTTTGGGTATGTTTCACACATTTGTATATTCACTTGTGCCTTAGTTTATGTTGAACTCCCTGCCTTGATCTAACCTGTGCTTCCATTCCCCGTTTTCCCAGATGGTTTTACTTGTTATGAGCATCAAGCTGATGGGCCAGATAAAAAGAAAACAGGAGTTCATGGCTCTTCTCCAATCAAACAGATACGTTCCCGGAGCCTTCTGATCACCTAGTACATTGTAATACATAGAAATTATTATCCAGCATACCTTGTTTGAATTTGCACATGTAAACGCATTATGCTGTATACCATAACCTGGCTATTTTGTGCTATAGCTACATATGTTAAATTATGATTTTCTAAGTGTTAATGCATGTAACTGATGTTGAAAAGTAATCTACATGCATAGATCAAATTCAGATTTTTTTTTACTGCTGTACAACAATGCAGTTTAATGACATTAAGTAATCCTTAGTAATCATCACATTTTCTCGTGCCCTAAATGAATATCTTACCGAGCATTCAGCAGCCATCTGATTTTCTGGCGTTGTGTTACTTACAGTAAGTGTCGTCTTACCTGGATAATATTCTGATACCATTTATCTCCACTGCCTTCACACCTGGACACATCGGTGAGTCTTTGCAAAGGCAGATATTAATCCAGTCACATCTACTGTATCTAACAATCGCAGACACATGCACAAAACACATTCTGTTTGTCAACTGGACCAACTTCTTTAAATCATGCATATTCAGATATTTATACTTGTCCTAAGCACACACATTGAATTTTGAGCATTAGAGCAACTAATAATCTTTGAACAAATAATAATATGAATAACCTTTATGTAGCATCTTTCTTAAACAGTGTTTACAAAGTGCTTTGAAATGTTTATTATTGAGCAATGTATTTTCTTGGGTAAATAATCAGGTTAGACAGAGGAATGAGTTAAAGCTCTCATTGGGATACTAGAATGTCTTGATGCCTTGTTATGCACATTGTATATCTGAAACTTTATCACTTCATTCAGTTCTTAAAGCACACGTAGCGAGTAAATGATCCGCGATCATTAGGAGGAGGAGGGGATTCTGTTTGGTTGCACGTTCAGTAGACATGCCGGTAAATCCTCAAATTCTATTTTTCGCCTCCAAAAATTTAATTTCAAAGTTTGGAGATACGTTTGGTTGCAGACAGGCTGTGAGAGGTAGGAAAATGCATCATCAATATTCTTGGAGAGATTGTACTGTCCTAACTGATGCCACTCTCACCGAAGAAGCCTTTTTACGCCACATCACTTCAGATATGACTCGCTGCATGAGCTGCCTGCAGTTGAAACGTCTCCTTGACTAACGTCAAATGATTTTCATCTGAAACAGCAGATCCAACGTCTACCTGTGCACTTTAACCATTAATGCCTAATATACATGTTCTGTAAAGTATGGTATTTTTATTTCTGTCATACACTGTTTTTTTTTTATTTATGGAATGAAGTTATGTAATATTTTGTAAATAGCAGGAATAAATGATGTGATTCTTGTTCCTTTGATGTCTTAGCTCTTATTTTGAAATGTGTGCTTTAAAACTTTTATTCATGCAAGTACTGTAGTTTAGCTCATTCTGAAGTACTTGTATGTGAGTACGTCCATTTTGTTTTGCAGCTGGACCAACAGAAGCACCTGATCCTGGAAATATTCTGTCATGCACTATAAATATGACATATGACAACAATGACATCCTGTAAGAGAAGAAAGTATAAATGTTAAAATAGAAATATGCATTGACAATAAAGTAGCTCCAGTAGCTCCTTTAATTAAATGTCAAAAATTAGAAAAAACATCTTTGAAAATGTAAAAAAACCAACAAAGTTTACATAAAATTTGGCACAATGTGATACAGAAAAAGCTACAAAACCACAAAATACAGACATTCTTGTCAAAGCTGTAATACATCCATGTTTCTGCAGTCATATCTTCATTAGTGCTTTTTTCCCCCTGAAACTCATTTTATTTTTTACTCTACTTTCTTATCTTACAATGCACCTCATTCTGCAGCATGTTTGGTGTGTTGAGTTACATCTTAGATCCATTTGTTCATTAGTAAATAAACTAATAAACTTACTCGATCTCTTTATTCTGTAACTGGATTCAGAGTTAATACATAGCTTATGTATCTTAGTTTTCCATAATTTGTTCTGATTATCTCAAAGAAAAGGGAATATCCTTTCACAGTATGTTTCTTCTGTTTCTTGTTATTTGCACAGCCTATAATTTACGTAGGGGCAACAAAAATGAATAAAGTGTTCAACGTTTAAAGAGTCAAACAAAACCCACCCAAACAAATACATTTAAGAAAAGTAAAAATGCAACTTTACATATTGGAGGCAATGATATATTTAAACAGTATAAATACAGAATGTAACCTCACACAAATCTAATTAATACCATTACTTTTCTCAAGTAAGCTGAATACGTTGACATGATGACCTCTCACTGGTGTAAAAAGAAAAACAGAGAAATCAGGTGTCCTCTGCAGGTTCTGTGAGGGTGGTGTAGTTGCCTGCTTTTGCCTCAGGACTGTAGACCACAGTGGGTGTATCTTCCTTCCGATTCAGCTGACACAAGATGGAAATACACAACACTATTGACAAAACCTACAGGACAGTGAAACAGAGATGGGTCTTTACTTCCAGTTCATCTTTTGTTGTTTCAATACATTGTTTTGAAGAGAGCTGCAGTTTTAGAAAGAGACTGAGGGGGGCAGAAAAGACACAGCAAACAAAGCTGTGCAACTTCAAATGAGATTTTGTTAACAGCCATGAATTAGGGTTAATAAAGACATTAAAGTCCAGTGGTTCAATTAAAAAGAAAAAAGGCAAAATGGAGTTTGATGGAAATATTGTGAAGCTCAGCTCATGTGAGTGGAGAGAGCAAGTGATAGTGAAGTTAGAGTAGAAAAAACGGGAACAGGTAGAGTACATACCCAGAGAAATGTGTATCCTAGCATCACGCCCAACACTGTATTAATGTAAAACATCTCCTCTGCAATCAAGTATGGAAGGCATGGCTGAAAGAGAAGCACGGATCCATCTCTTCAACACTGTCATATTATTGCTCTCCCTTAGTATTAGAGGCTTTGTGAATACAGCCCCATGCAGAGATGATATGTTTTGATTCCTAGTTGTTGGTTTTCTGTAAAATCTGCTGTTTCAACATGTTTTAGGCTGTTTTCCAAAACAGTGTAAAACAGTAAGAGTTAACACATGAACCTGTAAATGTATAATTGTAATATTCTCACCTCTTTATAAATCATGATGGGCTGGGCAAGGGACCTGTCCTCAAACAATGCGCTGGCTCTAGGAGCTGCCACCTTGAAAACACAGACATGAATCGTTAGCTGAATGACTGATGAATGCTAACATGATGCTGCATTAAGAGTCTACAGTCATGGAAGCTTGGTATAGAAATTGAGTGGCTTCCACACTCACGCATGGATTAGTGGAGTATTCGGTGCACAGGCAAGTTTCTGGGATGTTGTAGCCCCAGTCCACGTAGCCCTGATCCAGTCCACAGCACTGCAACTGAGACAGAGGAGAAAATTAAAATACATTTGGAGGCTTTGTAACTGCAAAACAAATGACCCCTGACCCACTTCCCGATTCCTCCTACAAGAAATCTATTCAACAATTGGCAAACAAAAACACAACAATCTCTTGCATGTGCTACTGTGCATCTGTTCACATAACTGTTACCTACATCCGTCTGTGCTTCACTGAGACGGGACGTGAAACTCTCACTAGCGTTAGCGAGCAGTCCCACCTCCAAGTACTGCCTCCTTAATTGTCTAGTCACCTGCACAACAACACAAAATAATATGACAATTACTGGGAATAACCAGCAATTTGAAAATGTTTTTGGGGCACATTTGTGATTAAAATTCAATTTCCAAGACCAAAATCACATTTGCTTTAAAATGAAGCAGCCAGTGTGGCTGCTAGCTTACATCGTGTGTGGCTTTGACACCTTGTATGTGTAAAATAACATGACACAAAAGGACAACACATTTTAAAGTCAACTTTGTAGTACCTCTGGTCTCATGGCCAGTGCGATACTTTCAGACACAAACATGTAGAGACTGATCAGGATCATTCCAACTGTAAACTGAGACACACACACATATACAAGCATGAGCAACAACAACAACTACTACTACTACTGATAACAATCATGAAAACAATAATAATTAACAACTGTACCCACCAGTATGAGTGCCCATTTCTTCATTTTGCAGGCACCAAACAAACCAACGATGGTCAAGAGCAGAGGTACAAGGGAAAGACCATACATGCCACGTAGGCCAGTGACTGTCTGTGGAGAAAACTAACAGAGAACAGCAGCTTTGTCAGCACGCATCAGTGCTGCTGAAGTGTCCCAGTTGGTGTTTTTAATTCCTGTTGTTCGTAGTCAGTGTCAGCAGTTTTTCAAGATTGCAACTGGACCATTGGAAACTTCTACAGAGCAGTTTACTGTGTTCTATCTGATGAACTGACATAGTATATTGTACAAACTTATATCAATGGATGGATGGATGGATGGATGGGAGTTACCTCTTCTTGTCCGTGCAAGTATCCATGGCTGAACAGAGTGATTGCCAACAGCAGAGTGCTGATGATCTGCAACAGCAGCAACAAACTGTATTATTCATTACTTTCAGGGCTGCAACTAACACATATTAATTATTGATCAAACTGTTAATTAATTTTTACAATTAATCCATATTCATGTCGTACAAAAACCGTCAGAAAATGTCCGTCAGAGTCAAGTAGACCTTTATACTTAGTGCTGACTGTGTATAGAGGGCTCAGGGTATATAGAGTTATATTGGGTGCTGCTTTGGGCGCAGTCTTCAACGCCAATTGGTTTTTTGATAGAGGTCTGAAATAAGGTGTGTGGTTAACAAACACGTGGCTGAATGTGACTACAGAGGTTGTCAGGGACGTTACAATGATTACTCACGCTCTGGCAAACTCTCGCTAACTTTCTGAGAAGAAAAGTTTTTGTAGAAGATGATATATATATATATGTAGAATATGACAAGTCGGAAGCTGGTGGTGTTGCCATCGAGATGTAGTTCGTTTACAGCCCTGACATCAGCTTTTCAGCAGTTGTATTTAGGCTTCAACAGTGGTGTTCATTTGTAAAGATTATCTTGTATCATAAACTTATTTTCATGCTTTTTGTGGAGGGTGATGCTAACCTCCGTCTCTTCTGTTCAGCGGTTACAGGCCTGCTTCAATGCCAGTGTTAATATTAATGAGGCATTACATCAGATACGTCTGACTCTGACTTAAGGGCTCTGGGCCAAATCATGAATAAAAGTGTGTGGCTCAAACAGCATTTGCTGTAAGGAAAGGCGAGGTGTGTTATGAATCTATAACAGGGTGGAAACCGTCAGCACAGAACAGCAGTGACCGTTGGAAGATACCTGGAGGGGCACAAACAAGCAAAACCACATGTTGCATAATCCAGTTCCCATGAAAAACTGATGAGGAGAAAGAAGAAGAGGAGGATGAAAAACTTCATTATAATTATTTACTTTAATTGGTCTGGTTTGGTTCTTACTTTTGGTTTTAAAGCTGGAGTTGATGTATAATTCATCAGCAACTACTCTGATGATGGATTAAGTTTTTTTCTTCAAAGCAAAAATGCCAAACATTGAAATCCCAACATCTGAGTCTTGATGATTTCCTGCTGTTCTTTGTTTTTCTTCATACTCAACTGAATATATTTGGGTTTGTCACTTTCAAACAGGCAACTTGATGGCCTCACCTTGTGCATTAGGAGAGACCAATCAAAGAATCAATGAATTAAGATTAATCAGTGCTGAAAATAATCAATACTGTTCACACACTGTGAAAACAAATCACATGATAATATCAAATATTATCAGTAGAAGGTTTTATTAGTGATTACAGATGTATTCATATATAACATCTTCATGTCTATTTTTCCTTCACTTTTACTTTCTCCAACACGTTTATTCCATCAGAATTAAACGGTTTAACTTTCTCTCCTCCCGTTTCACGCAGGCTTCAGCAGCGCAGTGCCAACTGAGGGAAAACAAGGCGTGACATTAAAGAGAGCAACTCAACTGAACTAGTTGATCAACAGATCAGATTTTCGCATCTAATCTCAACATCTGCGCTTACAAACCCCTCGACTATGATTTTTTTGTTTTTGTTTTTTTCTGTATTAGGCAATGAAAAGCACTCACCCCGATCAGACTGGCCACGGTGATGTAACTCCGCTTCAAACAGACGTTCACTTTCCCCATCCTGTGTCTGTTGAAATCGCGATCTGTAGATTTAATAAAGCTTGAACCTTCCCTTTGAACGAAATCCAAGCGCTGCACACACAGAGAGAGAAATGACCTTGGTGAAGCTTCACGACTTGTTCATGTTTATTAACGGATATAGAGAGGGAGGAAGCACCCCCCCACCTCCTGCTGGCAGAAGGCCCTCCCCTTTTGGAAAGAGGGGGCAGTGTGTGTGTGTGGAGCTGGAGAAGTGGGGGAAACAATTAACATAATTCTGTGGAAACATCTGTAAAGATGTACACACAGTTCCAACACAAATGAAAGGCTCAGGTCTTTACATGAAGGTTATTATGAAGATACATTTTCATGAGATCTACTCTAGAGGAAATGAATAACCTCCTTCACTCAGGTGCTAAAATGTGCATCAGGTGTGTTAGGAAATGTGAGTATGTTCTTGTCAGTTTGTGGCACTGGCTAATAGCAGCAGGGTCTAAAACCATCCTTTACAAAGTTATGGTTTTAGCAGAAAACTGAGATTTAATGAGTTGTGGAGAGCGCAGACAGAGTTTAAGGCGTGTTGTTGAGCGATCCATGTCAGACACTCATGCATCTGGATGCAAGAAGTGACAGATAAAGTGGGCTCATGTTCTGTCTCTGACAGAGTGGAAGAACTTCAGACCCAGAGCAGATCAATGCGGATGAGCTTTCTCAGTTGAGTGTGCCGAATTCATTGCGTGTGTCAGGCTGGAGGCAGGGATGAGAGCTGAAGAAAAGACAATGTAATTACAGGAAGTTGCCAGACCTGACAGATCAGAGGAAGAGATCGACTGAGAACAGCTCACTAAAAAGCTCCCTAATCAAATTCCTCTTTTTCTATTAGTGTGTGTGTTTCTACGACAGAGCAAGGCTTCAGTTCAGCCCCCCATAGAGCACTTTTTGTCTGCTGTACAAAGGAACTAGTGAGAGGCTGCATCACGTGACTTCTCGTCAGGGTCCCACACACACATGCAATCACTCTCACCATCTATCCATCCATCTGTCCCTCTTTCCATCCATCTATCTATCTGTCTGCAGCTCTCTCACAGTAACCCCCGCACACACACACAGATGCATCATTAGTACCTGGAATTCCTCCAAAATATGTTCAATTGTTAAAACAGATGCAGAGTGGAGTACATCCTGAGAGCAAGCTGCACACACATGCACATCACTCCCTCACGCAGACATGCATGTACACACATACTGTGCATCCAGCTTTCTCACTGTCCCAAATGCTTCAGTCAGTTTCTCCAGAGCACACCCACAAACACTTTGGCACGCACGTTACACAAACTCACACATCTGTAGGACATGAATGCGCCGAGGCCTTTCTGTGGTGCAGATGATGTCGGTGGGCGGACTGACACAATAGGGGCCAAAAGCCATTTACTTTCCTGGAGATGCTTGGACCAGATCTGCTCTCTAGAGATGGATGTTGTGCAGTTGAATTCACCTGAAGCAACATCCTGAGGATATGTGGGAGCACTGTGAGTATCTGCTGACATGAAGTCTTTAGAGCAGGACGTTACAGAGATAAACAGGAGAGCAAAGAGATCAGTGCATTTTAATATTTGATTACCGATCATCATACGGAGCTACAACATTTTTTTAAAGGGGCACTCCACTGTTTTTTGCACATGAAGTTCTGTTCACTCATCATTGGAAGTGCTGATAGACCTGCACCTGAATCATGTCCTCTGTGGCTCTGGAGGAGCCCTCAACAATACCCTGATGATGTAATCAATGGTTGCATGGTGGTTCACCACGTTGGTTTAGAGACAACAAAATGGCACGTTCATTTTGAAAGACATCAGGCACGTAAATGTCTGCAACAGTCTATTGAGTTGCATCATGGGAAATGTAGGAAGCAGCTTTTTTTTGGTTGATTGATTGGCTACAATTGCAAATCACTGTAGTGCACCTTTAATAAGAGTATGCAACAAATATCCAGTACATTTGTTCTTTTTAAATTAATTCTTTTAACACCTCACACGCGTGTATGTGTGAAGCAAACTTTTTCTGCTTTAAACTTGTTTGTAAAATTCTCACCAGATGTAAACCCTCCCCCACCCCTGGGGAGATTCTTTCAGCCCGACGCAGCAGCAGCATCAGTATTAGAAACATATTACAATAAATATGATCATTGTGCTGTCTGGAGTCAATGGGTGCAAGTTTTGCAGGATGTTATGCAACTAATGTGGATTTCAACGCCAGCCAGGAAAGGGACTTTTGCTCAGGAAAAATGTGCTCTGAATCTTTTTCATTCCAGTCAAGACTCTGGCTGTTGTTTTTTGTTTTCTTTTCTTTTTTTTTTTTTTTACAGATGACCTATTGCCTTTTTAGTTTGAGAAAGTAACAGTACATTCCTCATGTCTTGGTCAATACTCCCAGACAAGAGATCAGTCTCTGTTTCTTTGTTAAGACTGACTGGTCCTTTTCACTCTCTTTTAGGAAGAAAGGTTGTCATACAAACTGCTGAGTGGATGTGGGTTTTGTGAGCAATTTGAGATTTGAGACACATTAAAAATTAAAGGGTGCTGGGAGCAAGTGTGTAAATTAGTTGATGCAGAGCTGATCTACTGTTTCCTGTCTTCATTTCAGAAGTTTAAATGTGATTTCACAGAACTATGATAAGACTATATCACTCTGATATTTGTTTTTGCAGAACAACTTGAATCTTTTCCAGGAACTTCCACTTCCAGAAAATGTGGACAGCATTTCATTGTGTTGGGTGTCTGACCACACAGTATGGGGAATTAGCTGGAGGACAGAAAGTATCCAGCATACAACCCAGTGCCAGTAATCTGTTGCTCCTATGAGGAATAATAATGTGGCCGCATCTCAGTCTTTCCGTTTTTTGTTTTTTTTTTGGAGTTTCATTTAAGTCTCTGTGGTTGTTTCGGAGTTCTGAGTGACTCTTTGTGGTTGTTTTGTGTCTATGTGATGGTTTTGTTTCTCTTTATTTGTTATAGTTTTGTGCCTGTTTGTTTCTTTTGTGGTTGTTGTGTTTTTCTTTATTTTAATCTTGTGTTTCTTTGAGGTTGTTTTCTTCTTCATTGAGTCTTTGTAGTCAACTGACTACTCCTCCAAAAAGAAATGTAAATAGTCACAAACAGAGACCTGGTAGACCTCCATGAATTTAGTTCCTTCTTGCAGTACTGTTGTTTTATGCACAAATGATGAGATGAAAAAAAAAAAAACCTTGTTGTCGGTCCCTTTAAGAAAAGTCACGTGACGGTCACCTGGCGCGGAAGTAGACTGAATTGTATTCGGCGTGGTTGTGTTTACATGAAAAGCTCCTGGTTTACACGCCACATGCAGGTGCGTGGAGTAAACAAACTGTTATTATTCCTTAATAACACTTTTATATCACAATTTAAAGACAGGAACGTGCTTAACTGTCTTTGTTAAAGCAGGTGCAGCTCTTTGTCCCCAAAGTCGAGGCAGGGTTAATGTGTAGGAAACGGAAATTACTGTAAAAAGATGGATTATTTCGCATGTATAACCAATACTTAAGCACCTGTCATCTTCCTAAGAATACTGCCATTACTTTTAAAGGTGTGTATTTACTCTGACTACCTTTAAAAGTAGACTTTAAACCTTATTATTCTCTCCTGCCGTCTAATATTGTGTTTATGAGTTGTGATAAACTTGTTTTTCTCTCCTCTCGACATTTTATCCTTGTCCTTTTTTGCTTTAAGCCCTGCAGTGTTTGGATGAAGTGACCATGAAGCAGGACAGTGATGCTGTGAACGTCCCCGCATGTTTCATATCAAGCCATGAGGGTTTTCTAGGAAGTATCAAAACCTTTATCAGAGACTTTGTGGTGACTGAGATAGACGTCAATGGACAGCAGGTTAATAAAGCAGCAGCAACAGAGACCTCAGGCTGTGCCTCTTCATGTAAAAACAGTGAGCCCCCTGCAGAATGTAAGGAGAATAATCACTCATCTGTCTCACATGATGCCGATGTCTCTGATTTTGGGGTAGATGTTTCCCTGCCTAGTCCAGGCAGTTTTGATCTGGGTGTGATTTTAGGCCAGTCGGTCAGCGATGAGCTGGAGCAGTTTGTGTTGACGCTCAAAGATGAAAAGCCAACCAAGCAGGAGTTGTCTCTGGGGTCCTTCACCGACAAACACCACCGAGCTAACGTCCACCGGGCCGTCCGACACCGCTTCCCCTTCCTCATGACGGTCACCATTCAGCCCGAGATCAGGGTGAGGGAGGACCCAGACTACAGGGAGCTCTCCCAGCTGGTCACAGAGGACGAAGCTGAGGACTTCTTCAGGTTCATAGACGCCAAAGTGCGCGGTTCGTCCTACACGTTTGGACCTGACGACAACAAAGAGCACAGGACGGCAGTCCACCACTTCCTGAGCCGCAGGTTCGGGAAGCTGGTGGAGACGAAAAGCTTCAGCGATCAGGGCAGCACAGCGATCTCGGTGAGGCTGAGGGAGCGAGGGAGGCCGAAGAAGAGAAGCGCAGAGGAACGTAAGGAAGAAGACGTTTACACTGGTAAGATCTCTGACAGCAACTTTTAAATAAAAACCAGTAAATATCCAATCAAAGAAAGAAAAACAGCAGCATGTGTTATCTTGTCTGTGCTCTCTGTTTCAGCCTTCACTCTGTGTAAGGAGAACCTGGAGACTCTGGAGGCCATCAGCTACATGGCAGCAGCTCTCGGGGTCCTACCGTCAGATTTCACCTACGCTGGGATCAAGGATAAGAGAGCCATCACCTACCAGTCCATGGTAGTCAAGAAGGTTTCACCTCAACGGTAGTGCTGCGTTACTTTTATGGATTTAGTTGGTTGGGGCAAGACAGAAAAGCAAAAGTCTGCATTTACTTATTCATTCGATGTCGTGCCTCTGTAGGCTGAAGGAGAAGACAGCAGAGTTCGAGAAGAGAGGGATGCGTCTGTCTCATGTCCGCTCTGTCAGCGAGCCTCTCAGGCTCGGACGACTGCAGGGGAACCACTTTGACCTGGTGGTCCGCGACCTCAGACCACACGGGGCCGGTGACGCACACCCGTCCGGTGTCGGACACACTCGCCTGGCAGCGCTGGTAAAGGAAGCAGTGGAAAATGTCAAGGTATAATTCAGTTCTTTCGCTTTGTTGACCTGTATCATTTGTTGTCTTCATGTAATGAACTGTCACTGTGGTTTATTTTGACTCAATCCCACATCCACCATCCTGCTGCCATAAATAAACACTAGAGCTGCAAATGTGTATTAATCCACGGCTGAAAATAGTCCCCAACAAATGCACAGTTTCCTTATATTTAAGAAATGTTCATTAAAAACTGCATCGCTCAGCTGTTTTAACTTTAAATTAAACTTTTTAAAATAAAGTTCAATTAAAAGTAGCTATAGTATCAGTCGCAATAACCACTAGCCACTGTTCACCTTGATTGTTGTTGCAGGCCAGAGGTTTTGTCAACTACTATGGACCACAGAGGTTTGGGAGTGGACAGAGCATCCAGTCTGACAGAGTAGGACTGGCTTTACTCAAAGAAGACATGGTAAGTTGTACAAGTACAGGCCTGGATGTTACCACCACAGTCCTGTGTTGCTGATGTGTGTTCTTGTGTGTGTCAGGTGAGCGCTGTGCGTCTCTTCTTCACTCCAGAGGAAGGTGATGATCCTCAGAGCCAAGCGAAGAGGCACTTCCTCCAGACAGGTGAGAGCTGGGACAACAGCTGACCGTTCTGGTTTGATTTTTTCTCAGAATGATCAAAGATGATGTGAAAGTTGCTTCTCAAGAACTTTTTAAAGCTGAGTTTGCAGAAAATATGAGAATCTGTAAATTCCGCAGGAATTACCCAGTTCCTCTATTCATCTTTGCTCCTGAAATCACCACCATGTTTTCACAGTGTTGAGAACAACGAATGTAACAAATCTGTGACAGGTATTCAAGCTTTTTTTTCCCACACTTTTGTCTTTCCTGCTGCTCTGCACCAGATAACGCTAAGGAGTCTTTGGCTTTGATGCCGCTGTCTAAGGCCAGGGAGCGGCTGATGCTGCGGGCCATGAACCGCTACGGCACAGGTCCAGATGGTTGTGCCCAGGCCTGGCTCAGCCTGCCCCACAGCATGAGAGTCTTCTACCCACACGCCTACTGTAGCAGGTCAGCTGCAAGGAAAATACCCCCAAAAGTATTAATACTGTAGCTTTTTACTCTTGGCTACTGAGCCGCTTCATTGCAGTAACTGGGAGATAAGGGTAGAGGTAGAGGTTTTGGGGTTTAACTTCACGTCACTTTGTGCGTCACAAAGCTAGCGTCTGATTGCGTCTTTTGATTATAATTACCCAGTGTCTAATAATTGCTGCTGTTCAAAATCTTCTACAAATCTGGATGAAATAAATATTCAGCTTGCTGCACAATAAGAAACTATTTTGAACACATTCCCACATGTTGAGACTGATAAGTTGCACTGATCGCTCTGTTTGTGGTTGTCAGAGTGTGGAACGAGGCGGTGGCTCACAGGTTGGCTACACTGGGCCACAGCGCCAGGCGAGGAGACCTCGTGTGGATGCAGGAAGGGCAAAACAGAACAGAGGACGCTGGAGAAACCAACTCTACTCAGGTGAAAGAGCATAAAAAAATAAATCTGCATCAATATGTGCAAAGGAAATGGAGAGGGTTAGATACTGTAGGAGGCCCATTAGCACCGCACAGGCTGTTCAAATGATCCATAATACTCATTTCATAATTTATACATTAGAAAAACACAAATAATGAATAATTCACAATTCTGTTTAATCCACACAACAGTTAATATTCCACCTCTCATGTTAGTTCTGTTTTCTAAGGAGGTGGGTGGCAACAGCAACTTTAGGGATTTGCCACAAGAAGGAAAGAAAACAGCTAATTCAGGAAATCTTATCAATGTAGTTGCCAAGTTCATGTTATATATATTTAGTTTCCTTCAGTGAGACAAATTAGAGCAGAGTTGAGTTGAAATGAGAGAAGTGGTTGAATCTTATTTTTTACCCAGAAATTTGTGGTTTAATTTCACTTCTCGTCAGTTTGCTTGTATTACACAGTAAACAGGATTATTTAAGGACACACATTGATTTTTCAAGGATTGTAGAACACTCTCTGAATGTTAGGACATCCTGTTGATAATAATGACCTTTGTGTATTTGTTTTTCCAGATCCATGTTGTGACAGACCAAGAGGAGCAGGGGGGAGTCTACACACTAGGACAAGTACGTAGCTCAGGGAAATACTTTTATTTTAAATGCGACTGTTTTGACTTTTACCACCACTGTTGTTGTTTTATTATGCCGTCAGGTGTTACTGCCGATGCCTGGGAATACGGTGAAATATCCAGAAAATGCCATGGGGACCTGGTACCAGGAGAGGCTGGCCAGAGACGGGCTGGACAACTGCCGCTTCAGAGTCGGCAGCCTCAAACTGAATCTGCCTGGCTGCTACCGCCCCCTGCTGGCCCTGCCACGCAACCTCAGCTACCAGCTCCACAGAGCAGCCTGTGGGGAGGGAGGAGGAGGAGGAGGAGGAGGAGACGTGACAGGAGAGAGGAAGCAGGACTCACTCACTCTCACCTTAAGCTTTGACCTAGACTCCTCCTGCTATGCTACCATCTGCCTCAGAGAGATCATGAAGTGTGACCTGTAGAGGTCAAGGGGCTTGTCCCTGTTGTGTTTGTGTATACTTGTGTGGAAAAGAGGCAGCTTTTTGTAACCTACCAACTCCGTTTTGTAACTTCATTGACTCTACAGTGATTGTGATACAGTATCAGTAGCACTTTAGTTTGTTGTTGCAGTACTGAACAGAAGACTGTGGTTATACATAGAGAAAAAGCATAATGTGCAGTTGATAAATCTTCTAATAAAAAGGGGGCCACTGCCAAATATGAACATACATAAAAAGCATGTAAAAGCATGTAAACAGTATTTGTGTTTTGTGCCATTTATTAAACTTTCTGACCATACGAAACGTTCTTCTCCTCCTTCTGAGATTATAAAGATTCCATCCAACACTGTGTGGAAGGATGGAAATAGATAAAGCATTTCATTAATTGATATACAATTGGACGACAGAAAGTCATATGCAGCCTGGAATTGGGACACAGCACTTTTAGTTATCACTCTCCACTCATCACCACTAGATGGAGACAGCTGACAACAACCGGTCAGGAGCGAACCACAGGTGTCCTATACTCAGAGTGTCAAACTGTGTATAAAGATAGTTTAAACTAATTTGTCGAAATTGTCCACCGGTTAACTCTTGGTCGAGCTGGTGAGATGCAGAGTTCCTTATCTGAGAGAAAACAGCTCCTGTGCCACATGACTAAAGCTAATGATGTTTCAGAGTGAATCTCTCTCCTAATCTGAGACTAAATTCACCATGGCAGTTCATATGATCCACTCTCATGTGAGAAACAGAGTCGTACCCTAGTGAGAAAGCCATTTTAAGAACCAATATATAATATAATGAAGCATAAAACCCTGGTGTGATTATGCAGCTGAGGGGCAGCATTCGATCTGTATTAAAACTGAGCTAGCTTTGCCTCCTGTGACTGATTTATGCAGTTTTGATGGGAATGTTTAACGACAGCAGCATATAAACTCTCCCTCATGAATAACTCACATTGGATATACCTCTGGGCTATTTTTAATACCCATTACTGTAAGCAACGTGAAGCAACGACCGACTATATGGATGTTTGAGTTGGAGGTGGGTTCTGACATGCAGCCTGTCATCAACCCATAGCACTGTGTGATAAAGTGCCTGCCTGTAAGGTAAACTGTCTGCCAAAGAGACGCATTAGCAGTAATGACTTTCTTCACTTATTGGAGAGTTTTATTATAGACACACACATTATCCAACAGAAAGGAGAGTGGATAATTGCAGTCCTTGTAGTGACACAGATTGAATCCCATACTGGATATTAGAGAGTTTTTCTCACCTCAGGAGTTAAACTTGATCTTGACAGATAATGGGTGAATTCTTCTTACTCTCTCAAAGCGTCTTTTTTGTTTTGACTAGTTCTCATACACTGACATTAAATGAGATTTAATAGGAATCATGTGCTGGGTGAATCCCCCACATCCCAGTGGAATAAACCATTAACATTTATCACATACAGTAAAACTATGAACACGTCCTCTATTAAGAGCTCTTTCTCAGTTTTGTCTGTGGTTGCTGCAGCAGTTTAGTCAGCCATGTTGTGTCTAAGTGATTCCTTCTGTCAGTCTGCCTCAGTTAGATGTGAACATCCTTCTCCATGTCCTCACTTTATTTAGTTTCCCCTCAAGAGAAGCATCTCGACTCAGAGGGCCCAGCTGTGATCACTGTGAAGTCCTCGGTTTCCCTGTGAATGACTGGGATAAGAGTGGAGTCATTTGGAATACTGACCCTGTGCACTGTACATCCTTTTCAGCAAGCCTTTCATTCGACTTAGATCTTGGTATTAACATTTTTATGTCAGCTGTAAAGCATACTTTCATAATGTGCGCATTACAGAAAGAATGTTCATTTTTTTCTTTTGGTTACTTGATCCATTATGGTTAATTAGGAGATGAATGAAGGGCACCGGCACAGTCTTTGACCTCACATCTGTAGCTGTTTCATGTGTGAGTCAAGAGGTGGAGCCCTGTTGCGGTGCTGTGCATCTCTTTCTGAAAAGAATTCAATTTAAGTCCCTGCCTATGAACGTGAATATGATGCATCACCTAATATATACTTTGCCACACTTTGGTGACGCTATACTCTGCCGTGTGCTTGTGCGGCTGAGGCCCAGTGCACTCGCAGTTGAAAAGAGCACTGGCGAGAATAATTGGTCCAATTCTCTGCTGATTCCTCCGTGCAGACAGACACGAGTGAGTGGCTTCTCCACATCCTCTGGCTCGTTCCCCCATTCCAGCCGGCTGTAGATAAAAGTTGACCCACTTCAGCAGTGAAAGATGACAACTTTACTACATGTCTCGCCTGGTTGAGGAGCAGAGCAAAGGACAGAGAGTGAGAAAGGAGTCAAGGGTTATGAGGGGGGGGGGGGGGGCTGAGAGTTATGAAAGGCATTTATTTACCATGAAATGAGGGAATGGTATATCTCTGGCCCTTAAGTATTTTTTCAGCCCTTCAAAGACCCAGTTATTGAACATATTTAATTTATAAGAAAAACTTTGAAATCGTGTTTTCAAGGGGCAAAATTAGCAAGTATAAAGAATAGCTAGCTGCTAGTGGTCTCGGAAACACCTGTTACACTGATGCAGAGGAAGATGATGGAGAAGGCTGACAGAGAGGATAGGAAAGATAGAATAATGGATGGAGAGGATGGTAGATGTTGTAGAGGAAACAGAATGAAAGAAGCAGGGGAAAGAGCTCAATCAGGTGTAAATCACTGTATACGAGCAGCAACATACTAAAACATGAGGGAAGTGCTGGAGGAATGAACACACCAGTGTTTCTGTTTGATAAAAAACAGAATGCACTATCACTTGTGTCAGTGAGAGGAGCTGATATATACATATGCACATGCAGACACACACAGTTCCTCGTTCATGATTAGACATATAAACATTCCAGTGGCCTCTGATCTGCTGCTGTGTTTTTACAACACTGATGGGGGAATGTGTGTGTCGAAATTTAGAAAATGTGTGTGTGTTTATGAGCTTGTCTGTGCCTGTGAAAGAGAAAGCGAAAGGACAAGTGTGCGTGTGTGTTTTTTCTGGGCCTTTGTCAACTTTGTGTTGTCCAGACGTGACGAGTGTGTGTGGGCAAGGTGGTGGAGCACGGTCAAGAGAGGTTGGATAAGCATAAACAATACTGTTGTTTCAGTGTCGAAATGTTAAAAAAACCAACCAACTCCCACAGCTTGTGCCCTTTTACTTTTAAGCTGCCACATTAAAGTGAATATCCTCTGTTTAGTTTTTTGGATTACCAGTGTTTTCTTAAGAGATCATAAACCTACAGAGCAGATATGTATTTAAAAGTGCTATATGTGAGTTTCTGATATTGCTACACAGCCAGCGTTAGCGTTAGCATTAACAGCTGTTTGCTCACCAGTCTAAAAGAAATGTTGTGAGCTCAGCATCAAACTCCAGTGGTGGAGGTTAACAGCAATGATAACTCTTGTTTTGCTTCTATTTCTACTACTTCTTCTACTAGCTAGTTAGCCCTGTCTCACGTTGGTGTCGGTCTGCCCTCAGTCCGACATGAGAGGCTGAAGTTCTCGGTTCTTAAGCACAGGTTTTTAGAAAGCTCACGGTAACTGTAACTCATAATGGACCTTACTTGCGTGTCAAAATGCATGTAATAAGAACTCAAGCACACATGGCTGGACACATGACCCATGTGTAAGACCTAACCTGTGACCTTTTCATTATGGAACAGTGTCATTTAACAGTAAAACCATGGGACCTTTCTGCTGCCCAGAGGCTGCTCTGTCCCCCATTTAGTGTAGTCCAGTCAGTGTCCCACATGTGAGAGGCCTGCATGTGGAAAATACACTGACCTGCAGAGAAGCTATTGACGAGCGGAACAGAAAAAAAAGCGGTGCCTATGTGAAATGAGATTGATTAATGGATGGAAGTTATGCTGCTGAGCTTTGAGAGCATCACTGGATCCTGTTCATGTAAAGCAATTGGATCCATAGGACAAAGAGAGAGCATGTAACAGATGGACAAAACATTCCCATGATGTCAGTCCACAATGTGCATCAAGATATCGATTAAAGTCAGAAACCGAAAATTAAGCATTCTGTAAAAACAGGTCTGCATATTTTCAGTAAAAATAGATAACTCCATGTAGTGTGTTGAAGCTTTTTATCTTACAAAAGCATCAACATTTATAGAGCAGTACTGATGCCAGGCTTAGAAAACCACAGTTGCTCTTGGAAGCCCTCAGGTGTAAGTGTGTCCAACTGCATTAGACGCTGGTGAAAAACAGTAAGCATGCTCAGTCAGGCTTCCCTAGAAAGGTCACAATCAAGAATTTGAAACCTTAACATGATGAGTTCATGTCAGGTGCTCGAGGCCAATTAAAGTTTTTGGATACCCCAAATTTTGTGTCCTTAATTACCAAGTTATTAGTTTGGCAATCATGGCACAATGTGGTTGAGACCAAGGTGGAAAATTAATGTTATAACCAACAAGCTGAGTGCTGGCGAATTCTATCTCTGGCTATAAATGAAGCACAGATCCAATAGAGCTCTTTTCTATGATAAAATAAATAAAACGCCATAAAACATCTGGCTGCTAAAATATTTTTTAAAAAGTGGCTGTGGTGTTTTTTGGATCAGACCAGTCACCGTGTCCAGTCAGTGGAAAAAGTTAATTTCCTGGCCTGTTTGTGACCCAGCGAACAACCCAACTTTTTACACGCCCGGGCGCAGCACCAGCAGGATTGTGGTAAACTGCCTGCACATGAGCCATTAATGTGTTACTCACTACAACTGGGAATTTTTCTCACACTGTAAAAGTTTAGAGGAAAAAAAACTGTTAAACCTCTGTCCTGGGTACAGTGAGCACACTGTGCCAGAGTGGAGGAATCTGTTGACTGGCTGCAAAGCACAGGGAGGTGAAGGAAAGCTCATTATTTTTAATGGCGTCTCTCTGCTGATCGAGAGAGAAGGAGAGAGATGAACCATAATACTACCTTCGCTAGCCCCAGACTACAACACTGAGACCTTGTCGAAGAGTATGCAAGCATGAACCTCATGCTGTCATTTAAAGACCAAAAACATGGACTTGTAGTGCATTACCACTGTCATCATATTTCACCTGGCAAAATAAGCCTTTTATTTACAATAAATACATTGTTTAGACCTTCTGCAATGAATTGTTTCAACACTCAGTGAAAGGAAAAGAACATTTTAGCATTTGCTTTCGTTCTGAGAGTGAGCCGAGAAGATTGATATCACTCCTGTATATGTGCTATGTATGCAGCTGAAGCTAGAGACGACTAGCTTATCTTAGTTTAGCGTAAAGACTGGAAATAAGGGGAAACAGTTAACCTGGCTCTGTCCAAAAAAAAGTTGTATCCCCTGTTTCCAGATTTAGCATGAATATGAGAGTGGTATCAGCAAGAAAGCAAACAAGTGTGTATCTCAAAATGTCAAACTATTCCTTGGAGAAATAATTTCATGGGGCTACATTATCACAATGTATTAGCTTTATATATCAGTCATACAACTGCTATCAACTTTTCCAAACATGACAGTGTTTACTCAAGATAAGCTCTTCAAGTAACTTTTTGCCTTTTAAAGGTCTACTCAGTCTCTCTGCCTCACACACTCACACACAGACCTTGAGAGACAAATCACTGAGGTTTGGCGTCCTGCATCCTTCAACCTCTCTCTTTCACATCAGTCAATGTCTCAGCGGTGTAGTTGGTCTGGGGCCTGACTGCCGTCCTGTAATTACCTTGTTGACTAAATCCCAGCTGTGTGGGTGCGTGCATTTGCAAAATATGCGTGCGTGTGTTCATAGACAGATAGGAATGAAAATGGGAGGCAGGCCACTTTGGAGCAGCTGCACCGGTGAG